>OX101802.1:24512500-24626221 GCA_944452935.1 Rhogogaster chlorosoma
CATGTATACCTATATTGTATATACACAGAATATACATAGAATCGAGATATCAACGAAAAATGATGTCCTTTATTTGATGATGATTTAAACTTCCGACTATCTTACCATTCTATACGTGTCCCATTTCTCGTCTCGATAGCACAGACCTGCGGCGTTGATGCATCACAGCTGTGCACAATATAACCTGGTGGCGAAAACGCGTCTGTCGGCGAAACGCCAAAACCTAGTAGTGACTTTGTCTTTGATCTCTTGTAGCTGAGCCATCGTTCCCTAATACTTGTTTCAAACGATTCCCCGCTGACTACCACCGCCACTAACACTGCCGCAATTCCTAGTGGTATTCCTACTCGCGTGGTCGTGCAATGTATTTTTGCCATTTCGGAGAATGCTTCATAGATCATCGCTGCCGTCCAGAACAGTCGGAGGAAAGATAGAGAGAGAACGAGAGAACGGGAGGAAGAGAGAAAGAGAGGAAGGACAGAGAGAGTATAAGAGAGGGGTAAAAAACGAGAGCACGATTCAGCCAACGGCTGTTCGACGCCGAAGAAGCACTTTGCTTTGAGCCACCAGATCGGTCCGTCCGTCCGCGTCCGCATCAGCTGACTTGCGTCATTAGTCAGGCCTCGGCTGATCGTTAGGTGACTAGGCTGATTTACCTCCTCTTCTCTATACCTATACTTTGAATACATATCTATATACATGTATGTATGTATATATATATATATATATATATATCTACACACCATAGATTTTCGGCGATGCGTATCAATCCGCGGATACGACGCATCCGCTAATTATTTTACAGTCATTTAGAATCCACTGGACGGTTTTGCTAGGAAATTGCTCCTATCTTTCTCCGAAACAACTCGCACGCACGCAGGCAGGCAGGCAGGCAGGCAGGCAGGCACTCGTGATCGTTAACCCCTAAACATAACTTTGGCGGTTTCCCGGTCGCTGCTCGTCGCTCGTCGCTCGTCTTGGCTGCCGCCTAGCCCTCCTCGCCCCAGGTCGTTAAAAACGCATAAACTGCCTCATCATCGGTACCTACCCAGCTCCGCGAGTCTTCCGAGCGAAGCCCGGGCCCGGGCTCGGGCTAGTATCCCCGGCGTCTGCATCTCTGTCCGAATTACTCGGGTCGTGTACGCGGAGCGGCCGCGCTGAGGTTCTCCTTTCATTATTGTAACCCGTGGATCCGGATTCCGACAAGATGAACAAGAAAGGAATAATGAAGATTCGATCGAACGTGATCGGTTAGATTCTTGCAACGGCAACGTGAGGAAAGTACGATATTTTCGTGCAAGGTGCGCGCGGCTTGAAATATGGTATAACGATATATTCCTCGCTTCTGTCAACGGCACTCCCTATCTGAGTTCTGGCTTGGCCGGCCCCCAGGAAGCCGTACCTACCTCCATATACCAGCTTCGGCGACGTCAATTCAACTGGCTTTAAATCCGTATAAATTTTTCACCAAGCCTCGTTACTTCTGCTTCGCCTACCGTAAAACGTCCCGACGAACGAACCTGACAGACTATACTACTATATACTACTATATACCCCATACCCCTTGAACCCTCCCCGCCCTCCCCGCCCTCGAATACCTCGTTCTCCTTGATTCCGCACCGCGTATAATATTAGATTCGAAATTTCCGCCGAAGATTTGCGGGCCTCATGCCCAGCTAGCTTTTCAAACGACTTTCTTACCGACCCACCCGGTATTGTTTAATTGTAAGGTTTTATAACCGAGGACCATAAATAATGCAGATGCCCGGCTGCGGCTTGGTTGGATCAGTTCGCATTTCTGGGTATAGGTAAGGCTTTCGCATAGAAATGGTCAGAGGTAGGAACCCACCCGCGTGCTGCAACAAGGGAATTTTATATAATATACATATATTTATATATATATATATATGTATATATTTACGTATATAGGTATATAGGTATATAGGTATATAAAACCTGTAATTACAAAATCAATGCTCCCTGAATTATGCACGGGTTCGCTCGTCCCTCGGGCTGCCCGTACCTGTCCTTCTTTCTTACGCCCATACAGCTACACCCATTATCCTTCATACATATATATATCCTTCGTATATATATGTATATGTATATTAGGTATATACCTGCATATAGCTTATTATCGGTGTATAACATGACATGCACCCGCGACTCCGTTTCTCTGAAATTGCAACTGCGCGCGGGATATAAGCCGGCGTTCGTGTTTCCACATCGCTCGTATGTGTGTATAATATATATGTATGCCCGGCTGGATTATTCCCGATATGCCAAAGGGAATTGCGAATTTAAACGAGTCTCGTACCGTGTCTGTAATGGCTCACAAAGAACGTGCTGGGATTATTAAATATGGATATCTCATGGCCTAGTAGTTGATCCACGTTAGAAACTGCAGGCAGAGTACGAACCGCTCTTGGGAACATAGCTACAATAGAGTATTATACCTATAGACTATAGAGAGTATTTCTACGTATGTACCTACATAGTACATACATACCTATGTCTATTTTCTCTGAATCGATCGTGGACAGAGTTTGAAAAATAGGGAAACCGCGAGAGTAGGTACATTGTACGCAGACTGTGCGGCGACTTATTGTTAGCTAGCGGTAAAATATGTATATATATATATATATATACATAACATATCTACCTATACCCATCCGAAGCCTGTGAGGTATAAGCTAGCCCAAAACAACATCCGTTTTATTCGATACTGCGGGTCACTGTATATTAACCACTTGTATATACCTCTTGTATACCTATAATGTTTTCTTCTAATTATTCTTTCGATCTCAATGACGTATATATATATATATATATGTATATATATAGGCTATATGCGGGAGGAAAGACTCGAAGGAAGACCTCGGAAGATCCTCCGTCCGCCCTAGCAAGACCCTCCCCTATGGCATTAACTCGACGCGAGGGTAGATACAAATAACAAACAAAGTGTCAAGTGTAGTCGTGGAATGAAATTAATCATTCGAGAGTCTGCTGCAGAGGGGCGCAGCTCTGCTCTGCCTCAGGGTTTATAAGTTGGAAAATCCGAATATTTAAAGTTGAAAAACAAACGGAGAAGGGAACTCTCGTACCTATACCTACTCTCACCCGGCCCGTCTGTCTAGGGCGTCTTTCCAAAGTGGTGGATTTAACTTTTAAATGAAAATATTTCAATTTCTATGCAACGCTACCCGCGAGTCCACTTCGGAAGACACCTCTCGCCCGGCTTCCGCTATCTCGTTATTAACTTATATAATTGCAACGAAATCAATTTCTCCGCTCGGTAAAAATCTTTGAGGGCATCGGAGAAGTAATTTTCTCCGCCAAATACGCAGCTGCGGTATACGGACGAACGAGTCTGCGGAAATAGGGGAAGTAATAATATGAAAAGAAATGAGAAGGTAAGAAAAAATGAAACAAAAATGAAAAGAAAAAGAGAAAGAGAAAGAGAAAGAGAAAGAAAATTCAAGCTCGAAAGACGAGGAGAGAGATAAAACTGTCGGTCACTCGCCGCGCGCTGCGCCTGTCCAGGTAAATTGATTTCGTCCGCCCGGCGATGCGATGCGATGCGATGCGATGCGATGCGATGCGACGACGACTGCTTGATTTTAAATCGTGAAACGGTAATGGAGTGGAATAAAAAAGAAGAAAGAAAAAAAAGAAAAGAACAAAAGAACGAAAGAAAGAAAGAAACGGAAAAGAGTATAATGAGAAATAACGAAAGCGACGTGACTTTAAGCCTTTATACTTCAACTTCGCAGCATATAGTTGTCCTTATAACTTTTGGATTCAACTTTTCTGCATATTTTAGTCTTTTTTTGTACTTCTCATTGTTATTTTACGTTTCCGTCTTACCTTCTCTCGGCGAAATATCTCCGAGAAAATTTTCGCAAGAGAATATTTCCCGTTCTGCGGATAAACTATACATGATTAATATCGTTGAATAAAAATGTCATTTCAATCGCCCGATTTTATACAAGTGCAAAAATTATTTCACCATACCGGCTACGGAGACGCAATCTTATACATACCGTACTCCGCGAAAATAAATTATACACTTCCGAAGCGCTTGTGAAGTGTATACGCATCTACATACAGGTACATATGCCTATATGCCTATGTGTATACGTTGGAAGTTGAGTATACGCGGATAATTGCGTGACTGGAATTACCTATCTGTAGACTGTGGGTAGGTAGGTTAACCTACTCGCCTCGAGTAAAGTCTTTTTTCAAATCTTCCTTCAGCGGAAAATGATTAACAACCGGTGGTCTCGAAATCGGAATTATTCATTCAAGGACCTGCAGACGTGTGTCGTCCATACTCTATATCCGAAAGAATTTTCCTTTACCCGCGGTTTCTCGCGATTTCAAATCCAATTTAAATATGAATAAAAATTTCATCAGGATTCGTCATTCTTCGAAGTAGAACTTGATCCTGTCTTCAACTCGCTGCCAGACGCTGTATAGTGACAAACGAAAGAAATATCAACTCGTATAACAATCGCATGCGATACCTATATAAGCGTTCTCATTAACTTCGCTTTATCATCTGTCAGCTGCAGTTCGTTCTAGGTATACATATTACTTATACCTATAGATACATGGACAATCCGCATATTTCTTCCCATGATTATAGAATATGACTGGCGCTATAGGTATTTCTATATCTATATAATATGTATATATATAATTATATATATATACATATTCTTTTTCCTTTGCTTCATTCCTCCCATTAGGATCGCCGGTCGAACTTATCGATGAACTGCCTCCTGTTGGACTCCGTCATTAAATTTCCTCCCCTACGACAAGTCACAATTTTCTCGTCCTATCTGTCGCCCGCGATTCTGTCAACCCTTTCTTTAGCTCGAACGAACAAACAGCTGCGAAACTCGCTCATGCTCGTTAGACTTTCTGCCCATCGACGGTCTTATCGCCTCTTCTCACAACTCCCTATATACCTTATCTCTTTCCTTTTTCCTTATTTTCTGTTTCCTTTTCCTTTTCCTTTTTCAAAGACAAACAACCCGCAGCAAAGCGTCACCGCGATAACCGCGAATAGAAATATGCGATATATAATATGTACACATCACAACTTATCAAAATTTGTTTGTCAGAAAATTTCCCGTCCACCGTTATACGCGCGGCTACAGGCTATAAAATAATTGTTGCGATGGAGTTACTACCGGTGCTGCAGCTGCGTGGCGCAAACGAAACTTTTCCCTTACCTCTCGGTGGCTAGCTTCTTCGTTTCTTCTCATTTTGTATAGGTACGCTGTATATGCTGCAGCTGGCGAGAAAAGACGGACAGCCAGAAGCTGCTCGATGGATATTTGTTTCCCGTAAAAATCCGGTACTTAGTTAGTACACCAGTCTGACCTGTTGACCAAATTCTTTTTTTTGCGCCGCCTCTAAACGAATCGATCTTTTCCCTCTCTCTCTCTCTCTCTCTCTCTCTCTCTCTCTTCGGCACTCTTCTGTAAAATTGTTCTCCCCCTCGAGTAGGGTTATATAGCAGGAGCACCTGCTCCCCCTAATCTAAGCATTGTCTGTTTCATCTGTCCCCGTCGAGACCTCGGGGCGAGTCCAGGCAGAAGATGGCAAACAAAAGACCACCATCACCTCCTCCCTTCGGCCTTCAGCCTTCAGCCCTACAGTATTCAGTATTCAGTCTTCAGTATTCAGTCTTCAGTCTTCAGCCTTCAGTAGACTTCAGCCTACAGCCTTTAGCCTTCAGCCTTCAGTATTTCCATTGTCTTAACCAAATTGCTGCACGGCGAAACCACCGCGCCGCACTCCTGGGCTGCTGGCGTGTATAGGTACACTTTGCTACGCGAATTCTATTTTCTCTCCCGCGGCGGTGTCTCTCTTAGCTCCTCTTACCTTCACCTATATAATATATATAGGTCTACTTTGTGTCTATTATACTAAAGTATAATACCCAAGTCTAGGTTCAATGATACGGTATAATAAATACTTGGATAGGGAGCCCTTCGGACTGGCATGTAAATTGAGTAGATTTTTCAAAAGACATTACCGTTCTCCGCACAAGCGCATAGTGGGCGGACGGTTTCCCTTCTAGGTAGGTATACGATTATAAACCACCGCGTAGGGTAGATATATATATATATATATACGCATATACGCGCGTCGATACATTATATACTCGGAGACTCGCGAATATAGAAATGTCGTACACTTTTCAGTTGAAATTGCCAAATTTCAAAGATCCGAAAATTCCGATCGAGACTGAATTTAGTTCATTCTAATCGAAACCCGCCTTTCATCTACCTACTTCTCTTCGTGTCAGAGTTTTTCAAATCTGCTTCGCGAGAGTGATGGTGCAGGGACCCCGCGGAGGTCGTCTGAGCGAAATAATAATTGTAGGTATGTAGATCGTTTATTGAATTAACTCGAGGTCGTATTCCGCTTCCCCGAAAACTCGTGCCCGCTATTTAAACGAATAGAAGCCCCCGTGTTAATCCAAAATTTACAAGTTCTGCACCGCTGTACGAATTATAGAATTTCCATTCATTATACAAACACCGGTCCTCGTAGTTTCGAATTATTCAAATACCATAGTCCATATGTATATACCAGATATATATATATATATATAAATGTATTACCAACGTTGAGGTCGCTGCTCAGCGACTTAAACTCAATTCCATACATCATCGCTGATTAATTGTAAATAAACAAAACTCCCCTTATATGCATACCTACATACCTACACACCTACATACCTATTAGACTATATATATATATATATGTGGGTACATCCCGTGAGCGATTGTTCTCAATTAATAACGGATTAACCTCACTTATCTTCTATTATTGCGTGTACGTATAGATCTATTATATATAAGGTATATCTCGTATACCCCGTCTCGTTTCCTTCTCCTTTCATCCTTGAACATTAGGGACCCGTAGACCTCCGCAGGAATCAGCCGTTTGACGTGGGTAAACCGGGAAATTTTCGAAAGGTCTTGCGGATCGTTAATGCAGGTCTTCGAGGAGGTCGACTATCCCCTTTATTCTCGGCGAGGTACTAGGTAGGTATATACGTAGACGTTCTATAATCTGCAGATTTATAGCATGCCTACTCGGATTCGAGGAGTCCTTAGAAAAAGAATAAGAAAACGAAAAAGAAAGAAATCTTATTGGACAGTTATTCTACTCGAGGGTTCGCGTCTTATATATATATATATATGTATATGTATATGTATAGTTACTTTAGGAAAGACTGTAGGTACGCGCAGGACCTTTGAAATTCTATTCAAATCTCACCTCGGAATGCAAACTCCTCTCCTCTTCGAGGCTTACGAATTGGAATAATTTCTTATGCTAATCCCGAAACGCACGTGTGTGAGCGAAGAGGAGAGGAAGCCTCGTATAATCTTTCAATTTCTTTTTTCGAAAACTTTTCGGCTATAGGCAGTCGGCGGACGGCGGGCGGCGGGCGGAACAGCTATAGTTACCTAGTATGCTTGAACCAGCTCCTTTAAACTTTCTCGGACAATTAAACGGTCCAAGTGTTTCTAGAAATTTTTTACGAAAAATTCACCGTCTAATAACGAACCGACGCGACGCCTCGCCGATAATTAGAGGAACCTTTTCCAGTCCAACGGGACCTAAACCAATACTGACACGCCATAACGACGGTTTGTACCCACATCAAACTCATATGTGGGTATAGGTGAAGGTACGCGTATACCTGCGGGACGCAACGGATAGGCGAAGATCCCGAGGGATCTGATACCGATCCCTGTTATACGTGGCATTCGATACTCGGACACCAGCTCCACGAATAATGCTATAAGCGCGCACCCGAGGGTAGACTTTCCTGGAATGCACTTTTTCCCCCGATGATTTTTCCCTCGATTTTCCGCCTCTTGTTTAAAACTCGAAATTTAGGTCCCCTGCAAGTTTCTAGGGGTTGTCCTTGTCCCCCGGAGAGTTATAGCCTCGTGCGCTGTACAATTTACATTCGCGTGCAAGAATTCTCGTAACGTGTTATAGGCCATGCCATGCTGCGCGTGGTTAGCTCGGGTATTATAACCGAGAACTTGCCTCCTCTGCCTGCAGCATGGTAAAGCTAAAGATATTCCCTTGGGCTGTGATAATGGACCGTGTCTATAATTTAGCGTATGACCTAAAACCGTCGTCTATATATATATATATATATATATATATAGTAGAATATATATATACACATATATATATATGTATGTATGTATGTGCATAGGAAGATATTTCTGCAAAGAAGGGAACTCTGGAAATACGTCGCTTCAGGAAAGATGATTACAATGAGCAATGCAAGAGGTGAACGAGTGCCGTTGACATCACACCGCTTCCAGGGGGTGGAATTTACTAATTCGGCCATCAGGCAGCTCGGCATGTACCTATATGGCCATATATATATATATATATATATGTACATGTCCCGGTCCTTCTTAATATTTCATGTGTTGAAACGGGAGCACGCGACAAGAGATATAGACAGACCTCTTTTAATTTTTCATCAACCGCACCGTTCTTTTACGTTACGGATATAATTTCCGAGTCCGGTATTATATATATTATATATATGCCCCTAAACCAGACGGGTTTGGTAAAGTGGATTGCGACGTCTTTTCAGATGATCCTTATCGCCCGCGCTTGGGGACTGAGGACTTCTTTTTTTTTTCTTCCTCTTTTCATTGCATAGGAGAAAATGGGATCACGATAGTCCGCTATACTGGCGCGGCGTACGATCGAAGGTTGACGGTCATATAACGTTCTTCTTCTTATTTTTACGCTCACAATCAAACATTTTCTCTGTTCCAGGCTATATCCAGAAGAAATACAGCTCTGGCGGTATGACCGGCATGCGTCGAGACCCTTAGAAATGTCTGATTAGACGCTACAGCCTTTGTTCAGATCGCGGGTATTCTTCTGTCCTGCGCGGGTGAGTATTGGAGAGGTCTTTTCGTTCGTAGGTTAGAAAATGTTCGAGCTCGTTTCGGCGTCGGGGTGTCGCGTCGGGGGACGGACGTCGAAATTGCGCGGAATGATGAAAGACACTGTAATCTTATTCATTAAGGGAGAGGCTTTGCCATCTCCAATATATATATATATATACGAAGCCGCAGGAGACTCGCTCGGCGTAAGCAAGATGAATGTCCCTATCGCTTTGAAAATGTATAAAAAGAAAAAATATATATTCGCAAGGAGAGTAAAATTTGTAAATATATATTGCCACCAGTTTACGCGTCCCGGCACACGTCTTCCGTTCGCCATTTTATCTCTCTGCTCTTCCTTTTCCTTTTCCTTTCCTTTCCTTTCCTTTTCGCCGGTCGCCGGTCGCCGGTCGCCGGTTTCTCGTTCCGCAGAATCAAACCGAGGATAAGATAAAGCCGATGTTCGTGCGGGTAGTGCAAGGACCCGAGGTATACTTTATTGTTAAACTCGCGTTAAAGAATTACGGTACGAAATCTGCCGGAGCCCCAATGCATCTCTTTATGGTGCTTTTCGTTGTAAATTTACATAACGCACTCAACGCACCTCCCCGGGGACTAATGTTCTCGTCGACCTCCTGGTTTACGACAACGCTCGTTCCCTCCCGTTCTCTCCCGTTATATCCCTCGCCTACGAGACACACCTGCGACCGAAACTATCCTTCTTCCATGCAGAAAAATATTCTCACAAATATACTTATACTTGATCCTCCGCATCGGAGGTGTATCTGTAAGATTTCCTCGAAGATTTCATACAAAATAAGAGAAACATATTATTGACAAACCCGCGATCGAACACGCTTCTGCCATTTCGGTTATCTGGTATTAATAAATTTTGCGTTAAGGTTAATATTCGTTGACTTTCGACACTCGGCATGTACGTGTAACGTTCCGAATCATCTACCGTGCACCATTATCTCTCCTCTCGTGTATAGGTATGCCGGGTGTGTGTGTGTGTGTGTGTAGGTACCAATTCGACCCTGGAGCACCGGCACCAAACCCTATTTGCTCGCTTCCCCGTGGTTATATCTCCCCATACACATATATACACCCCACATATACATATACATACACATACACACATATATTTATATATATATATTAGGGTGGTCCTTATTTGGGGCTCGGACGAATATTTTATCAGCCCCCCCCCAAATCGACTCCAAATAATTCAAAAACTATACCCTAATTTTTTCAGATTTTTATCTAGACTCTAACCCCTCCCACCGGGGGGGTGGATTTCCCCATTTGAAATACACGTGTTTCGGCTATATTCTCAAGATATATTTTATTCTAAGAGTAATAATTATTGAAAAATTCTGTAACTGCGAGATTTTAGTGTTCATTGGTCGACTATTTGAAAAAAAAATTACATTATTATACGGGCCAATCTAGACAAATTGCATACCTGACCATATTCTGTTGAATTAAAAAAAAAAGTCAGATTAAAGGGTATGCAATTTGTCTAGATTGGCCCATATAATAATGTAATTTTTTTCTCAAATAGTCGGACCAATAAACACTAACATCTCGCAGTTACAGATTTTTTCAATAATTATTACTCTTAGAATAAAATAAATCCTGAGAACATGGCCGAAACACGTGTATTTCAAATGGGGAAATCCACCCCCCCGGTGGGAGGGGTTAGAGTCTAGATAAAAATCTGAAAAAATTAGGGTATAGTTTTTGAATTATTTGGAGTCGATTTGGGGGGGGGCTGATAAAACATTCGTCCGAGCCCCAAATAAGGACCACCCTAATATATATATGTATATGAATGTATATTGTATACGTATCCCTCCTATCTATCTGTATCTCGATCCTACCCCGCGGTACGGGTACCAAACGCTTCATCTCTGTTCACCTCCTGCCAAAACCAGTCATCAATAACCCCGTATCAGCTAGTAGAAGTGTGCTCGCTCGTTTCACGTGCATACGACCTGCGACCGAGTGCGTCCGCCTGCAATCCGTACGCATATAGGTACCTAGATATATATACCTAACTACGTGTCTATCTCGGTCGTTAATGCGAGCCGTATACATAATATATAAGTCGGTCGTCAATTGGAACGATAGATGTGTAAAATGAAGACTTGATAATATTCAATACAGTATATAGGTATTAGGCATTAGGCATTATCTTTATTCGTTGTATATATGGGCGAAGGATATAGAGCCGGCGATTCCTCGGGAATTTATTACGAGTTACCTACTATTGTCTTCGGGTCTCGGACGAGAGGATTATTATTTCATTCTTAGACGTGCAGGCGAGCTAGCTGCAGGCTGGGCTTGCACAAAGGCTATTGTACCTCGCAGGCAGGTATAGGTAGGTAGGCACGTTCTATCCCACGTTGTATCCTATAACCGACGTATACACGGAGGCGTATACCTACCTACGTATGTATACATACCAGCCGATCGTCAGATGCAACAAATTGAATGAAGAATGCGAATGATAAACCGATTCCTTTTTTTCTCATTCCTCGGTACGAGTGAAAAAAGCGAACACTGGGATTAGCCTGTTATATTTGCAAACGATTTTCATTCGAATCACATATTCTGCAGCAGCGGCAAGGGCAACAACGAAACGACGCGACTATACGTATGTGTAGGGGCGACGGGGTGCGCAGGTAGCTCTATATACCTATACACGTGCCAAGACCCCTAATTGCTGCACGAGTCACAGAATTTCAAATAATAAATCTACCGACCCTCGCCCGGTGATTGATGATTGAATTAATTTCGTTTTCTCTCTTTTATTTCTTTCTATAGTTCTTCTTCGTATACGCGGATTCTCGCAGCGCCGGACATCGTCATTTATCTATACCTATCAGCGTTTCTTTCCTCGATCTCCTCGATATCACTACCGTGTTTCCTCGCCAGGAATTGAACTGAACGTCGTCGCACTCTTTCGTTCACCCCCGCAGCATCCCCGAGGGAATTAGCTTCTAACAGACACGAAAGCAATTACTGCACCGCGGTAGAAACTCACGGGCTCGATCCTTATTCTTCATTAACCCTGGCTAGATTAGACTGAAAACCTCTGCAGACGATCTATCGTCCGGACTCATCGTCGTCATTTCTCGTCATCTCTCGATCGACTAATATTGCCCGAACTATCCGTTTGCGGGTCCTTCTTTCTTTCTTCTATGGAATCTTTTTATCATAGATATTCTATCCCTCAACCCTCCCCGGGGTCTATATAATACTCGGATTATTATTTTCACAGTTGTCTGTTCCGCGAATCGATATCGCAGCAATACAATGCGCCTCTCGTCTAGCTGGGGTTCGGTAAATTCAAGTCGACCGCTATATGTATATTATATCTATATAGGTATGCCAATACCTACGTACGCGGCTGCAGCTATCTCCCAGGTCTTCCTGACGCTACAGCGTCGGGGTATGCCGGAAGTGACGGCTTAACGATTAAACAACTAGTTCCGCCAGCAGCCCCGGACATTCGTCGATGCTCGCCCTGGCCGCAACCGATGAGCGTATAGGCGAAAAAGAAGTTCTCGTATTAGGGCCGTGGGGAATTCACATTGGATTTTAAAAAAACTCCTCGATCTGTTAGAAATTATCTCAAAGGGTTTCCTCGAGGCGCGGCTTAGGTATAATTTTTCTCTCTCCATAGTTCGCAGGGCACGCGAAGATGCGGTTTCAAATCACCCAGGGGTATACGTTAGGATACCGTGTAATCGCGTCTGCAGTAACGGAAGCGAGTTGCATTGGCTTAATATTATAACTCTACGTCCAGGTTTAAACCGTGTACAAATATACGAGGGGTCTACCTATATATGTATACATATATGTATGTAAATTTATACCAGCTAAGCGAAGTGAAGTGAAGTGAAGTGAAGTGAAATGAAGCGGGGGGACGCGACGCGAAGCGTTGGTGGATGCCCGATGATTCCCAGGCACCACGCATAGCTAACAAACTCCCGAGCGCATAGTTTGGTTTAGTTCATGTTTAGTTCAGTTTAGTTTAGCTCTCGTTGTCGTCGTTCTTAGATAGTTCCTCGAAGACAACAAGTTTTCCTACATATGTATATACATACCTATATCATACCTGCAGGTATGTATATGAACGCGTAGATCGTTTTATCGCCCGATAAAGATAGCTGACATAAGTATAAGTCTTCTCGGCTTCTATACCAATACTATCTACGTAGATATATATAATATGAGTATACCAGATGTATTCTTGTATCGTCAAAGTTTTCCGAATCTTCGCCAAACTTGGATTGCCTCGTCCGATCTTTTCGGGAATTCGCTTACTTTTTCTTTCTTTTCGCTTACCTACGAGGAAAGAAGGAGAAGAAGAAGAAGAAAAATTGTGAAAAGAGCTCGTCGATATAGGACGTGAAACATTAGCAATAAGATTATTACATAACGTACGTGCTATAGAGTTATGAAACGGAAAATCATTTGAAACTCTGGGCTACCGCGCTGCAGTGGTCTTAGTATATTATAAGTGAAGCCGGGCTACCAAACTCCGCGATAAGATAAACCGTTTTACAATTATCATTATCATTAATGCCGCTAGAGTATCAGCTGCGGTAATTGTTGGCAATGGGGTAGACCTCTGAAAATAAACGATTATTATAACCTGTATACTTACACGTATGCTTGTACATATAAATAGTAAATGTCTATCATAAACTTGATACTTGGCGAAGACTCTAGGAGTACGCAGTATCTTCGACCGTTGCACTCTGCCGCAGCCTCCTCTGATTCTGGCTCTGATCTGATGTCTCGGAAAGACGAAAGGGAAATCGAAAGCCTTATGGATATAGGTCAAATTTGTTATACTGCACGCAGTAGGTACGGATGTTCGACGATGTAATGATTTAATGAATGAATGAATGAATGACCGAACGAAAGAAAGGAAGAAGAGGAAGGCAAAAAGCCACCGCAGACGCGGAATCCAGGGCGTGTGCTAATGAAAAGTCCAGTTGCTTTCAATTTCCGGGCCGCTTCATCATCGCCGAGAGGGTCACAGAGGGGATTTAATGTTACGTGCCACGTATGGCTATACGGTACCATATACCAGAGGTGAAGCTGGATCGAGAGCATTGCCGTCCGGAACAGACGGTGTAGGTATACCTATATAACTAAATCCGAGCCCGTATACATATACATATATATATATATATATATATATATATATATAAGTATATACAATATTATGTTAGCGTTATTCTGTACAAGCCCTCTGAATTTCAACCCCTTTCGCCAATTACTTGGACTTTTGATCTTTATTTCTCTTTCTCGTATATTCTTCCTTCCTTTCTTCGCCTCTTCTCGTACTTTTGGAATTGATTCGACGGAGAATTCTCGACTCGAGACAAAGGCGGGAGCCCGGCTTTGACAGTCCCAGGATTTTCGGGGCTTCGTCGCCCTTTTTCAACGGTATATTTCCCGGTATTTGACACATCGGTGACGACGAAGCGACGCAAGTCGCAACGCCGCGATCCACAAAAGAATAACGTCACCGTAGGCCCGATCTCTCGTCTGTATAAAGACAAGAGAGACATTCCTCGGCGTCTATGCCGCCCGTCGCCCTCGAAGAGAACGAGCTGAGGAAGGAACGGACCTTGGTTAGTTAGGCGGAACACGCCTCCCCGAGTCTCCGTCTACGGTCTGCTCCGAAGTAGGCCTGCGGGCTGCGGGCTCTGGTATCTGCCCTTGTAGAGGCGCTAAGGCATATATACCTGTATAGGTATAGGTATACGTACATAGTGCCAGCGATATATGTAAGACTTTTTATTTCCTCCGTATGGCCGCGGACTCTGACTCTGACTCTGACTCGGACTCGGACTCGGACTCGGACTCGGACTCGGACTCGGCGTCGAACTCTCGCTTCCGAGAACCTAGCGAATCTATAATCTGGCTAGAGATTGCTCCGCCGCAGAGCGATCGCTCTGATGCCCACCAAGAATCTACGATCCGAAGATTTCGAGAGCCCCGCAGGATCGAGAGCCGTATAGGTATACCATATACTTACGTGTATCCGCCAACTTGAAAAACTACTCGACCGCGATGAACAGGCGCGTAGGAATACCCATCCGACTCGGCAGCATATTCGGTACGGTTGATTGATGCGGCGATACAAATCCAACCGATACAACGACGATTCATTTTCGAGGGGACGGAAGGACGGACCGGCTCTATACACGGACCTATATACCTTCTCCTGCAGCTAGCTACGGAGTGGCGGATTGCATCGCGACGATCGATACTCATCGGAATTTCATACAAGTTATTATGCAAATTGCGGGGCAATTCGAACCGTCGATATTCCACTCGGCACATTTATCACCAATCGCGACCTAGGGAATTATCTTTTCGAGGCAATTTTCACCCAGATTAAAAAGAAAAAAACTAACTCCAGTCAAAAGACCCGACTCTACCCTCCGAGGGAGGCCGGTGGATTTATCAACGATGCTCGAGCCTCGCGTAGGTACAACTTCTCCCTCTTCTCCCTCTTCTCCCTCTTCTCGTATTCCGTCCTCGTGCTCTCGTGTAAGTTGGAACAGGAGGTCTCTTGTACGTTTAATGGGAAATAAAACAGCTGTTGGAAACGGTGTGTAATATACGGATCGCGGGGTCGTTAGGCGGTCGGCATTCCATCGTTGAACCTGCACTATGCGATCTTTAGAACGCGAGAGAACCGAAAGGTAAGGTTCTCAATGTGTATAGGTAGGTAGGTAGGTATATGGGAATCGTCCGGAATACGTGTATTATATATATATATACACACCTGCGTCCTGGAGGAGATGATAGAATTGGAACCGCGGGGAATTTGGATAGAGAGAGAGAAAGAGATGAGATCGACGTTTAACGTCTATACGAACGTATACCTATCTAGGTACACATATATAGGTACTGTATATATAATAATCGGTTAATCTTGATAATCGGTTAATTAGAAAAGTTCGTATCAACTTCTCGACGATCTTACATCTTGTCCTTGACTCTCGTATCATAATACCGGGGTGAGCGTAAAACTACCTGGTACAGGTATAAATATAATATCAAACATATCGAGGCGAGTTGACAGATATAATATGATACGCCGATCGCACACGTTGAATGCAGCCAGACCCCAGAGCCCAGCCTTTGGCTCTGGCTCTGGCTCTGGCTCTGTGTCCCTCCGCATGCAATTCTCTCGTCGCTAGGGGTGGGCTGTTGCTCGTGCTCGTGCTCGTGCTCGTGCTCGTGCTCGTGCTTGTGCTTGTGCTTGTGCATGGAACCCAGGACCAACGGCTCGGCGAGTGACGAGGGAGCCAGACAGCAATGTAACAGTGCAACGGCGGCGGGATTCGAAGCGAGGACCGCAGACCGCAGGACTGGAGCACCAGCGAGGACCCGACGTGTATATATATGTACATTATGTATTATGTACCTATATATATATATACGATGCACCAGCGCAAGGCACCATTTTCGAACGAGGTTGAATCACATCGCGGTGAAACTAACCCTTTGAGAAACGAAACGAAACGAAACGAAAGGTCTACGTGTAACATTATGCACACTTCGATGATCCGGTCGGTGCACCGAGAGGAAACGGGGTTCGAGGTTGCCGTTTTTTCTTTCAAACATATAGTGAAATCCACCCTGGACGAGATCTGTCCATGGTATATAGGTACATATCGGAATATGGGTGCGACTAGAAAGATAGATAGATAGATAGAAAGAGAGGGAGAGAGAGAGAGTATTCGGTCGGTTGCACCCCCTGGAGTATAATTCCGTTTATTACCCATTACCCGTTGTTCCCCCCCTCCCCAGGAAGAAGATGAATCGTTGGTAATACCGCAACAGCTGGACCCGCCTCAATGGAGATTATTTGTCTGTGCGATCACCCAGCGAAAATCTGAGGCTTCGATAAGCCACCGCCACGGTTAACACCTCGCCAGAGGAAATATGAGAATCTATTTAAGATCGGACCGAGTGTAGAGTCGGAGAGTCGGAGAGTCGGATAAAATATACCCATACAGAGAGGGAGGAAGACCTATCTATGGGAAAGGTTTGACCAGACCTCCGGGATTGGAGGGAAAAACTGAACTGAAAATAATGAAAACAATGAAAATAATCTACATACACCATACGTTTTCTCTCCCTCTCCATCTCTCTCTCCCTGCTACTGTACCGCTTATTTCTAATAGCTCTCTTTCTGCTCCATTCTATCTACTGCCTCTGTGAGGCCTTTTCTGTACTTTTATTGTTTTTTCTTTTATTTTTGTATTTTTAATTTTGTATTATTGTTGCCTGCTTCCTCCTCATTTGCCCCTATGGCTTCTAGGGCATAATAAAGTTAAATCAATCAATCAATCCCTATCCCGCTCTCTGGGTGTGATCGGTGTTGCGATACTTTTTCGCCAATCTTTATAATACCAAGTTATTCAAGTGTATTAAAAAATACGGCTTATAAATCTCGTTATTAAGGGAGGAAAATTTTTAGCCTTCTCAGCCTCAGCTTCGGCCTCGAGTTTTCGGCTACAGTTTTCTTATTCCGGTTCAATATCAAGATATTAAAAGTTCTGAAGACGGAGAGAGAAAGATAAAGAGGGTGAATAAGGAGAGAGCGGGATGGGAGGGTTTTGCCGGTCGTACATCATAGGAAATTCTTGAATACGTAAGAGAGCCATAACTTATATATCGAGATCGGGGTCTGCCCAAGTTTCCCCCACTCCCTCGCTTAATATCAGTACATACATTAATATTTACCGCGCGCGGTACTTTGCCAGATATTTTAAAGCGTATCTTTCCGGCGAAAAAAAAAAAGAAGAAGAAGAAGAAGAAGAGAAATCGCCAAGAATTATTGTCGAGAGTTTGAAAAAACCCAAGGCGTAGCCGCGTTGACGTGTACACGATATTCGTCGGACAGATTCGTTATGACGACTGGGTTGATTAGTCTAAACAGATAATTAGGCGGGATCGTTTTGACAGGCGAGATAAATTTTCATCTTCCTTTATTCCTTACCTACGAGTCACGACCGATCGCTTGACGCGCCGGTCGAAAGTGTGACGGAGTAATCTCGCTAATTAGAGACGGTTAGCTGTAGTTTCGTACAGCCAATCGATCAGCTTATTTAATTTATTCAAATTTCCATGCTCCGGTGAATGCGTCAAAACTTACCGACGGAGAAGCTGCCCCAGGTAATCGAACGAGGAATAGATTCGGCAATATAGATACCTAGATCACCTACATACTTACATATTACCTATATTTACACGCATCATATGCCGGGGTATGCTTGTCTTGGATAGATCTTTAAAGAACCTCACAGATATACGTATATATTCGATCGCGGTATGAAAATATGATATACTTATACACATATATATGTATACAGATTAGATTTAAAACCCCGACTGTTTAGTTGTTCGATAAATATTTCTAATTTATTCATTCGTCATGTGTTAGCGCTGATTGCAATCTCGATTGGTGTCGATCTGTCGGCTATAGTTTCGACGCTATGTAGGTATGTGTGGGTATGTATACCTAGACACGATTTTAAAACGCAATGAGCCACACGGTGAATCAATTCTATAATAACAGCAACAGCAACAGCAACAGCAGCAACGACGACGACGACGACGACGACGACGTCTCGTTTCGAATTTAAAGGAACAACATTAACCACGTACCTGGCTAGCTATACGAAGGCGGAGTTTTTAATTGAACAGAAATCTTGTCAGCTGCTTCAAATCGAACTGTAAATGGATTTCCTGTTATCTCTATAGACAAGCGGTAGGTAGGTAGGTAGGTAGGTAGGTAGGTGGGTAGGTATATAATTCGGATCACTCAGCGATCACGAATTAGATCCGATAAATCGATAACGAACGTGTATCTGTTCCAGTTTTCTTTTTTCTTTTTCACTTCTCTACTTTTCTTCACTGATTTCTTCTCTCTTCTTTCATCCGCCTCCGAGCAGTATAAACAATCGTCGCTGTGAAACGAGACTCGTGTATAAATTGTGAAATAATTTAAGGACAAAGAATCACCGATGGATGTTTAAATTACTGTCTCCCCTGTCTCCCATAGTGCAGCCAACAGGCGACGCGATAAATCTCGACTAATTAAAATGCACCGTGAGAAGTGGCGATACGCACGGGGCCCCGTTCAATTATCTTATCGCGTAAAGAGTCGACGAGGGGAGTTGGAACTCGGGGTTTGTCAAAGCCGAGGGAAGGGAGAAACGCGGTGCTTGTATCGTTTCCTTTTCAAGAGCCATTTTCCGGACCCCAGCTCTACGTATATAACGTCCCGGTGCTCATGGGCTCTCGAGATGAAAAGATAACAAAAAATATAGAACATTTCTCAACGAATCGAATCGATTGAGGTTAATCAATTTATCAATTATTCCCGTATATATTATCGATCGTATTACAGCTCGCTAATCGATATATCACGTTGCACGGCTGTATGATATATTATTAGGAGTAATGAAACCTCCCGATTCTGTCAATCATACGATCGGGCCGGCCGTATAGTAGAAGAAATCGAACACGATCGCCATATATATTGTCACTATACGTATAGCCAGAATCAGCTCGGCTCATGTCAGACAAGTTTCGCCTGAAGCCGTGGGGCCACGTCGATATTTTTCGCTTGATTAATTCTGAAAGTGTCGCGGTGGTGCACCTCCCGAGGGATCGTAACCGTATATCTTATCTCACGTACCAGCCATACCGGCTCCATAGCTATAGATGTAGGTACCGCAGTACATACATACATACATACATATATATATATATATATATATATATATATATATATATCGCACAATACACACGTAGATATATATATATATATATATATATAATATACACGTGCACACCTACGTCTTAGTACGTTAGCCTCGAAATACGAATTGAATTGAATTCGAATTGGATTGAATCGAGCCTCGTTGTATAGATATATAGGTATATAGGTATATAGGTATATAGGTATATAGGTATAGAGGTATAGAGGTACCTACGTACCTACGTACCTCTACTCGGTCGGACCGAACCCCCGGCCGAATTAATATGTATCCGTGAAATCTGAATCCGTATAGAATTTAACCGGCTCGACGATTTCGGTCACGCTTCGAACGGTACGTGCAATGCCGTGCGTATACAAAACACACGCGTACGCGTACCTACTCTGTATCGCAGACCTGTAGTACAACAGAGAAACAGTCTTTTTCGACAAGTCTAGTCTAGCACGCGCGGGTCGTGGTTGGCCCGGCTACGTCACATCCTGTTCAAAAACGCATATATCGTTGACCATACCATACGTTGTCCAATGTGTATATATATACACGGTGCATACGTGTGTTACGGCGACTGGGACTGGGGCTAGGAAGGAAATGCCGGATCCGCCTCGTATAATCATTATCATTATATCGTGGTCGTAATTAAGATTGTAATTATCGGTGGAATCCCGTTGGCACCTTGGTATTCTTCGACTGTGCACACACCCAGCGTATAAGTACATCCCCCTTTTGGATATGTCAAGCCGAACTTTGGATCCCGCATACTCTGGAGTTTCGAGACTAACTTATTCGGCGAAAACTATGGGCAATCCCCGAGGAATAGATTTCCCAGCTCCTTTGCCAATTCTGATTCTGCTATTCGCAAATGAATTGGCATCGCTTTTTCCACTTCTGCAACGATATGTTGCATCTTGCGGGACACGACGATGATAGGGAGGTAAACACGAAAGGTAGAGGGATACTAGGTATACATAGGTATATCACGAAACGAATTATCCTCCGCGGGCGAAGAAGCCCGGCCCGGCCGGTATGGATTAGCTGATGAGAGATTTGATCGTTCCTTTTCACCGACTTACAGCTCCGCGGCCTCCCATTAGAGACGGTAGAAAAATAAATAAGAATAAGGAGAGGAAGAAGAACGATTCCGGAGCAGCGAGACTGAGAGAGAAGGACGAGAACTGATCGGTCTCCTCCTCGCGGAGATCTCCAGATTATTCCTCTCGGTCTCTCGCAGGGTGGATAGGTACATACCTTACTTGCTTTATTCGCAAAGAGGCTTTGTTATATATTCTCGGCCTCCCATAATGCCCGTCCAGCAGCAGAGATTCGCTTGTCTACATTAAAACGAATAGTTCTCTATTATATAGACTTGTTTATTCTCCATTGTAACGATATAGTATATACCCGTGTATATACATGTAGCTGTAATCACCTTACGAGGATTCATCCTTTCCTCGTGTCCTCCTATCCTCCTATCCTGATCCAAAAACGCGTAATCCCAGAATGGACATTGAAATAAAACTATAGACTATCTGAGCCGCATATATAGATAATGGATATACGAATGCAGATCGTATGTTGAGTTGGAAGAGTTTCTTTTCGAAAGAGAGAGGGAAGGTACGCGGACGTGAGGCAAAGAGACGCCGTCGCCGTTGCAGCTGAGGGAAACACGCGAGGTAGTGTAAACACGGGAATTAGTGAGACGGTGGAGTGTTTGACGAAAAGGAGACAGTTCCTCGAGTCTCTCCTCCGTACCCGTACCCGTACTCGTACCCGCGTCTCTCTTCTTCTTCTATCGCCCACCATGGGCGCGTTGACTCATCCGCCCGTTCCTGCAGGGTACAAGGTGGGTAGGTGGGTAGGTACTCGAACCCGCCTGCCTATCCGCCGAAAGTACGCTGTTTGCATCTCAAGTCCCCTTTGGCCAGGCGGTGGAGCCTTGGCTCTGCAGACGGTGAGCAAATAGGCGCTCACTTATACGTGACGTTCAAATTTTCGGATGGTTTAGGTTTAGGTTCGGGGATCTATTCCTCTCTCTCGTCCCGTCCGTCCGTCCGTCGGGTTTGTAGCTCGCTTCGGGAACGTTGGATTGTAATTAATTTCAAGGGTCTAAATCAACCCGAAACCGACTTCGTTCCTCTGTCATACCTATCGGAAGCTATTATACATACATATAATATTATGTACATTATGTACACGTAGGCACGGGTTATCCGGCGAAGAAACGTAAAATTGTACGTAGAATAAGTTTCGTAGGTTAGAAAGGACAGAGAATGAATTACCGCGTTGCGTTGAGGTATAGTAGTATACGGGTATAACGGCGTTCTATACCTATACATATATAGGCAGGTACGCGGGGCGAAGAATTTTCAGATAAATCAACACGCCCCGAGGCAAAATTGCGCGGCGAAAAGATCCGTTGAATCCGTAAACAGAACGATTCCCACGCGGCTGTTTGTCAAAGGCATTTGTCGAAGACAAAGAACGTCTTTTACGCGAAAGAGAATTTCCTCCGAGCCACTCTCGGGGATATAAGGACATACATACATATATATATATAGATATATATATATATATATATATATCTATACATCTATATTCTATACCCTGCCGGCTATCCTATCCATAGTCCTTCGTAGCCACGACTACCGTTTTTCGATAATCCCTACCGCCTGCCGCCCACACCTATTTTCCTCTATTCGTTTCGCCAACACTCGTTATATTACCTACTCCAGCGCGACAAAGGGCGACAGGTACATACCTTCCAGGTAGACCCGAACGTTCTTTGATATCCGTCCCGGAGAAGGACTCTCGTGTGTATCACCTGCCCCTCGTGCAGAGGAGTCGATCGATCGGAGCCGGGAATCTATGAGATAAGTATATGGTGCAGCTGTTGCAGGACTCCTTGACTGTTTCTATTCGCCGTTTTTGGCGACGAGATATTTTATACGGTTAGATCGATCTCGGCTCCTGCACGCAGAACGCAACGTACGTGTGTGTCTTATTATTGGAGAATCGAGAGTCGTAATTTGGTATTCCAACAAGCAAAGAGTAAATCCTCCCTCGCCGTACACCCTCACGTTTCGCATTAAGCTCCTGGGATTCTATGAAAGGTCCTAGACGTGTGTGTGGACACGCACACACGTTCCGAACACACTATACATATACACGTAGAGGATATCCCCCGAGTTTCTCTCTTTGAGATTTCAACGAATCCATCCATGCTGCCAGAAGTATTTCCATTTTACCCGGTTCTTGTATTCCGTCGCGTTATAAAAATACATCTCTCTACTACTATAGGTGCGGGTATGCATCGACAGTATATGCCAAAAAATTGTTCCCGTATACAGACATCCTTTCTTCCTCTCTCTTCTCGCTCTCGCTCTCGCTATCGCTTGTCTTCTTTTCGCCTCTTTCACTAAAAACCCCGGGCTTTTATTTCCAACAGCATAACGCGTCCTCTTTATTTTTGAATCGCTATTTCTAGTCTACCCGAAGCAATTTAAACCTATTCAGTTTTTTCGAACCACCCTCGGAGAGGCTCGGACCCTCCCATTACCACGGTACCTGATCCTCCGGTTCTCACTAATTCTCTCCGTCTTTTCCCTCTCTCGCGCAGCTCCCCGGTAGAGTTTTTCTTCCTGGCCACAGGGATATGAAACACTGGACAATTTATGGCCAACATACGCGTTTCGACTTAAATTCGAATCCATGCAAAGAGATAGAGAGAGAGAGAGAGAGAGAGAGTATAGGGAATTTCCCCCCCGGTTCTGAGTAAAGCTTCTCGTGCCCTCGTTTCGTTTCGGGATGCCATGCCATGACGTACCGGTGGCAAAGGGGGTAAAGGGGGTAGAGGGGGCGGGGGAGACACGACCGAGCCCGGTTCGACCCTTGTCTACTAATTACACATTCCTTGTGCAGGCGGTGTAACTCTTCCATCTCTCTCGACCCGCTGGCTTTCCGTATACACGATGTTGGTGGGTATATACAGGTATAGAGGCATATAAGCTACACGTATACATTGCTAGCCGTTGTGCCCTATAGCTATACCCCGTAGCTAGCTGGGTGGAGGCCGATGCGGCGCATGGCTCGAATTCGCTAATACCCAAGGGCCCACTATAACATTTTTTAGATCTTTCTCAGCTGGCTGGTGGTCCGCCTATTCGGAATTCCATCCGTCCAGTTCTCCGCGTGCGAAGGGACAACAACGACGATAATTTTCACCCTCCTTTTACGGGCACGTGATATATGCGGTAAAACTCCAATATACAGAATAGCTAGATCTCGGAGTAGATGTTCAATGAGGACAGAAAACTGTACAAACAAAGTAAAGCAAGCTCGTCCTTTTCATTCCCCAGTACCCTCTGTATTCCGCTTCGGTCCTCCGAATCTGAATTCTTCTCCCAGCGACTCCTAAATTGACTTTTCAACCTCTCGCGGGGAGTGGGCCGATGCGTGCGGTAACTGCCTAAATAAACCCGCGCCGAGATTCGATTCTCTCTTTACAGAGGTTATAAACGGCTCTGCTCCTGTCCCTGTCGAGTGCTGGTGCAGTATAGGGATTAGGCGTTAGCCGGTACCAGGAAGGTGTTAATTGCGTACGCCTGTCAGCCAATGGCCATAGGTCGGCGTAGTCCGCAGGTAATCGTGAGGCTGAGGAAAGGGAATACCAAAAATTTATACATAAATGACCAGATTTCTCAATGAAATTCAATCAGCTGTCGGGAGACTGCACTTGGCCAACAGTCTCGATCGCGAGAAATTCCTTCGGACTGGTATATCCTCGACCCGAGACAAGGCTAGACACCAGCTACGGGGCTTCTCCTCTTCCCAGGGCTTCACAGGGCTTAGAATCCCTAGGCGTGTCCCCATCCATCCCATCGCCTCGCCTCCCATACGACCGCAGTCGAGAATGCATACGTGTCTTCGGATCTATCACCCGTTGAGTGTATACCTACATCTCTTTCATTCTCCTTCCTTCCCCTCGTTCCAATGGACGAAATAAAGCCGGAGGATATGTAATCGGGTGAATGACAGCCGGGATAATCATAACGTCGTTTTAATCCTGCAGAGCGTCGTCACGCGTGTCGGTACATCTGTGCTGGCAATTATGAGCTTAACAACTGAACTCGGGTATAGCGCGGGCCGGGCGGCATAGCATGGCATGCCATGGCATGGCATGGCAGCCGTAATCACCGGAGGATAAGGGATCGCGGAAGCGGATGTCCCTTCGTGCTGCAGGACCGGGGTCAGTTACCATGGCAACTAGATTCACGTCGTTGACTGCCTGCCGGCCATCCCCATCGTCCTACGTACTTCTCTCTCCTCTCCTCTCCTCTCCTCTCCTCTCCTCTCACGCATGCGGGGACATTTAAACTAGTTAGGCACTATATTTAAGCCAGTTGACTGAACAAGTGGATTAAGCTCTCCTCTCTTCGCCTCGCGTCGCGATATTGAATACGGAGACGACGACTCGAAAGGATCAAAGCGGCTTCGTTAAAGACGAGCCCCGCGTCTAATCACTGAACTCTAGCTATACGCTAGCGACAGACGAGCCGGGATCGAGTAGCTACGGACGACGTTACTTCATTTGCATTAGGTACCAAGCTAGCTGCAATCAATCCGCCAGTCTGTAATACATCCAGGTCCCATCTGTATAGCTGTACCTATACGTATCTATATAGCACATGTATGTATAGTTACGGTACGCTCTTCCAACATTATACGAAAATGATGAATCTATAACGTAACGCATATACGTGGTATAACCAGAAGCGTTAACCTCGCTCGTCAAACCTGCAGGTTAATTATAGAGACGTCAGGTGACACGTGGGAACGCAAATGGAACGCGGGAGACAAAGACCAGTTGGACATTCGTGGGACACGTGCAGGCTGTGCGGCTGTATGCCATTCGTTCGGTAGTAAAATAATTGTCAAGAATTCTATACCTAATAGGTATATATATATATATATGTGTGTACGAGTACGAGTGTGAGTATGAGTGACGCGATTACGGCGTAGAAAAATAATAGGCATGAATAGAAAGAAGGAAGTGAGAAAATAAGGAAATAAGGAAAGGAGGTAAACGAACGAACCAGTTCGCAGAGTCGACGCTGCATTAACGGTCGACGATTGTGCCGTTTAGAGAGAAAAAAAACGAAGGAAGACCCTCGATCCTCTCACCCGTCCTGACTTAACCAATTTAGGACAAAGCAGTGTGGCATAAGCGAAGGGAAGAAGAGGGAAGAAGAGGGTAAAACGGGCGAAAAGGGGGAAAGAGGGGAAAGAGGAGGAAAGAGGGGGAAAATAGAGAGCGGGAAAACGGGCTGGCTTAATATCGGAACTATATACAGGGAGTGGAACGGCGAGCTAGGGGCACTTGAATGACGGGATACGAAACAGATGACGCGCAAGTCTGTTTTTACTTGGTCTACGGGTGTACTGGGTGTACCCCCGCAGGGCCCTCGGCGCGTGTAATCCCACCATGGCTGTATACCCTCGCCTGCAGGCAGCCTTACTTCGCTAAATAATACCCCTTTCTACGCGTACTGCCGCGCGCACCCCATGCCGCGAGGTTGTCCCTGTCAGACTGACTCCACCTGACAGGGCTTTGCCCAGTCACGGCATGTTACCAGCGTGTGTGTACGGATCCCTCTTTACCTCTTACCTCGTCCCCGCGACCACTGCGAGATTCCTATTTCTCAGGATCACGTCTGGTCCATTCGTGACGGGATAAGTGGCTCGGGGTCTTCGATCATTCGCCAAAACCCTTCCCCGTACTGGAAGGTCTTCAGGGTTTCAAGAAAAGTATGGAAACACCGCAGGGTTCCTCCCGTCCAGAGCTAGACTCCGCACGAACGCCGGAAGGCATATGGTCTATCTTCTGCTATAATTGAGCGAATGACCGCTATACATATATATATATATATATAACGTATATTATATATACATATATATATATATATATTATATATCAGTATCGAGATAATCAACTGTACATATTCGCAAATGCGCTGATATGTGGGAGTAGATAGATGAAAGCGTGTTGTCAGTTGTGTAAGGACGGAACGTGTAATGACGTCAGATCTTAGCTTTACGAGCCATATTACGCGCCGTTCTTTCCCTCCTATACTACTACTATATCCCCGGTTTATCTTCCTCGAGAGTATAAAGGGTTTTTTTTTCTTTTCTCCTTCTTCGTCTTGTATTCGTGTGCGTGTCCGTTACCCGGTGCGAACGTGTGGGTACTGCAGGCACCAGCCCAGTATAAGTTGAGTTCGTTCGCCGAGAAACGGATGGATCGTAAAGCTTTTATTCGCGAGTCTGGCGAATATGGGAGATAACGTGGGCCCGGTCCGGTCTCCGCGGAGCTCGAAAATATATTCCGTTTTCTTCTCAGTCTTATTCCCCCTCCGTTCCAGGGGATTCCTTGATTCCCGAGAACTATATACGAACTGATTAAGCCAGTTCAGCTCAACGGGTAAACAACGTGTGTCTTTATCATATTTATTTATCTATTCTCGGCTATCTGCGGTGCGGGGGGAAAGGCGGGAGGGAGAAAGACAAAATCAAATATCAAATATCAAATATAAAGATGAAATAAAAAAGAAAGATGAAAAACGTTAATCAGCGTTATACCTGTACCTACCCGCGAGCGGTGATATGAATATACATAATATATATCTTAATGAAAATCTGAACCTCTGTAAGATTCTCGGTATCACGACACGGCTAGCGTTCGATTGGTTTGGGCTGAGGCCGAGGTAAGGGTCCAGGTCGAACTCTAATCCCACCGGGTTCCCTCGGCCGTGTAATCGAAGAAACGGTCTCCGCGTCTCCGCGTCTCCGCGTCGCCAAAAGCCAGACTGGGAGCGTAGGAAAATAGGTATAAATAAAACGTACGTTGGCGTTAATTGACGAAGCAGCCGGTGCTGAGTGACGAGAACACAAGGCGCCTTAACGACGTCGGCTGCCACTGCTGCCACGAATTTTTCTAATCATCTAATTACTCGGTATATAGTAGCATACGCTCCTAGCATAGAGATAGTGTTGCAGAAATTTACCCAGAAAGGAAAATACTTATATGTATACTTGAAAAGCTCCGAGTAGTGTCGAAGACATTTGTTTTTTTTCTTTCTTTCTCTTTGTCAGAGACACGGGACTCTTTTTGTTCGACACGAGAGAGACTGCGAATTATTATTTTTTCCCCACACGACTTGACTCTCCTGTTCGCTAAAAAAACACACGTAGCGATATTGTCCCGTCCTCATATAGCTATGGCGATAAATCTCTGCACAGGTATTGTACCTCAGGAGGCGCGGAGGAAACTCTATCACGAGCGCAGCGAGTGATTGCTTTATCTTAACCGCGATACTATTTTTGGTTGATTTTACTTTTATTTCACAAGGGCCTGTAGAGATGATCCCGATCGAGATAAGACTCGGTGTTTCGTTCTTCTTTCTCTCCTTCATTTTATCAAACGTTTCCACCTCATTGTCAGCCGCACTTTATATACTGCATCGATATTTAAACGTCCGGCTCTCTATAAAAGCGTGTATTATACATCTATACATACGCTGGGTCACAGATAATTGGCTCGTTCAATCGTAGAACCGAGCCTAGAACCTAGGAGCGAGAAGAAGGAGAAAAACTAGACCAAGCTCGCAACGATTTATCAATCATTCATTCGGCGTAGGAAATTTCGCCGATTTTTGAAACTTGGAAAAGCCATATCGTGAATAGCGCATATTGTGTCTGTGACATATAAGTATATCTATATCTATAGGTACCTGCCTGCCTGCTGCCAACGAAATTGCTTTTTCTATAGCAAATTTGTCGAGCATTCGAGAGGGAAGCCAAAGTGGTTGGTGGGCAGAGGGAGATTGAGGGAGAGAGAGAGAGAGAGGGTTGAGGGAGGAAGGGAGGGTGAGAGCCGGATACCAAGGTAGTACGAACGACCAAGGGATGGATATAAAAAGGTCGGTGTCTGCTACGGTACGACTCGACGAGCATCGATGGACGCGGTAAGTCGGTCGGTGTGTATGTGTATACCCTAATATAGCTTTTCCCCTTGTCCCGCATATTCGCCAGGGGGTTCGCGACTCGAATTCCTAACCGGGGACAAGGGATAGGGAACAGGGAACAGGGAATACGGGGGGTTGGGACCCAGTGTGGGGTCGAGGATCGAGCCTGATGGATGGCGCCAAGTCCGTAGACGAGCTAGATGCTGCAGCAGCTAACCGTGGTCGTGTATACCTGTTGGATATCCAGACAAATTTACGTATACATATATGTGTATATATACACCAGGGCCAGGTTCAAATTTCAAATTCGTTTCATTGAGACTCGCGCGGATATTGTTATACTGTATTTCTTACGCTTCTTATTCTAGGTATATAGGTATACCTATAGAAGCTTTGATTGCGCGAGGAAGGGTCAGGGCTGTTTTCTATCGGCCGGCTAAATACGGAACCATGTATTAATAGACGGGACGACGATACATACATGTATAATGTATATATAAATAATCTACGCGCGGTATATTACTCGTCGAGGTCGGTTCTCATCCGAATTTCAAAATCTTTACAAAACAACGTTCTATTCTTTATAAACACATACGTGTGCACCTCCGAAATAGCAGCGATATAAAATACATAAAGAGCGATTTCATACCGCTCAATGTTTCCTCGTACGATATTAGCGTAATTCATAACCTTTGACACCTTTGACATCTCGCGATAAACATGATATCCATATACATATACATCCATTATATATGCGCACGAGGGAGCGAGTGTTGGATAATAAACGCCTAGCTGGTATATGTATGTAATCGCAATGTTACTATATAGGTACTTCCTATCCCTTCTTGGTTTCTTTTTCCCCTTTTCTTTCTTTCTTGTTGCTCAGAACTTTCCTGCTCTGTTCCCACTCGAATAATTAATAAGAAAAGGAAGAAAAAGAGGGAGATTTCAGATGAGGGAGAAGAGGGGAAATATCGAGCGCGTAGTAAAGATACGCACGTGGTTATAGTACCGCAGATTTCCGGCACTCGATTCCTATCCGCTGTATCGCTGCAGTGCACCGGCATATGTATACAGTAATGTACACACATTGCACATATTATGTAGGTATATATCGGGATATTGCCCTTGATGTACATACGTATCCCTGTATATGTAATATGTATATACCTATACGTGACGGAATAATGGCCCTTCGACGCCACGATCGTGAGAGAATTCGCATCTTATTTACAGATAATTGCCAAGACAACAATTCCGACCCGACTGTAGCCTCTGCACTTCGCTTGCGTGCGGTATATATACCCCAATACATGTACACATATGTACGTAGGTATATTACAGTCAATAAATCGAACCTTTCTATACCTATAACCGGCAGTATACGGGGAAGAAACTTCTCTGTATCCCATGCACACATTAGATACATTCATATATGTATACGTATGTACCTACTATATACAATATATATATATATATTATATAGGATGTTAAAATTGAACCCAGGTATAACAGAAATACTCAAAATAACCAAAAAAAGAAGAGGAATCGTTTTGTTTTGTCTTCTTTTTTGTTTTCCGTGCAAACCGTATAGAAGTAGAGCCGGAGATTACTCAGCTCGTCGGGAACCCAGCCGCTGTTCTTTATATGCGAAGTTTTAGTCGGCCAGGCGAGCTGCGCACGTGTTTTGCAAACGCTGCCTTCATCGCTGCTGGGTCAACCGTATATAAGATTCTTTCTCTCTCTCTCTCTCTCTCTCTCTTTCTTCATCCCTCTCCCCCTATCTCGACTCGCTCTCTCAGTCGCGTCTCACGTTCCAGTTACACAACAGCCTGCCGTCTGTCCGGGCTCGTTCGCGGAATCGCAACACGTGCTGGTCGGCTTCCACCGTCACACGCATGCAGCACCGCGGCGAGCCGACCGGTTGAACAAAAAAAGGCAAATCCGAACGCATCATCGATCCAATTTCAAATAGAATTCCTATACGATGCAGTATAGGTGCAGGATAGAATATGTAATATGTAGGTATATGTATATCAGTATAATCAGGAGATCAAAGGATTGTTCAGAAATTTCCGAAATAATGGAGAGAGAGAGAGATGTAGAAAGATTATAGAGAGAGCGAAATTTTCACTCGAAAAGACGCAGAACGTAAATACTTGAGTGACCTCGGCTCACTGTTCACCTATATACCGGTATACCGAAATCCCATATTATACCGTCTGGTTCAAGTGCAGAGGAGATATTTTTGCCAACGACGAGGAGACCGCGTATACACGTTTCGATATTAAATCTAAATGTTGCCTCCGACGGCGGTGGTATATATAGTGGCTTTGACTTGAACGAGAGAGAAGTAGCGAGTGGAGTTAGGTAGCAGCGGGGGCGAAGGGGCGAAGGGGGGGGGGGGGGGGGGGGCTTGTAGCCTTAAAAAGGCTTAAAGCTCCCGGTAATTATACGTTTCAGTAGCTTTCAAAAGAGAATTCATTTATGCAGGAACGCAAGGCAAGCCAGCAAAAATAAGAGATGAAGATTAAAAACGAAACACCTGGCGCCGAGGAGCTCGCGTTCCGCGCGGTGGTAGCACCAAAGTACTGAAGATGATGACGAGGATAAAAATGAAAAAGAATGAAAGAAAAAGAAATAAAGGAAAAAAGAAGTCGATGATAAGGGAAAGACGCGCGAGAGATACACGCGGCATTTCGTTATCACAATCATCACAATCATCATTATTATCAACAGTCCTATATATACCTATATAAGTAGACGTGTGTATGTATAAAAATCAAATATCGCCTTTGGTTCGAGTATAGGTAGGTAGGTGTACGTTGTGTACCTATCGTGTAGAAATTTTCATTCGCGCCTTGGATAAGGAGGAAGAGGAGGAGGTACCTAGGTAGGTATGGGATAAATCATGGTTTTCCTGTCGACCTGAACCAAACTTCGGCTTCGGCTTCAGCCTGAGCTTCGGCAAAGTTTCTCTTCGTAGATGACGCGCTCCTCATCGGAGACCCGCGGGACCTAGAATCCATTAACTATTTGGTCGACAGCCTGGGGGGAATCGTGGCTAAATCGCAGGGAATATATAGCGGCTGCAGGCAGCTCCTAACCCCGTGCTCGTTTAATATACGATGTAGGTAGTCCGAAAACAGATTCCGGGATACCGCTATGTGTGTGTGAGATTTACGGATCTGTATGGGTGCGTGTATAAGGTAAACGAGCACTTTGAATCTGCGGACGAAATTCTGCAGCTGCATACATGTATAATGTATAATGTATATGTATAATATATATATATATATATATATATATATATAGGTATGTATAATGTAATATACACGATGTACTAGAGCTCCCTTAAATTCCGGTCAAATAGCAAACGAGGAGAGGACCAGAGAAAAGACAGAAGAGACGGAAGGGATATCGCGTGTCAAGTGTGGTTGGCGGGCAGTGGAGAGCTTATAGAAAAGTAACTCGAAACCCAGTCGGTATTCCTATGTACACGGTGCGTAGATATAGGTACGCATTCAAATTTTCACCGTCGCGTTATACTTGGCCAAAAACAAAGCGAATTCGTCTGAGACGGTTTTCAAGACCCCCCGAAAGCCGAAAGATCCGTAAATCTCGCTCCATTTCCCAGGATGCGAGGCGAAAAAATAGTTAATTCGCCGACCTAGACTTTTGGGAAAGTTTTGGCTATAGCCTTCCTGGGGTAAACTGTGATTCGGTGATATTGCAATTCGGAGCTAATTCAGCCCGGGCGCAAAGACTCGATTCTCGTTTGCTTCCTACAGAGAACGGTTTCTGGTCGTTCTATTCCATCGACTAAAATCGGTCTGTCAATCGGTTATCAACGGCTGTGAATTTTCCCACGTTGATTCCCCCGCGTCCGAGTCGAGGTCAAATAGGGTTGAAACCCGTCGACGTGGCTCTGGTCCTCCTCTATACATATACCAACCAACCAAGGTGAATAAGAGGTTGAAACAACAAGCGGACAGAGAATCCACGGAGGTATACCAGCTGTATACCTATATACCATGGCTCTATACATATACATATATTCTATACTCTGTACTCCACAGGGGTGTGTAATTGAATGAGACCCCGTGCGAGTCGCTGTGAAAATAAGACATGTGCCACGATGGCAGAGAGTCGCAGGGTATAGGCAGAGGGTAAGTTGGAAAAGCAACTTGACTGGGTCTCGTGTGTAGGTAGGTAGGTAGGTAGGTAGGTAGGTACAAGTATATGGAATTGAAATTCCCTTGTTATTATTATTGTTATCGTAATCGTAATCGTAATCGTAATCGTTATCGTTATTACATGAATATTAATACGAGAAACATCGACCTGCCCTGTTTTCTCCGTGTGTACACCACGTTCCGAACTCTGGACTCTGGAGGCAATTCCACTTTTCCGATCCGAGGCTCACGATCAGCCGGGAATATCGGGATTGGAATCCAGGGTCCATCTCCTATTCCGAATGAAAATTGATCGGGCAAGGTGAGACTTGGTAGCCTAGATCAGGACGGTGGGTAAAGTTATGCAGATGTTATGACGATCGGTATGGAAAAAGTACAAGGATGAGAGGCTCGCTCTATATGGATAACGCCTGATTACATTAGCCGGGCACTCGGTAGATGAATGCTCTTGTAATTGTACGCCCGGTAGGATCATTGGCGATGATTTATATAATGACCACCTGAAACCCGTCATTAGAGTCCCTTATACGGAGTACGGGAACGTGTGGCTGCGCTATCCACCGCACACACATTATTATACACTCATATACCGAATGCGTGGCTGCCTTTTCTCAACTCTCTCTCTACGCTTCGGCCAGACCACATTATCCCCTTTCCCTTTCCCTTTCCCCTTATATTCTTATCCTTCTGTACCTCTGGTCAAGTCTGCTTCGTCTAGCCTGATCTAGCGAGATCTCCTACCCCTAAATATGTATGCCTATGGTATACATGGGTATTCCCGGCTGATATCTGGTACAAACTCTTTTTCAACCCGGATATATACGGCTGATTCTACACGCGTGTATATTATCTATACGCGTATCGTAATAGATTAATACCGGGGATCAAGTCGAGCGTTACCGATCGTCTGCAGGGGTCAAGCTTATCTTTTGGTCGTCGATTAAAATACGGTTAAGCTTCTTTGGCTTCTAGTAGCTCGGCTTCGGCTTGACCGCGTTTCGGGCGTATCGAACGCTCGAGCTGCTGCAGGGATTATTTTTCTAGCTATACCTACACGTATGTACTTTATGGAGCTATAAAACACGCGCCTTTTTATAACCGCCGTTAAACCGGGCCCTCCTCTCTTTCTTATTTCTTCTCAAACCTCGCCACGGCCGAGGTCAGTAGCCGTATATGCGTGCCAAATGGCTGCAGCTTCATTCGCGCGATCCTCACAATAATCCGTTCTCTCGCTCATTCTACACACATATTCTATATACTGATTACGATTTAATACCCTCGTCCTGCGGGGGATTGGAAATATAATTTGTTGTCGAATTAAAGAGGAGAAAGATCGATCGGCGATTCTCTCCAGCCTCTCACGGACGCATGACGCAGTTTTAACGAGCCCTCTTATTTCACAATGGACAAACTTATTCTGTCGCAGAGCGCCCGCGGTAGGTATATACCTACTCAAGTTGCCCAGTCTCGCTACCATCGGCGAGCTAACGACTCAAGGATTCGTTTATGACGTCCCAGCGGAGCTGGGGAACTGGGGAGCAGATTAAGGCGGTATTGTGTTAGCCAGGACAATGAGACGCTTCTGGGTGTATACCTATATGTATATAGTTGCTGTTGCGGAGCACCTAGATGCACGCTGTCCTCTCATAGTCCTGGCACTCGTATACAAGATATATATATATATCTTGTTGAAAATGTTGAAAGACGAGGGAGACGAAAAGAAAGGAGAAGAATAAGGAAAGGAGAAAAAAGAAAGAAGAAAGAAGAAAAAAAAAACCGCGAAGGAAGCAGGCGGCGCGACGACGAAAGCTTTCTATTATTATTTCCGAGTCTAGAAATTCGCGCCTTCTACAAGGGAAATACGTGCCCTGGGTTCTGAAATTTCTCGGTTTCGGTGCAGCGGGGATTCTCGCCGTCTGTCAAATTACGGACCGGCTCGTATTATTTCATCCTTCTTCACAGTACCCCAGAGAGATAAAACGACGTGACGAGGACCGACGTACCACCGCCTATATACCATACCATATTATAGTCCTCTTCGTTATCCTGGTGCACGCTGCGCCAGGACTCATCGCTTGTATATTACTATTATACTTTACCTCTTCGCTAAGCTCCAGACGAACCCGGATATGCTGGGTGAGACCTGGCTGGGCAGCGGATAATCAGATAACCGCTCTGACCCCGAGAAGAAAGAAGAAATCTAGAAATCACCGCACCGTCCCGACGCCCCGTCGAATCGCGATGTTCTTTAGTTTTCAAATCCACAATATTGCGGAAGCTTGCATACCCATATACATATATACATATATATGTATATGTATTATGCTTCTCTACGAGCACTTTTATATTTTGCATCGAATCAATGCGAGGGAGCTGAGAGTGTCACCTTCGATCGGATTCAGATTTCAGGGCACAAGGTATAGCGTCGTCGTCGAGACGCTGGGAATTTCAATTTCCTCCAATAAATTAAATTTGTAAATTTATGAGCACCCGCGAAATTATATTCCCACAGACACATGTACCGTTAACGGTTGGCTATATAGGCATACGGACTTACAGAGAGAACTGCAGCAGGTATAGGCGATATTCTGGGATCTTGTGCGATCGATTAAATTGTCTTAAACTCGTTGTAATATATCTAACCGTGAACCATGATGTTTGGGAAACTCTGCGCTGGCAAAGCTTCGATACGACTCATTCTTGCATATTATAGGTAGGTATAGGTATAACGTGAAAGAGGAACTATTACTCTCCGCGTCTCTACACGCCTTTCAGTTTCGACAATGCGAACTATAGAGGAGAGAATTCTCTCTAGCTTTTCCGCGTAGCGGAGCGAATAGGGTCTGCGGATCATTAGGTACACGAACGGGCACGTACGGCCATTCAAATACGTTTTCATACACCGCGCTAGGCGAGGCGGAATCTTTCTCTTTCACTATTTTCTTTCGTTTCGGCCAATCTCCCATCTCCCATCTCCGTTATTCATGATTCGACACCGCGTATGATACATCTCTAGACCCTTCATTCTTCGTCCGTATATATCTACGCTTCTTTTTCTTCTTCTTCTTCTTCTTCTTCTTCTTCTTCTTCTTCTTCTTCTTCTTCTTCTTCTTCTTCTCCTTCCTATCTTGTCCTCTCATTCCTTCCTTCGGAGGTTGTTCCTCGTCGCTATTGCCCATCGTTGCGAACTGGATGATTGCCACGCGTCACTGCCTCAGCTAATGGCACTCTCGTCGTTGCGTCAAATCCCATTACAATCCCGGCTCTTCCGAAACTCGGAATTGGTTGGAAAATGGGAAAATGTAAAAATGAAGAAATAAGGAATAAACGCGAAACAAGAAAGCAAACGACCATATAATTTCCCGAATAGTTCATCCTTTTCATTTTCTCGGGCCCTTGTCAGTCGGAATCGAACGGGTTCGATTAGGCACGGGTATATCTATCCACTGCTCGCTTTCTGACGCAACTGATCCAATTGACGACAATACGACCAACAATAAGCCGCCAAGATCCAATTATCCATTATCTGCGGTGCAAGGAAATTCTGCACGTGATATCCGCTCGGCGACGTGGCAGGGGATATGGCCTACGTCAATCTGCGGGCTTACCTGCGTCACGCGATTCACTTACGTATAATGGTATGATATACCTACTTTCCCAATTTCGGAATTATAATTCCTTCGCTCGTAACTTATTCAGTCCCGTTTATAAAACTGGACTTGCTCCCTCATTTACCTACCTATACCTATGCCTTCTCATATTAACACGTGAAAGTGGGATACAGTACCATCATAGTACCTACTCCGAGACGTTTTTATTTTAGCTACTGGTGATAAACTCGCGTCTATCCGATCTACGATAATTATTAGGACGATACGCGTTCGCAATTTCCTGTATATCACGCGGGTTGAATATACCTGTATGTACACCGCGGCTATTGGTACATACATCATGTATACGTATATAAGAAGAAGCTTTATACGACTGCCACGTGTCGACGCATGCGGTAGACGCCTGCACGCCCACGCTAGACATGCCCGAGGCGTCTGTGTAAACATCGCGAAAGCATGATCGAACGTTGACCGATGAGCCGAGCTTAATCTTCCACTTGGCTCTCGCCCGCGTCTCGCGCTAGAAGCTCGGGAGGAAAAAGAACAGGATCGGAATATAAGACTGGGCTCGCGTATATATATATATATATATATATATATATATATACATAATATACATATATAATATCTGCCGTTTCCTGAAAGTTTCCGCTTTTCTTTCCCCCCGCGCGAGACTGTAATCGAGATTAACGCTGCAGGTACCTATATCTGGCTAGAAACAGGGGAGAAGCTGCGTGGGTGAAACGAATTTAACTAAAAGTGGCGAAAGCTCCGGAACGTAACTCGGCAAGGCGCTTGGAACTTTCGAGGCCAAACCTGAAACCGAGCTTTGACGAGCTTCCGAGTCTTTTGTGACCTGATCCCGCCCGACGACGCGAGCTTCGCGCTTTGCCCTTTGTGCGAAACGGGGCTAAGTCTACAGAAATAATAGCAGGGAGGAATAGGAAGGAAGGGAGAGGGAAGAGGGAAGAGGGAAGAGGGAAGAGGGAAGAGCGACGCGGCGGCGACGACGACGCGAATGCATTTCATGCATCTCTCACTACGTATATGATCCGCGTGCATTTGCCCATATATATATATATATATATACCTACACGTATAGCTAACTAATTCTGGTGGTGTAATTAGAAAATTGAAATTGCGACAGCTGCAGCGTTGGGAGTCGACTTGATATAATATATATATTCGGAATAACATGTATAGCTGTTTTCCGAGTTTGATATATTATACGGCGATAGGTATACCTGTACAAGAGTCGTGTATTCGCGATCTTGAACGCTAATCAGAATAGCAGGCCGGCAGCTACAGCTGCGCGGTTTATTTTCCCCAAATTGGATTGAGACAGATTAAAAGAAGCATGGAACATGGAAGCATGGTTTTATGGAAAGATCCGCCCATTTCTTGCTCTCGTCTTACTTTCTTGCTCGCGTCGGTGATATGACGCGGGGAATCATTGAATCCCGAGAATTTGTCGTTCAGTTGAATTTTTCCATCCACCTTATTAGAACGTGACCCTATGGATGAAGAGGAAGAGGGAGAGACAATGGCGCAGCCGGGTCGCTCCTAGGTGCAGGAAGCACTAGGTATCCAGATAGGTAGTGTATGTAGGTACCTACGCGAGCTTGGCGGCGTCGGAGCCGATTATTCGAGCAAGGTACGCTAGATAAAGGTCATTATGCCCTGCTGGCATCGTAATGGCAGTTCCAGGTAATTTGAGCCCTATGGGCCCCGTGATCCGCGATAGCGTAGCCTAAATGCTAGCCGCCGGCAATGTACCCTCTTCGAACCCCGCGACGCCCGGCGTCGTTACTATATGTATACGTGCCTCGAGGCAGCCCTACGCTCGGCGCCTCTCCTAGCTATCCCTCCCACCCTCGTCGGCTATCCGCCGTAATAATCCCCTTTCAATCCACCTCCCCGCTCCTTTGCAGGACACGCGGCTCTTCTCCAGTGTCATATATGCGGAAGACTCGAAGCAATTTCCGCGAGAATTCTAACGTGGGAAATCAGAGCTGGTTCCAATTCGGTTACAATTCGGTTTCAATCTTTACGCTTCTTACCATTGTTATTCGCATTGGGTACAGATTTTCATCGGAATTCAAGTCAAAGCTATCTTTCTCTCGCGTGCAGGGCAAAAAGAATAAATAAACAAATAATGAAAGAGAAATTCATATTTTCTAAAATCAATACAAAGTTCGAAAGATACGTACGTATAGTATATGTCTAGGTGTAATACGAATATGTGCGCGGGTATATACTTATTCCTCGCGGACTATACCACCGACCGTTTATGATCGTCGTTGATGGGTTTACCTGAAACAAAAGTAAAAAGATAGCCAAATTAAGAATTAAGTATAATTAGGAGGATGTACAACAGGAGATCCGTAGAGATTAGATTTAACGATAATTGCCCCGGCTTGCCCTGGTCTGGCCTGCCCGCGGAACATGGGGGGGCCCGCCTTTGGTCGCCATTCACCATTCACCATTCACCACTAGTATAGGCATTCAATGAAGTATCCAACATTTGACGAAAGGAGACAGAAGACAGTATCTCGTTTAGCTTACAGCATATACATATTATATGCAAAGAGGCAGCGAGTATTATAGGGAAGGCCGGGCTGCGAATAAGGATCGAGCAGAAATCCTTTAACCCTACGTGCGGTTCGTTTCAGTAATTTCTCAGACGAAAATTACCTCCGAGATTATTCGGCTGACAGGGAGCTGCAGTCCGGTAGTTAACACGTAAGTGGCGATTAACATTTTTCGAATTCAACCTCCCCTCTCCCCCCATCACGGCCTGGTATATAATATCATGGCGTTTCGCTGCCCGGCAAGGGGTTCCCGGGGCTATCGAGGGAAGTTTATAGCCAAGTGTGCCTTAATTAGCCTCAAAGTTCGTCCAATTAAGTTACCATCTCTACAGTTCACTGATGGCGATTGCCTCCGCTCTTAGCCCACCCGATCAGATCTACAATTTTATTTCAACCGCATTCGAACCGACTCTCTTTCTTCTTCTTCTTCTTCTTCTTCTTCTTCTTCTTCTTCTCCTTCTTCTCCTTCTCTCGAGGATTAATTCTATTCTACGGAGGAAATCTAATTAGTCGATAAAAGAAATCGCCTCGGAGTCAATTATCGTATAGCGTTGAGCTGAGTATTTTCTTTTTCATCCTCCGTTTTTCCACAATTTCCACGCTCGTCGCAGACAATAGGTAACGAGGACTGGAGGAGACTTGACACGAGAGAAGAAGAATATGGATTTATCATAATTTTCATTTCAGTTTTATAGTTCGGAAATTTCTTTTCCACCTTTTGCCCGACCCAGAAGTATGAGATATAATATAATACAGAGACGCGTTTGCCTAGAGTACGTATACATAGATACACCTGTCAGCTGTAGGGAAGGGTTCGTAGCGCCTGCAGGGTTCAAATTCCGTCGTATATCATGAAATTGGAGCGACGCGTCGCGACGCTGCTTCTCTTGACGGTGTATAGCGAGGGAAAGTGCCTTGGTGTATGTATACATGTACAGATCTATATAGACTATATAGACTATATATATATATATACACACGCTCGTGTATCTTCTCTGGTTCTGGTATAAATTTACGGATTGACATCACGGCCTCGGTGATAACCAGTCTGCAACGATCGGGCGTAGGTAGGTAGGTATATACGTACCTCTCTATACCTACCTACCTACCTACCTACCTCTGCCTACTTTATTATCTTTGACGGATCACATTTCTGCGTGAGAAAGTTATTCGATGACTTTCGAAAACCTTTGAGTAGGTATAGGCCACTTTATACCTCGACGCCGAGCGTCGACGTGTACTTACGGGGCTTACGTACGATCGCGAGGCGATAAATTACAAAAAACTGCAATTAAGAACTTGAACAGGACTCACGCATTATGGCGAGACGGAGTTTGTACTTCAATTTCAATCCTCGCGAAATGTTCTCTCCAATCTTCTCCCCCCCCGATTTTCCTTCGTTTCCTTCTGTTCGTCGTGAAAAGGAGAAGAATATATAGGTATAATATATACACATTTCAAATATATCGAGGCGTTCGTATTCGTAAGGATGTAGATCCTTTCATTTTATCGAAACTCGAATAGCTGCTGGCGCGGAAGTTGCAGTGATATCGGTAAAACTTTTTTTTATTGTTTAAAGCGCGTATAGCGAGCTACGTGCCTCTTCGACGAGGGCGGGCAGCTATGACTGTGCCTACCGGTCAGACGGAATAGAATCCCCGACGTACTTGAAATAATTCGACGAAACTGAATAGAAAAAAGAGAATGAAAGAGATTCGAGTGGGATTGATTTTATTTTATTCTTTCACTCCGCTGAAAATATTCTACGACGACTATATTGCCAAATCGAATGCCCTCAGCAGTCAGCTCGCGGCCCTGTCTCGCGAGTCGAGCCAGAGTTACTTACACTTGCAATTACCTGACGAGGCATAAAACGCGGGTTAAATTAGTTTTGCAAATTCATTTAGGTACCGTGCGATTGTCAATAATACCTAGGCTAAGGTGGTGGCGGTAGTTATAGACGGCAGCTACGGTGGCCACGGCACGTATATCGCGCGTGATTATACATAGGTATACGTATATTATACATCGCTGCAGCTGTAACCGAATAACACGCGTCTATAGCACCTATACGTGACCCTCTACGGCGCGAACCTCACGTATATGTAAGGGGACCCGGCTGCGCGAGCTTACAATCGATCTATATGGAAGTTAATAATAGTTGAAACTGTCTATAGCTGGATTTTGGAACTTTTTTTCCAATCGCATATCCGAAATCTGATTAATCAATCTACGTCTACGTATATATGATTAATCGATGCAGATAAACGGGGAAACTAATAAACGATACAATTCCAAACTTGACGTATCGGACGATCAAACCGATGATACCAATAAGTACATACATATATATATATATATAAGTATAGATTAAATCGGAGTAGAGATCCAATGGTGCAGATAAATACTCGATTTCTCTGAGAAATCTAGATTTTGACCACGTACAACGTGACCATATGGTTTACTTATTGTCGCCGTAGGACTCTCCTAGGAGAAAAGCCAAAGATATCCGAAAATTTCGATCTACGTTTCAAGTTCCGGAATATCTTTAGCCTTCGGAATAAATTATGAAAGTCCGTTCCGTGTTCGGGTGAATCCTTTCTGAAAACTGCATAATGGTGTTCGGGGTCTTCGAAATTGGGAAGTGCGGAAATTCAACTCGCCCGACCCTGCACATCCGTAGATCGAAGCTACGGGTAATCAGTCCGATTTTGCATAGGATGTATGGAGGCGGTCGTCCGTGTTTATCTGCGCATAGCGTGAGGAAGATTGGGGTGCGATTTCGGCGAACGCGAATGGGTCGGAAAATCACGAATGCCGAGTAACTACATATATATACATATATATATATATATATATATACCTAGCTGTACACTGCAACAGCAACAGCAACAGAAGCAGCAGCAGCAGCAGCAGCAGCAGCGGGGGACGGATGATATTTGCGTTGTAAATTATGAATAATCTCGTTGTGCGCCGAGGGTAGGGTATATAGGTATGCGTAGAGTATAGGTATATAGGTACCTATGCATATACCCTTGGAAGAGGAAGAGGAGAAGGCGTGGTAGAGAGGTACGAAACTTGAGGAAATGGGGGAAATGGTGAAATGTGAAAGCGGGGAAGCGGGGAAGCGGGGAAGCGGAAGATGAGGAGGCGACGGGTGAGGCTGAGGTGTCCGCCGCCAGCGATAAATACTTGTATAAATCCAAGTGAGACGAGACGAGGGAGTAGGGAGTAGGGACCTCGAGGGGTAGAAAAAGCACTTATTACAGGATACCCGCGGCTTGCCTGACGCCTCACTTTACATATTACGCCGCGGACGAAGAATAAGGGCGAGAAATTTCAAGATCGAGGTATACCCTGCACCCGTATATCCATCCCCTAGACCTGGTCATGTGGGCTTGAGCACGGCATAGGAAACGAGGCTTCCTTGCCCCGTATATATATGCCGTATATTCACCGCCGAGATCATAAATCATTTCCTTTGTTTACCCCGCGGCGTTTTCGCCGTTCAAATTTCTGTCCAGTTTCATTCGCGTCGCTCGATCTGCAGCGATGACATGGATCCAGTATCCAGCCATGGTCGTTCCTATACGGCCGGGTATAGGGTATAGGTATCGTCGCGTCATCCACATACGCGGGCACTTCGTGACGCAATTCATTATTTCCCTCCTCGACGTACTGACCGGATCATTCATATTCATATGTATACATACAAATACATACCGCAGATGTGTTATCATACGTTTTCAGACGTGCTCCACGTACCGCGGTTTTCAACTCCGATTCTGATATCTGCACCGGGTTTACGGAAAACAAACACCATGACGAATAATTATTTCTGGGACAAAGCCGATCGATTAGCCCGGCGCTGGCGGCTCTATAATGTTCCATTGTTGTCATATAGGTATTAGGGTATGTATCAATTAATCATGATCGCGGGCTGATCGATCTTATCAAACGCGTGAATCGTAGGTACGTCGCCGATCGTCCAAATCGGCGAGAAAAATAATTCTTCCGAGCGTAAAGCCCCGCGTGGGGCTAAAATATTCCCACCTTCTTTCACCGGCCTAGGACAAGTTTACGCAGTCGTTTGAAACGCGCGCTGATTCTGACCCTGTGATTTCGGTTGACTCACGCCTGTATATAGGCTCGTCTATAAACCGAATGTAATTAACGGTTCAGGGTTCTAACGTATCTACCCGCACATACGAGACGCCTTCGTACGCAGGCATACGTTGATTACTCATCGTCAACGCCATTAGCCAATTTTTAACCGGCTAGGACTACGTATTGACGCGCGTAAGAAACTCGCCGAAGGATATTTCACCCCGGGGAATCCTGTTACGTACGAGGCGTGCGGGTATCCTCTGCGTCTATCTCGCGATCTACGATCGACGAATGATTAATCTGCGTGGGATCTGACGACTCGACGTTCAGGAATTTCTGCTGTGCAACTTGAGCAGAGAGGTAACGGGGAACAAGGAAGGAGAAAGGAGGAAGGAGGAACGAGGAACGAGGAACGAGAAACGAGAAACGAGAAACGAGGAGCGGGGGGCAATTTGCTTGACTGATGAAATTTCACGGCTCTGCGGATTTCCATCTGACTATAAGATAGCCGGGGGAGTTTAGGTATGCCCCTCCGCATATTATAAAAGTCATTAAGATTCTGCATTCATCCGCGTTTCGAGGCTAATTAACCGATATCGCGATATTTCTTCATCCTTTTTACTTATCCTCTATAAAATTCCTCTATAAAAACTATATATATATAGTTCGAATACACAAACTGACCCTTTCCTCGAATCATCATACGTGGATACCACTTTCGGTTTCGTCTCGTTTTTTTTTTTTTTTTTATTCACTCCTTCTCTCTCCGTGGCCCGTGTCTTTATTTCTCACAAAGCAACACCTGTACACTTTCACGCGAGAAAAGAATTCACATCATTTTTTCGTTTCTATTTTCTCTCATTTTTGAAAATAGACACGAACCGGCGTGACCGAAGATATACGCATACATGTATATTGTATATAATATAGGCGTGCATGCATGTAGTTATGGTCACGCAATTTTTCAAATCCTGTCGAAGAAAACGCAGATCAAATTCAATCCACGTCGAGTATCGAGGTATATGCGGTAGGTATATGAGGCGACGGAGGCTTATCTCCGATCTCAACTGATCTTTGATATATTCGGTATATGGACGTGCGTAACGCTCGCTTCTGTATCGCGGTATGATGAATGATGTCCGCGGATATATATTGTCGATTTGTTCTTTCGCCCGTTTGTCTCCGGTTCTTTCTGTTTTTCTTCTCTTTTTTCTGTATTTTCTTCAATTTTAGTTATTCCTTCTTAGCGTCAATTGAGTTTGTTCGAACGACGTTCGCGCGAGCACGTAGGTAGGTAGGTAGGTAGGTAGGTAGGCATAGGTACGTGTTTAATTACAGTCTAACACGCGCGGATAACAGAAGCCGGAGAGTGGAAAATATTCCATTGTATACTTACGTATATTCCATGTATTACCCGTATTCGTATCTATACGGTGAAAAATGGGAATTTTATTTTTTAATTTAAATGCAACGGGCGAGTCAAAAACAATAACATTTTTATAGCCATTTCAGGCCATAACCGCTATATTGTTTTTCAGCCTTTTATATTCCCCTCGTCGTAAACCCTCGATATTATTGCCTCCTCGCTCGATGACTCACTCGATGATCGCTCCTCAATAGCTGGATATACCTAGGTACGCTAGAAACTCGAAATTTACAACCTACGAATATAATCCCTGATGCGTACAGAGGTATACGTATACACCTCTATACATACATACATACATGTATAGGTACAGTACACCGCGCGGGGAGATAAGAGCCGCGTTTTCCTCTATCTCTCGCATTGTTCTCATCCATCTATCTGCACTTGGTGCAGCACGCAATTTACCCATAATATACCATACTCGGTCGAATGGGATCGGTAACTGGTGCCGGTGCACGTGGTGTGCGAAGTGGTTCTGCAAACGGAAACTGATTACTATCGAGGCTCTAAGCGTATACCTCGATAACGCACCGAGGCATACACGCGCGTACATAACATATATATATATATATATATATATATATATATATACGAGGTGGTAACGCGGTTAGAACCTCGGTCAAATAAGAAAAAAAAAAAAAAAAAAAAAAAACAGGTCATATAATGGAGGCTGACTTATTTTCTCAACCATATCATATCATATCATATCATCTCATCTCATCTCTCTCTCGTTTTTAGAAAATGTCGAGTTTCGGATTTTCAGCTTTCGAAGCTGTTCGAACCTCTGGTGTTCTTCGATCGAAAGTTTTTCCGATCGGCTATGCGGACAATTCTGCGGACAATATACGCTTCTCCCCGTTTTTCGAATGTTCTTGCGATTCTTTTTAGTCTTTCATCTCAAACTTATACCTATATACCTATACGTAGTAGCTTGTCGAAGGAATATCAAATACGAGCTCTTTTGTCGGGACGACCAGACTGCACCGTATTAGACAGAGATACCAGTATACCACCTCAAGATATATCTTTCCTGTGTATATATACCAAGGCTCACGTCTCCGTAGGCATCTAACTATACGCAAGAGGACCGAAACCGAGACGTGACTTTGGTTGATAACGTAATGCTGACTAAATTTATCTATCCGTTGGTATATATATATATACCTGTGTACGCGACACACGCATATATATATATATATATATCTGTATCACGTATATATATATGTATATATATATATATATATATATATATATATATATATCTATCTGTATATGGTACGTGCCTAGGTATATATGCCTATACAGAGATGATCTGTGGAAAGTTATAAGCCGTGTGGGTATGCAACCGGTGTTTCACTACGAAATGGCAACGTAGTCGATGCGAGAGTCGAATAAGTCGAATAAGTCGAATGAGTCGAATGATCGTATCTACAGACGACGTAACGGCAGCTGTCATTCTGCGGGGTTATAACCTAATAATGTTAGGTTATAACCTAATAATGTTCGAAATAAACCGATATTGACATCCGCAATTACCTGAATAACCCATTACACTTTCTTAAGAAAGAATATTTACCGTTGTATTAAGGAACTGTGATTACAAAATCTAAATCTGACAATTATTTATAACTCTCATTCTAACCTAACAACATGAGAGCCGCAGAATGACAGCTGCCGTTACGTCGTCTGTAGATACGGTCATTCGACTTATTCGACTCTCGCATCGACAGCGTTGCCATTTCGTAGTGTATCACCGGTTGCCTACCCACACGGCTTATAACTTTCCACAGATCATCTCTGTATACATGCTCCCGAAATTACCGAGATACTCCTAATATTACAACGGGGCGTACGTATAGGTACATAACAGTAATATCCTCTGATTGATGAATGGCGTTTCATCGATTTTCTCATTTACAATGAAACGAGACGAGTCGGATATTTGAAAAGCTACTATAGTAGTTGGCGGACGAGTTTGATTTGCATCTGTATAAACCCGCGCAGACCGGCGAAATTACCCTAGATAGCCGCGCTAGTGTGGGAGAAGTGATGAGGAATAATCATCGATTGCTTAATCCCTCCGAGATATAGAGTTATAGGTATAGGTATATATATATATATATATATATATATATATATATATATATATATATATATATATAAGCTAGACGGTGGAGAGGCTGCGGGGTACAACATACAACATATGCGATAGCTTTGAAAATACTCGTTCGGTGAATGTTAATAATGCAAATTAATACCTGCCTGCCAGAGCAGATACCGAGGCAGATACCCAATACCCCTACTCGACTCTGGATCGTAAAAGTATAAAGTTCGGCCTTTTCGTAAATAAAAATATAAATTTTCGTCCATACCACTATATGTACATGTATAGCTCACAGTTCAGGTATCATATATCGCCTATCGGTAAATTAACAACGATCAACTTTATCGTGCATTAATTATATGCAGAGGTATATTAGCTGGGTAAATAGGCCAAGGCCATATTTATTATACCCCGTGAGTTTAGTTCTCATTGTCATTTAGTCATTTGTCAGCGACGTCTGTACTATGTACCCTGTACTTTTTTCATTTCTGTCGCTCGGGTATATACATATATATATATATATATATATTGTATATGTATACATATTATATATGTATATAGGTATAGAAATTATTTCGTTGTACATTTCTTGTCTAATGATACGACGAATTGCATTCCTGCACCGGGTCTCGTGACCAATTCGGGATAAGAGAATTGCGGGTAGCTCCGAAGCCGTCACTCGAATGTTCGGAGTGAAAAGTTCGGCGGAGTGAAAAGAAAAGAGATAAGAGACACCCGGTAGGTAAGTACGGTACGCGTACGTCGCGGTCGTGGCGAGCGGAAGGCAGAAGAAGATTACGAAGAAGGAATGACAAAATAAGTTGGACGGGTGAACGAATGGCGGTGCTATTTCGTTATTTCTATCACGACACCGAGGCGAACGGAATGGGCGAGGCCCTCGATGCCTATCTTCGTATCTCCGAGGGACGTTTATTGAATTCCGAGTCAAAGAGGTCCGACTTTTACTTCGCCTCCGCTTCCCCGGGCGAATAAGAACTTTCCTATATTTTTATAAAACGCGCCGTTTCAATGCGGCGTCGCACGCGGTTAGGCTCCCACGGGCGCCGAAGACCTTATTTACCAATCGTTCGCGCCCCACCTAACAAAACTCGAATCTCCTCTTTATCAACTTTTCCGCGAATCTAACGGGCCAGAGAAATCTCCGCAGCCGTACGATTATCCGCTGGAGGATGAAAAAGTGAAGGAAAAAATAGCAAAATCTACGAGCGTGTGGTCAAGTTAATCGAGACGCGATAAAGATAAACCCTTGGTATACCCACACGCATGGGTTCTATATATTTGACGATAAACACACGCGTGAGCCGTTATCAGCATTCGGATCGAAAGACTCGTCAAAAGCATCGGGAATACCGACCTCGATATGTTGTGTTTCAAATCTTGTACAGATGTATCAGAGATGGAGAAGTAAAGGATATTTCCTCCTCCGGGCGCGATATACCTATACATACGCACAGATACCATATTATACATGTACTCACACGTTCGGGCGTTCATTATAATATTATGTACAATGTACAATGTGTAGAGAGACAGGAGCAGTAGCCGTGCTGCAGCTGCTGACGTAACGCGAAGGAGATGACGTAATTAAGAGATGTAATCGCCACGAGGTCGGCGAGTTCAGTGCTAATTGTATCGAATTGTATCGAGGATTGAAAAGAACTCGTACGATTGACTTTGACTCCCTGTATACTTGTATGGAGTACGTGGTCGCGGAATGTTTCTCGTTATACCATACGAGACTCGAGGATCCTCGAGACAGATATTCGAACGGTTGTGGAGAGAATTCAAGAGGAAAGCGACAAAGTCCATTCTTACGCGAAGAAAAAAGATTGGAAAATTAAAAGAACGGATGTCGCGAGGTGAGACCGGAAATGGGTCAGAAGCTGAGAATAGATCGAGGAGGAAATGTATGTATGTATAAGGAAAGTGAGTAGAGCGAGAGAAGCAGGAGAAGCAGGAGAAGCAGGAGAAGCAGGAGAAGCAGGAGGCGGCGCGACGGGTATGTCCGCGCGTTGTAGGCGCGCGCGCCCGAGTGTCTCGTTCCGTACGGAGCGTTCGCCTTTAACGCGGACCGGGGGGATTCCCCTTCCGTCCGACGCACAACTCGCTCGGAAAGTGAGATTTGTGATATAGACACGCCGCGAGAAGCGAGAAGCGAGGGGCTAAGGGCGAGGCGAGACGCAACCTGTTTCTCGCTGCAAAATAGCAACTCGCGGGGTCCCGGTATATCGAGTCCCGTAATGGTAGGCAGGAAGGAAGTTTGTCCTTGATCGTGAATCGAGAATATATCCTCATCCTACTCCTCCTCGTTCTCGAGACACCGGTACAGGCGCGGGCGCGGGCGCGGGCGTTCTCTCCGGCAGATCTTCAGCCTTGAGCAATACTCACCGCGCGTCTTCGTCTCGCCTAACGCCTTTACGCACACATATACACGATATAGGTGTAAGTACACGCTTGTATATATGATTATGCGTCCGCAGAAATGATGTCCGTTTTCGCCTAATTCTTTTCAAACAATCAACGTTCACCTTCAATCACCAATCAATCTCAGATATCTTGTGTAGAATAAGTAGAAAAAGACCCCGGGTTGAGCGTATATTCGTATATAGGTCGTAGACTCCTCTCGCCTAGCTCTCGTGTGGTCCGTGGAAAATTGTACACAGGCATTCACGCGGCTCGTCCATAACACCTTGACGAAACACCTGTTACAATACGCGAGCGCGTTATAGTTGGTTGGTTGGTTGGTTGGTTGGTTGGTTTATTCATGTTGTTGAAGCGGGGAGAGAGAAGTACCCTGACGGTTTCGAGTCATACTCTCCTATTATTGTGAAAAACGAACATGGGAGAGGAGCTCTCGCACTTTCTGTAATAATGCAAAAAGATGGAGATTATTTTAGGGCCACCCCGTATAAACGAGGTACGCCCCCGTCAGAATGAATGCCTTCATTAAAGTCGATAGGAAAATACGCGCCCGGTTCTCCGGTCTATCTATCACCCTCTCTGCCTCTCTGCCTCTCTGCCTCTCTGCCTCTCTGCCTCTCTCCCTCTCTCCCTCTCTCTAGCCAATTTCCCTCTATTATTTCTCACTCTGTCACGCGCGAGGCTAGAGGCCCCCATGCTCGGCAGTCGGTCTAGCCTCGTACACCCCTCGTACAATACGTCACGTCCGGCGAGCGTCAATTTATTTGTGAAAATAGCCCGGACCCAGAGCCTCTTTATTCACCGCTCCTATTACCTCGGCGTCACTCATTAACGAACAAACCTCGCCGCGTCTTTACACCTACGTAATACATCTATGCATCGCGTATACCTGCATGTGTATATGTATATATATATATATATATATATATATATATGGGTACGCGTACAGGCACACCAGGCACACCAGGTATACCCGGGCGAACAGGGATATGCAGATACTCTGCACATGTGTGCCCTTTAACAAAGGTAATATAGGGTAGGTATACGCCTCTATCCACACAATATATAGATTGTACAAAGCGGAGAAAAGAGCAAGGGTTTAACCCCGTGGTGGTCCTCGGTCGTGGTTCTCATTAATTTCTGCGGTTCACCCTCATGCATGAGCCAGGCACCTGAGGGTGCCTTGGTTCTGGTCGCAGGTGCCTTCCGGCAGATATTTACATGCGTTCGCTCTACGATCCCTCGAGGAGGATTTTTCCTCGTTCCCGCGGGGCTTGAGGATCGTCTTTTAATTTCTTACTCGCGGGATTTCGCCGACTGTAATTAAAATTAACAGCTGTGTATATCGTAAAAGCAAATTGAAACAAACACCGAGAGCCGAGACGAGACGAGAGAATAGCGGTTAGGGAGGCGAGGGAGGCGAGGTGGCGGGTCTCCGCGATTTCGTCTTTGCCCCGATGGCAGACGGATAGAGAGAGACGGAAAGAGGGCGAATTTAATCCGTCGAGTGGTCTGACGGACGATGCTGACGATGAGATCCTCGACGACGCCCTTTGAACAGACGCACTGAGCCGTGTCAAAAGGATGCCAATGACTCAAAGTTCTACATATAACGTAAGCCGTTGTTGCGCCAAAGCTTAGCCGTTTCTTCTATGCTATTCGCGTGAAACAATTTTTTCGACATTCTAAAGCCTTGATCGCGGTCAAATGTCAATGTCTCACCCACCAGGAATCTTCCTCTTGTTTTCTCCTTCTCTCCTTCTCTCCTTCTCTCCTTCTCTCCTTCTTTCTTTTCGTCCTCCTCTTGTTCTTCTAATTCCTCTTCTTCTCTTCTCCAAGCGTAATTTGAAAATAAAACAAGAATCCAAAGAAAAATAAAAAGCCAAGCTCACGTCCGGTCACGGACGAAGCCCACCACCAGACAGACAGATGAGAGAGGGAGGGCGGTAGCTTGGTCGAGTGTAGTCATTACGAGGAAAGTCCATTGTCAGCAACGTAGAGTTACCTCTTACCCGCATGATAGTTGCCTGCCTGCCTGCCTGCCTGCCTGCTATGCTCGGCATGGTAGCGCAGGGTAACCCAACGTAATGACCGTGGACGGCAGACCCTCATCTGGCTGGCTGGCGTGGCTTGGCTTGGCTTGGCTTGGCTTGGCTTGGCTCCGGCTCCCCGGGACCCGGGACCCGGGACCCGGACGTCGAGCAACTAAACCGCGGACGATAGAGGAAGCCATGAAAACTGTTGTGCGAGTCGTCGGCGTGCCGGGAGTCGATTCGAAAAGTAAAGTAAAATTGATTGCTGTCATTCCGAGTAGAAGTCGTCGGGAGGAGAACGGAGCCAATTCCCTGTCCGGAATGAGGAATCACGTTGAATTGAATTTTTACCTCTTTACAAAATCATTCCTCTCTTTCCATCTCGAATGTCGCGTATAGCTTTGAAAACACCGAGATTGGGGTCAGTGTCTTTTGATGGGAGAGAAGATTGCTTTGAGGCGAGAGAAGGCATGATAAAAAAAGAGAGAGAGAGAAAAAAAGAAGAATTTGGTTCCTTTGGAAGAGAAAAATAAAATATACTAGATAAAAAGAGGAGGGAAGAAACTAATCCGTATATAGAAAAGTAAAGTGAAGAAGTGAAGAAAGGAGGAAAGAATCGTTGGTCAGAGATAATCTGACCATCTCCGTTCTTTGGTTAACGCGCAATCGAAACTTTACTTTATTTTCGTTTCTTCTTTTTCCTCGGTCTTACAGCTATATGTATACGTATATACCTACGTTTTGTCGCGCGGAGATGAGGGACCGATTGATAAACGGATAGAGAGCGAATACGGTGTTTTGTATAACGCGGGGATCGGAATGATATATATATATATATATACATATACATATACATATACATATATAAACTATAGGTGTATACGTATAGGTACCCGGACGCGAGTGTATGTATCTGTTATCGGTTTTTGATCAATGCGTGCGAAAATCGAACGACCGAGGCCGAATATCAGACCGTAGCTGGCTGGATAACAAACGGAATATACGCGATGTGTATTTCCATAACGCGATAAGCCGGGTCGCGCCTGTAGCCGGCTGTGACTTCCTCTCCAAAATTGCCTATGCATGACGCGCCGATTGTGTCGTTCACGGATCAGGCGAATATCGCAGGCGCGCGGTTGAATTTACCGAACAAAACTTTCACACCATATCACGTCTCCTCTTTTTTCATTCATTTTCTATTTCATCTTCAAAACTGTGACGTTGCGGCAGTCGGGAATCCGAACCGAGTACCTACCTAGGTATACTCCGCAGGCGCCGGCTAGCTGAGTACCTCGAGTATTACACCCCGTAAAACTTTAGTCCCCGTACGTAGCTACATGCATGTAACATACACGTCACACCTTCTAAAGACCTTCTTTTCATTCCAGTTCCGCAGAGCGTAAATTACCGAGCAGACGTTGTGTAATAGGAATGGAATTTTGATGAGTTAATCCCAACAGCCCGTGTAGCGAAGGTTGATAAGCGCTGCTGCACGAAGGCTGGTATACATATATACGTGCAGTATATAGGTCCAATGTAGGAAAGAACCCCCGGGATCGGGCCGCGTATCTATGTATCCTGACCTATACGTCAGGAATCGATATTTGATTTCGTTCCGTCTTCCTCCTAGAAATTCGCCGGATCAAGTCGCACGTCAGTGAGAGAACTTTCATCTCGTCTTCTCTCCCTCGGCCGTGTCCTTTTCATTTCCCATCTACACTTTCGGATACACTGCAGGATAGACTCTCGACCGTTCTCAAACGAACCAATTCCATCTCGCTTCGCTTGGCTCCGATCTCGTATGCAGATCGAGGACGGATCATAGGTATATGTATACTCATCTCGCGTTCCATGCGAGTTCCGCGAGTTCCATCTTACTCTCCGTTACTTCCATCGCGTAATTTTACGTACGAACCCCATGTATGATCTCCGCTCGAGTGAGAATCGGAGAAGACACGCGGCTACCCGGCGTAACTCGGCCGATCTCCTCAACGGAGGCTGACGGATGCTCCTTCTATTCTTATATTCTTACTCCACGGTATACTATACGACGACACGCGTTTATAACCGCGACGAGGCACGTATTCGTCACGCATCGACTCACCCCTCACCCTTGAAATCTTGCCAACTATCTACCGCGGTCCTAACGCGCTCTTATACGCGCAAAGAGAAAAACGAGACGAGGAGGAGGAGAGAGAAGACGAGCGCGGAGGAACAAACGTTTCGCATCATCCCGTCCGTATAGACGCACGCGATCGGACCCCGTCTTCTGACATTTCCTCTCTGTTTCCCCTTTCCCCTTTCCCCTTTCCCCGTTCCCCGTTCGCCTATCACCTACCTGATGTATCCTTCTCGTTTCGCTCTTCGCGTTAATCTTTGCACCTAGAGTTTTGTGACTCGAGAGACACGCAGCTCTTACGAAATGAGAACCCAGTTGCGTGCTGGGTGGAAGGTTGAAGGCTACGGGTCGTGCAGATAAAATGAACCGATTTGAAGAAACCTAACCGACTTTTGGCTACATCCATGAGATACTCGGTGTCTTTCTCGCATAGGTATAGGTATATGTATATGTATGTTGTATATATACCAGAGAGAAAAATCGGGGCAGTATTTTTGCCGGGAGGACGGAGTTTCAGTATAGTAGTAGCGAGCTCTCGGCTCGCCTTTTTATTTGACGGTTAGTTTTTGCCAGTACTTCGGGGCTGGGACCGAATTTCCTTGAAATTGCGACGATTAAAACGAAATGGCCGGATGTGCCATGTACGTGGTCCGATATAGCCGCTTCTACTCGACGTAGAAGAACGTTAGGCTTTGCTCACACCGGTAACAAATATCGTTACGAGTTTAGGTTTAGGCACCGATATGTACACACCGATAGGTATATATCTCATTGTTGTAGCTATATATAGGTATAGGCCTTTGGTATACGTACGCTGCTCCGTTAACAAGACCAAATTATACGATCGAACGGTCTGCGGGCTGAGATTCAATCCGGCCAATCAAACTTCCGTGATTGACTGCGGAGCCATTGCCTTCTATACCTCAACCTTTGCGAATAAACTTTGGAATAACGTCTGAGCCGTGTGTTCGTCGGACTGGTCGGTAGTCGCGGTGAATAAAGGAAATTCGAAATCGCGGAATCGCGGAATCGCGGAATGGCGGAATAGCGGAATATAAACGTATAGGTACATCGGATTCCCGGAATGGAGAAATCTCCGAGAAGTCGTCGCGCGTGTGATCACGTCACAGATTTCTCGGCGTAAACTCGAATCCCCAGGGTATATATATATATATATATATATGATTATATATGTATATCGATTCGGCCGTAAATTCAACAGCGATTGATGATCTCGCCAAATCGGAGATCGGGACGGTAGGACAAATTCTATGTAGGTACCTACATAAAAAATGAAAAGAATGAAAGAAAACTAAATACCGACGAGTATAGGTATAGATAAACGGAGAGATATTATCCGCGCCGTGTAGGTGTGGAACAGCCGCTAATCTCTTCGGTAAATTTCTCGCTGATTATGAATTATTCGAAGGTATATAGGTGCGGCAATCGCTCCGGGGCTTCATCGGGGCATTAGTCATCTTGCTCGTTTCACAGAAAACATATGTACCTATCTATGCGTGACCTATGACAACTCGTATGAAAATTCACCGACTAGAAATGCAATTAAGTATAATCAGTGATTTAACCGGTGTCGTTGTTAGTCTGGAAACTTCTCTCTCTCTCTCTCTCTCTCTCTCTCTCTCTCTCGGCTTAAGTTCCACCGCCATGCCCTGTCCGTTGAGCTCAAGACTTTGCTTGTTAGGTCGCTTATTTTTCCCCTTATTGACTATTGTTGTTTAGTTATTATCGATCTTTCGCTTGAACTGAATCTTGTCCTTCAGCGTCTCATGAACTGCGCCATTAGGTTTATTTTTAATTTACGTAGGGATGAGCACGTTACGCCCTTTCGCAGACAACTCGGGTGGCTATCAGTTCGCAGTAGGCGCCTTTTCTTTCTTGGAGTGATGATTTTTAACGTCAATCGTGGTGCTGCTCCGAGTTATTTGACTGAATTATTTCAGCGCGCGGTGCCTTCCTCGGGGCACTCTCTGCGTCAGGGTTCAATTGGTTTCTTTCGTATCCCTGCGCATCGCACCACCACTTTTCGTCACTCTTTTGTCTTATCTGCTCTCTATTTTTGGAACTCATTGCCTCCCGACATTGTCGCTGCTACCTCTATTGGCGTTTTTAAGTCTGAACTTCGTGCTCATCTTTTTACCCGCGATACCGAGTCGACTTGAGTACTCTGCGTTTTTATGCCTTTGCCGTATTTTTACTTGTTCTATTTGTTTATTCTTAGTCTTTGTATTTTATTTTTACTTATTTTTACTTATTTGATAGTTATTTTACTTATTTGATATGTTTATACCTTACTTTTACTTTTCTTTTATACTTACTTTACTGCATGTATCTTTTTATTTTGTGCTACTTTTATTTTACTTATTGTACTTTATTACTTTACTTTTGCTTTTTGGTATGTTCTCTGTTTGCTCTTGTGTCTTTTTCTTTTTTTTCTTTCTTTCTCCTGTATGTTGTATGCTTCTCTGTATTTATTTTTTGTTAATCTGCATTGTTTCTCTCTTTATTTGCCCCCAAGGTTACTAGGGCATAAATAAATCAATCAATCAATCAATCAATCAATCTCTCTCTCTCTCTCTTTAAATCGAACACCATTAGAGATCGCAATTTCAATTACATCAGTTGGCCTCTTCTTTCTCCCCCTCTCTTCCTCTCTTCCTCTCTCTCTCTACTCGTGACGTCTGGGAAATCTGAATTTAATCATCCGTCTCGTAGGAGGCGGATAAAAAACGATAAAAAACGAGAAGCAGGTACGCGTTATACCCGCATATCGTCGTAGGTGGAATTGGCATCTGATCATTTCGAGTCGCACAACATTGACGTATGCGTATAAGCTGCCACGTCTGCACATGTATATCATTCCGAAATGACACGGCGTATAGTATATCGGCATGTGTCTTCCGTCTAGCCGGAAATATATATATATATATATATATATATATATATATATTCTATATACAATATACAATATACGGTGCTTTTAATAAATCCTCGGATACGCGTGGATACCGTGAAATTGAATATCGGAAATGAAATCGAAAGTTCCATGTATTCCGTCATTCGGTTCCTCCCGCGTTATACGCTTCTCCTTCTTTTATTCTCAGATTAAACGAAAACCAAAATCCGCTCGATAGTTTTCACCTCCATTTCATTCGCAATTATGTTCAACGTTTTCTCGAGTCATCGCAGCTTCCCGCGTGCGTTTGACTCGAAACGAACGCAGTGAAAGAGAGAGCGAGAGAGGCTCCCTTTGCGGCACGAGCTGCGAGGAAGCCTGCCTAGTTGCGTACATGTACAGAGAGAGAAAGAGAGGAGGCCGCCGAGGCTGAAACTGAAACTGAAACTGAAACTGAGACTGAGACTGAGACCGAGACCGAGACTGAGACTGGAATTGAAACTGAACCGCGTAACGAATGCTAGCAGCTGTCACGAGTTGAGTTTTCCCTTTTATCGTGCGGCGCCTTTGCTCGCCTTACTCCCCGCTCCTCACCGTCCTCTCGTCTCTTTCTTTCCCTTCCTCTTTCATCCTCCGTCTCTTATCTATCCTCCGACTTTGCCCATTCTGAACAGCCACGTCGCCTCGAATTCAGTCATCAACGAAAACGAGGAAATTACGTCAACGAGAGAGAGAGAGAGAGAGAGAGAGAAAATGTCTGCAGAAATTTTATAATGATTACTAATAAATTCCCACTCCTTTCGTTTGGGTCAATCTATTTTAAAACTCGCTATTTCAGATCGACTAACCTTCCACGTTTTACACAGTTCCACGTCTCTAATTGACTCGTTACTGAAATATACAAAAGTCCGTTTCTCCCTCTCTTTTTATTCTCGCTCGGGTCATGGAAAGAGCGGATTGCCTTGTCGCGCGATTCGCGTCGATATTTAGCCACAGTTAGACCGAACTGCTTCGTGAACAGCGATTCGTGGATCCGACATCCGTCCCAGTAATCGGAAATGGGAAATGGGGAGAGAAGAAGAGAAGAAGGAACCCGAAAATCGGCAAAGTATACTTATATACTTATACCCCGCACGACGTCTGTCGATCCCGTTTCCATCTCGTTCCAGTTTCACATAGGTTATAGCCGTACTGCTTTACGTGAGTAGTTGCAGTACCTATATGCATTCGCGTGAAACGGTGCGACGGTGCGACGGTGTTTCCGGCCCATTTGCCACGGCTACTATAAGCTATATCATTTCGTAATCATAGGTTCTACGCTGTATTTCACGTCACCTGTGTTTTGTCCTCGTATGCAATAATACGCACGGTGGCGACACACTGTAAACACATCTAGACGCGTCTATATATTGTATAGCTCCGTTTCACGCATACATATGTACCTACCCTACGTATACTTGATCTAGACTACTGTAGGTATAACGGTGCGCACTGACGTTGACGAACGATTCCGCGAGTAAAGTGCACGCCTATCCGTACCTCTCGCGAATCACGCTCCTCCGCTGCAGGTATAGGCATAAGATAACTATATAAGATAAGTGACGGGAAAATTCCCAAATCCATACATAGCTGTACGAGAATGGAATGAAAATTGAGAAAATGAGAAAAATTCATTCACACAGACGCCGAGGCAATTTGATTTTCATCGTCAAATAATCCGGAGGTCATTTGTAATCGACTTTCTATTCGTTCATTGTGTCGAGGTAAATGTGTACTTTTGTTCTACACCGTATACCTTGATACCTGTATACACATGTATATTGTATATATGTAGAATGAATTTTCATCCCGGGTAGAAGGCTCCGCGTCCCGCAGTACCTAGTGCCGGATTCGGACAAAGGACGATATATTAGAACCCCACTTCGGGTCGTAGGCATCGCAGAGAATCGCGTGTGTACCTTGTTGTAGAGTAACCCCCTCGACGTATGTATTGCATGGGACAATTTCATATAACGAGCAAGAGCGCGGGGTTTGGCTGTACGGGAGAAAATCACTGCAAGCAGCAGCAGCAGCAGCAGCAGCAGCAGCAGCAGCAGCAGCAACATGAAAGGGGACACTGGTGGTGTACGAACCGCGTGCTAAATGGATTTCCTCTGAAAGAAACCATGAAGTGTAATAGGAGATTACGAGGCCTTATGGCGGACTGGGAACTCCAGACTTGAAATCGCTCTAGAGCTCCGTGCCCCTGCCTCTGCCCACTTCGTCCCCGCTTCGTCTCTCTCTGTCTCTGTCTCTCTCTCTATCTCTCTCTCTCGCCCCTGCGACCCCTCTTCCCGGGTTTCATCCCGCAACGATAAGTAGAAACGTGCAAATACGGGAAATTGGATATTCACGAAATTACATTTTTGCTTTTACCGTTCCGCCACGGTTCGAATGGGTTTGCCGGGGCTCGTAATCCTTGAATAAAATCAAGTTATCTACAATTCCGGTATATTGGCTAGCATAGCTATATCCCCCCCCCCCCCCCTGTTTAGACCCCATGGTATACCTCTCCATGCTCCGATCACTCCCGTCCAACGATAAATTCATAATACGATGCCTCGATTATGAATTATAAAAATGGCAAATGCCCTGCACGGAGTGTAAAAATAAATTCGACCAAGTCCGATATTCGCATTGCACCTGTCGCTGCGCGAAAAAAGAACTAAGAAGCACAACTTTGGAATTGATATAGGTACACGCACGCGCATAGGTATATGTGTGTTGATCGTCACGACAGGTGCTTGAGAAATCGCAAGTAATCCCAGTGACGCAAATCGTTTGCTAATACAAATTTGCACAACTATGCGAATCCAGTTGTGATGAAGATTTTCATCGTTGTTATGAACGTCTGACGGGTTCTTTTTTTTTTCTTCTTTCTTCTTTCTTTTCTTTTTTCTTTTTTTTTTTTAGAATTTATAGACGCGTGAGAATATAAGTAGATGGGATACGTCGGTTTTTACCTCATTTCAGATAGGCACGGTGTGCCAACGGGGTAATTTTGTTTACGCGTAAGCGTAAACTGGTTCTGATTTATGTTGCAATTCACTACCATCGATCACGAGGTTAACGTAACATCTATCATACCAGCGCCTAATGAATCATGCCAAGAGCCCAGGGTATTTTTATCGTTTCCCCCCTTCTACCTCCGCTACCGCTACCACTTCCACTTCGACTTCCACTTCCACGTCCACATCCTGCACCCCCGCGAAGCCGGGGGCAATCAAATTAAACATTTTGTAATCGATATACCTACCAGAAAAGCGTGTGTATAGAGGGAAAGAACGGAGAACCGAAGAAAACCCGCTTAATCCGGGAAAAAACACATCATAATATATTTTCGTACCTCATACTCCCTCGAATGCCTTAAACATCGATTACTCATTGTAATACCTATGCGGTGCAAAGTAATCGAAGCGTTTTCCATACATATATGTATATATATACTATCGGGCCAACTTTCCGCGTTAGTCGGAAGAAAATAAAGAAAATTGCTCGTTTCGGTATCGAATAGCGACAGAAGCCCTAGTTCAGGGTCTAATTTAGAATTGATTGAAAACCGCGCGAGCGGCTTATCGTACGTCTAGCACACCTCGAGTGAAATTAAACCCAAATAGTGATGAAAATTTGACTTGATTTCGTTCGGCTATCCGTGTATAACACGTATACCCACTTTTTTTTAGACCTATTCTTTTTTCCTCTTTTTCTCTTTTTCTCTCTGTCCCTCTTTTCCTCTTTCTCTCTATTCCCTCTCTCGCCGCGTCTGTAGGCGAAATTTTTAACGGCGCCATTTCGGGCAGCCGGTGACGCCCGGCGTAATTACCGCGGGAACGATTAGAATCAGGCCAGGCAGCAGCAGCAGCAGCAGCAGCAACAGCAACAGCAACAGCAACAGCAACAGCAGCCGCCCCCAACGGCGTGCGACTGCACACAGCTGTGCACCACCGCGACTCATACAACGTCGACGGCAAATGCACTACGTTTACGAGTCCTAGTGAATAATTACGTATATAGGTACCCATGACGACCAGGCGGGGAAACGCGGTGTCTACATGTTCGAAATTTTCCGAAACTTCCAACTTCGGAACGCATCAAGTCGATTTAATGAATGATTAATACGGGATTTTCAAACTGTTCTATCCGAAAAGTGCATCTCGAGACGTAAACGATTGATTCGAGTCCTTGTTGGTTGCGATACGATCGATACACAGCCCGAGTTACATTGAACGCCGAAAGTATACATGCGCGAATGCAAGTCTCGGAATTTTCAACCTCCGGTGTTGATCCTCGCTTGGAAGTCTGTTCGATCTGGCTGTATAGACTTTCGGGGCAATACCCTTGCCGAAAGCGTGTAACCGTGTGCCTAACTACCCAGTGCGAAAATCGTATCGGGCTGCGGATAGACGGAAGGCGATACGATCACCTCGCGATACAACGCTAACTGTAGGTATATCCTTGGACAGGATTGGGTATACGCCGTACCTACATGCATAGCCAAGTTGGGATGGAATTGTTTGTACAGATTTACGTCCTTTTCTCTATTGTTGTATGTGGAGGCGCGTAGATTGACTGTCCGCTGTTTGACCACTCTCCATTCTACTGGCCTAAGCTAATATTCCTCTTCTTATTCTCGTTCTTATTCTTATTCCCATTCGTTTGGGTGGTAGGGAATTTCCAAGGCGTACCGTGCACGCCAGTCCGCTTCATTAATGTTTGCCCAAGTCTGTTTATTATGTATTCTAAAGACCGGACCGGACCCTGACTCGCGGAAGGCTGGAAAGCCAACTCGAGTCAAGGGCTCGAGTGCCGTCCTGGATTAATATTTTCGTAGGAGCTGTAGCTATATAAGGTCTACCCAGCCCGGGTCCGGGGTGTGGCGTCGTGCCATGCAGCCCGGTAGACGCGAAGGTAAAGTAAGACTGGGAAACGATCGTCGAGAAACGAATACAGGCGTGAATCATGCCTTCGAAAGGTCCGAGTACCAGCTACTGCAGGATTGATATCACAGCGATTCCTTTCGACAGACTATCCAAGAGGTGTCGGAACGCGGTCCGCGAAATATTTCCGGATAAATAAAACCAAGGGTATGCCAATATTTGCGACCGTTACGGACATTTGGATTTAATTATCGTTCGTCGTTAGGGGTAGTTATAAGGCCTTGGACGACCAGAGTTGCGAGAAGTTCTATACCGATGGTCAAGTGGAAACGAGCCAATATGCTGCAGCCTACCTTGCTCCGGGCTAAAAATGGCTAATGGGATAACTCGGGGGGGGGGGGGGGGGGGGGGGGGGGGGGGGGGGGAAGAGCAGCAAGAGAGAGTCCGGATGGAAAAAAAGTGCTCAACTGCTAAAACTCGAGGATTCATGCCAGACATTATTTCATACGCTCCATTGTCCAGGGCTCCTTTCGTACGCTTGGATTATCTTACTCCTCTCGCTGTCCAGGCTTCATATTATGCTCCGGGTCCTTCGTCAACGCCACGCCGCGTGCCACCCCGTGCAACGCGGGTATAAAGTAAACTGACTGTAATGTAGGGGTGTACCTATGTGTTACGCGCCGGAAGCTGGTGCAGAGTCCAGGGAAGAGTAGGAATATTATAACCCTTCATCTCGCGAATTACACAGCTATCTGTGTTAAAAGTCCACCGTGACATACCGTCGCGGAATGGATCGATGATGAAATTCGCATTGAAATGCAATATTATACTTTATTCCTCAGAAATGAAAGTTTCGTGCAAAAAATGACAGAAAACGTGATTTTCTATGTTTTTTTTTTCTTATTTTCTTGCCTCCCCTTTCTATCTATCTCTCTCTCCCTCTCCTCATTCTTCGTCGTCCACTTTGGATGCTAGTCTTGCGGAGTTTTCCCGTGACTTACGACCTGGGCGGAGCCTTGGCTCTCGTAACTGTGCATACTTATTTCTTTTTATTATACTTGTTTCACCTTCTCGTTCACAGACCTTCTCCTCGTTCCCGGTTCCCGGTTCCCGGTTCCCGGTTAGTAAACGCTGAACTTTTTAAGTGCGATGCAATTTAGAAAACTAACTCCACTCCCCGAACCTTTCGCCTCCTTTCGCCCCGTGGTACAGAAACTCGGTGGAAAAGCTACGACAGTTTTAACAAACTTTAACCGCCTCGCAGCTGCAGCTGTTCTACAGGCGTAATTAAGGACTGCAAAAATGAAATTACGCCTGTACGTGTGTTTTCGTACATATATACAATATATGCATGCACATTGCACATGCGAGGCAAGAGATGGATAGAAAAAATAAAGAATACCCTGCACACTGCAGGCTGGGGGGAAATAGGTTTTTCATTATTATACGCCTCCTATTTCGTCTTCACCTTTACATACACGTGTATATAGTATATGGAGTCCCGTGTATACGTAGTGTTAATAGTTTACTCGACAGCAGAGAAGAAAAAGTGTAAAGGAAGAAAAAAAAAAAAAGAAGAAAAGCATATGTGTTAATTCAGGTGATAAAATAAACGTACCGCACGTAGGTACGGTTGATTTTTATTCAATATTGTCCCGATACGTGTCATCACTCTGCCGTAACTCCGTGCCTCCTGTATATATATATAGCTCTTCAGTGCGGTATTCCGTTTGAGATCTTTCACACACGTGCATACGTCCGCGAGATTTGAACCTCTCTTAGGCACGTTTCCCCCTAGGCCGGCCTACGCCTACCTACTCGCCTGCAACGGGGCGAGTAGGTACCATCGTGGCAAAGAATTCAGTAAAACGAACTAGTTGCAATTAGCGAATAGGCCCCTGGATAAGGGGACAACGGGGTGCTACAGGGTGCTACAGGGACGAAGAAGAATGACGGAGCACGTAGCCTGGATATCGTATAGTCGGGCACAAAAGCCCGAGCTACGTACGGAGTATAAGCCGGAGCAAGGGAGTTTAAGGGTACGGAGCGGCGGGTAACGGGGAACGGGGAACGGGGGGGCGTAGTCAATCATGGGCTTAAGAACCGCAGGCAAGCAGCCAGACAAGCAAACCTTTCCCCTCTCCTCCTCCCGGAACACCATTACTTATACCTCAGGAGCCGGGCGACCCAGCGGGGCCCTCGACGTCCCGAGGGCAAGCAGGGGGCCTTGGAAACGGGCTACGTCAAGTACACTTCATTTCACGGTGGTAAAGATCCAGGGTCCAGGGTCCAGGGTCCGGGCTCCAGGCTCGAGACGTACGACTGAGGACTTGGGTCAGAAAACTAGTCTCGTCAAAGCAATCTTTTACTTTACACCTAGAAGGCTGTAAGAGCCTCGAAAGATATTCGCCGAGTTTACAATTAGTTACCTCGGGCCACTCGCCTCCCTCCTGCACCGTCTCTTCTTATCCTCTGTATACCTACCCTCTACCCTTGGCTCGAACTTCTTTCGACGAGATTCTCTTAGGACCTTCGGGCATTTGGCAGAACGCGAAAACTATACTTACACGTGCGTGAATGGGTGAATGGGCGCGTGTATGCGTGTACCAGGTTGAAAAATATGGCCGTAATTCATCGCCACAATACCCTGAGATCTTCTGGTTTGAAATATTGTGTGTCCTCTGGCTAATTCCGTTAGAGAAATTGAAAGATTCAAAAGTTTGAGCTTTCTTAACCCTCCTGGAGAATGGGCGAAAGTTGATAAATAGGGAGAGACCGGACGGAATCGTTCGGAATTCGAAAAGTTTCTTCTTCTGGGGTTCGGGATTGCGGCATTGTTCGTCGCGGTCGGTTCCTATATATTCCTTCTATAAGTATAACCGAGTGAAATTCTCGCTTCAGAGAAACGTCGCCCGATTTCTTTTCCCTCCCTCCCTCTCTCTCTCTCTCTCTCTCTCTCTCTCAATAAAGTCTCTCTATCTATCTATCTATCTCTCTCTATCTCTCGCCTCCTCCTCTTCTTATTTATTCATTCGTCATTTTCCCCGCCTTACATACACACGCACACACGTCCCATACCTCACCTTAGTCAGAGATGGAAATCTTCGCATAGCTAATAATACATTTTTTCCGAGCGGAATCATCGATTCGCATGCCTGGGGCGTAGCCACCTATAGCTGACGCAGGGGGCTCATCGGTCCGTGTCAAATGCGTAAAGCGTTACGTAATCAGGAGCAGACATTTCCACGCCACTATTTTTCAAGCAAAAAAGAAAAGTGAGAAAGAACAGAAGAAAAAAGAAGATAAAAAAAAAAAAAAAAAAACAGAAATCTCGAACGCCGAGGATAATACAATTCCTGATCCTACATTGTTCTCCTCTTTCCTCTCTCCCTCTCTCTCTCTCTCCTTCTTCCTTTTTACGGAGTAAAATTCTCGTAGCTATACTTTAATTACTATACGCACTCCGACGAGAGAAGCGAATAATTTATTAAATCGAGGAAAAAGTAAATAAATTGAGTCGAGGAGTTGAGGAGCAGGGATCCGGTGAGGATCGAGTGAGTGGCGCCCGCGCCGGGGTCCTATACATCCTATCAGTCGGGACCCATCTAAACCACGAAGGGGGCCTGATGCCGTTGGGAAGGTACAATGGAGGGCGTGAACCCTACAATCACCGGGCATAGAAATTCTCGAAGCCGAGGGAGTCACGGGGGAGAAATGAATTGTGTCTAGGGGTAATGAGTGATTCGGTAAATTTCTGATAAATAAAGAAGGAAGGGAACGAACGCGCTGCAGGCATATCCTGCATACATAGGGACCCACTGACGATCAGGGCCACGCATAGAAACACGACCAGTCAGGGTATAAGAGATTACGGCTGCGATCCATTCACCGCGTGCCCGTCGATATATAATAGGAATCTAATGGCATCTAGTCGAGCGGGTCGCGAGGGAATCTTTAGTCACGAAGACAAAGACGATTTTATCTCATTTGCCCAGCTACACGAGGCGCCGAGGGGTAATAGCCTCGAACGAGCCGAACGATTCGATGATTTTCCAAATTTTTCACATCTGTACCTATATCAGTTTTACCAGCTCTAGGTATGGTCACGCTCGCGTGACTCGCAATTAAAGCGACGGATTTGTTAAATTCGGTCCGCGGAGAGTATATACCCGAAAGTTATGAGTTTCATTAAGATTAATCCGATAAGCGGTTCAGCTGAAATTATCCGGCCCAGCTTGCGACTCGGTCCAGAGTCGCGTCTAGTTTCGGGTAGTTTCTTGAAAAGGAAACGCGGTATGAAGGTACGCGGGCATATCGGCCCGTCGGGTTTCGGAATAGAAAACCTCGCGGTTTTCGGTATATCAGGTACAATATGGCTCCGCGAAAACTGTATCAATCCAATTTCCCATTCCGGGGAGCCTCGGACCGGTAATGCGTAAAGGTTTATCGGTAATAAGTTGGAAAACAAAGGTGGCACGCTAAACTGTAATAGGTGAAGTTTACCATTTGCAATAGCGTGAATTCCACCTCGGATGATCATCACCTAATTACCGCAGATGATATAGAAATGAGAATTCTAGGAAGTGTAGATTAATTGCGGATAACAATAGCGCGTCTGCGCCAGCGCCACGGGAATGATTCTAAATTTGAATACCATATTCTATATACCCACTCCGCGCTAAACGCAACTCTTTGTAATTAGTTTTAACTAATTAGCTACACGGCTGGGTAGTTTACGGTCTTGTTTCTTTTTTTTCTTATTTCGACACGACGCGGGTATAATATAGGTATATATATATATATATATATATATATATATATATATATATATATATATATATATATACCTGCGCCCATTACAATGACAAACCTGCGAGGTAAGCCCGCAAGGATTTAGACCCACCAAAAATGGCTACCTACAACCTTATTTTCCCTCTTCTTCTTATTCTCCGTTCCGTTACACCTGGCGTACTAACGAACCCGTGTATAACGACTAACGAGACAGAGATAGATAGATAGATAGATAGATAGATAGAGAGAGAGAGAGAGAGAGAGAGAGAGAGAGAGACAGATAGAGAGATATATATAGAGAGAGAGATGGATAGAGACGGGGACGGGAAGGGAGAAGCGGCAATGCTAAATTCGTACGCGAGGATTACGCGAGGCGAGTGATATATCGTATAGGCGGCTGATCGAGTGCGCGGGTGTTAAAAGGTAAGCTGATTCATTAAACTTTCGCGCTTTTACTATTCGCACGAGTCAGCTAAAGAAGTTGACGGTGTGGGATACGCGGAAACTCGACGTCTGCTTCGTACCGTATAAAGTATAGCGTATATAGACGGTGTGCAAATTGTCGCTACAAGTAGCCAGGTATATCCCTCTCGTATCTATGTACCTACAACAACCCACCTACGCTGCTTGATTCTAAATTCCACGTGATTGCACCTCCTTCTTGGAGAACAGTAAAGTTGGGAACGAGCTGGGGGTCTTCCTTATATGCCGGGGTACGATCGGCGGTACGGAAATTCTGCTGACGCTTGTATATAGGTGTAGGTGTATAATGTGTGTGTGTGTGTGTGTGTGTGTGTGTGTGTGTGTGCATGGGAGGAAACTACGCGACGCGACGAGAAGACGTGCCACGTACCGGGTGTCGCCTTATCGTTACGACCAACAACTCTCCTCCTTGTATCTGGTGAATTATCAGTCGAAAGTTTCTCCTAATCTTCCACGTTTTCCTTACTTCTCCTCCTCTCCGCTCCTCGCAAGGAGAAGCCATCTTTGCATTATTATTGACCGCCGTCCGTGTAGAGACCCTAGACTCCGGAGTCTAGACTCCAGGCGAAGTTCAAGCGAGTGTAAGGTACAGGGTAGGTATGTGTGTGCAATGTCTATACGTAGGTATACCTACCCACCGCCACTCGCACACATATGAGCGGGATACGAGGAGACGTTTCTGGCAGAGTACGAGGGCAGACCCCTACTGCATTTCCACGCGGGTTGAATCTGATTTATGTACACAGGCAAGCCTGAGCTGATAATGTGCGCCGCCTGCACATGGGGCCTGCACAGAGCCACGCCTGGTTGCCGAGTCTGCAGCCTTGGCGATGAAAACGTTGCGGGATAGCCAGGGGGTAGACGGGGGTTCCCGGTACCTACGGATTAGCATCCCCTATCCGGTGCTAGTGCGTGTAGGTTGACGGGTGCGGGTGCACGCGGGTTGCTTGTAGAGGATTTATATTCACCCGTACCCGGTTTACTTTATCTAACCGTGGCACTCCGTGCCTCTATGCTCGGAGCTCTCTTCATTTCTCTCTGTATTCAGGGCTGCATTCGCGGTGATACTCGTACACCTTATACCGTTATAGGTATACCATGGTATATCGATGGAATTTCACCTGAATATTCGATATTAATTTTTGCCTCGAATTTTGCCTTTTTTCTTTTTTTTCCAACGTGTTGATAAATTTTCCGAATTCTTCCAGGCCAGGAATTCGTAGTAGAGTTGTCCGCCGTCGCTATACCCTGCACAGCAGAAGTTGGAACTGCGGCCTGCCTAGGCAAGGGAGCGAAGGGATCGTGGATTGGGGATCGGGGATGAGGACGGGATGGGGGTCCAGCCAGACCGTAGCGTAGCTGTAGGTAGGTACCCATACCCAAGCCTGGGAGTTAGTATTATATTGATAGCGTGCTAGCGAGCACTTCGCAACGTAATATTGCTGCATTCCTCGAAGTTTCCGATAAAATCGGTTCGCCCCGCGCCCTTGCCACGTCGACCCTCTGGCTGGTGCAGTGTCGAACGACGAGGCCAGATATTTCGATACTTTCGTACATGAACCTCCTCTATACATACACAAAACTTGGACGGTGTATGAATGTACATAGATTTATGTGTGCATGCGGAGGTGGGAGAGTATAAGGTATAGGATACATGAAAGTCGGGTTCGGATTTTACCCTGTGTATCGACGCTGCGTAAAGTTATTGCCAAAGTTGCTGCACCGTGGGCTAGATCCCTGATGTTGCGGGATACAGGGAGGGTCATAGAGAATTTTCCGAACCCAATGCATTGGGAAGAGTTGAGTACCTATAATATATAATAACGGTACGAATTCATTCCAAAATTCGTGCGATGCCGAACAAAAAGGGTAATTGAAAAAACAACAAAACGGTCCCTTTTCCCCTTTTACTTTGACTCACTCACTCTCTCTCTCTCTCTCTCTCTCTATCTGCCTGCCTGCAGTATAGGTTACGACGCAGGCTTAGATCCTTTGCGCGTAACGTTGTCCCAATTATGCTCTACCGTCAGTTTTAATTTGATATTTTCTCCCCCCTGTATACGGAGCTACACCGAGCGAGGGTGGACGCGGACGTGGACCCCTCTTTACTCTGTGCTCTGCTCTGGTCTGGTCTGTTGCTCTACCCTCGTATAGTCGGTCCCGGAAGGCCTTGCAGCTCGACGGATGACCGGACCTTTTCATCGCGTTTCTCGCATGACGGATCGCCGGACCACCGAGCGAGGACAAGAGTCAAGAGGGAAGAGAGCGATCGAGGCGCTTTGCGAAACGGCGCAAATAATAAATAACGACAATGTTTATACTGCGAGGAAGTTTTTTGTTTTTTTTGTTTTCTCTTTTTTACGGATTTTTACGAGTAATATATGTATATATGTATACGCAGTTTGTGAGTACATAGATTATACATATACTCTTTCGCAGGTAGAAAACTCACTCCTCTCCCTGTATACATTATACATATATTGCATATAGACTATATATACGAGCAGCGTAGTATGCGCGGAGGCATTTTATCTTCGAGGATAGTTTGAATTCCGTTCACCTAGAGAGTTTTAGCTGCGGTATAAAGTCGACCAAGCAACCATTCGTAAGTTAGTTCGTTCGTTCGTTCGTTCGTTCGTTCGTTCTATCGCCTTTTATGAAAACCTTCCACCGTCCGAGTTTATTACACCCGTAATTTCTGGATGTATATACCATTCCTCTCGGGTTGTTTTACGATTGCCTTAAAACCGGCGGCTCTGCACCGAACCTCGTGATCCTAGACACTTCACACGCACCTATACCATTAACAAGACAGGGCTCGCAGCTCATGTATATACCATACCTACCTACCCATATACATATACACGTATACCGTCTCTAACCGTCTATTCAGATATTTGAGCGAAAACTTTTTTCATTCCGCAACCGGATCTAATCTATACGGTGATAAATTGCGGTGAGAATTAGGGAACGGTAACGAGGCTCTCGTGTTTCCTCATTTTATTCCCGTCTTCTGATTCTCTTTCGTTTGATTATTGAATCGCCAATATATATATATACGCGTTCATATACATAGATATATAGAATATAGGCGTCGCCGGGCACATTTCCCGAACATTTTCGATCAGGGAGCCTTTACTCTGCGCAAAGACGTCTATACCTACCGCTCCGGTTCCTAATGGCCGTCGACATTATCCTGGTAACGACGCGTGTTGTTTCTCCGATAAGGCAATTACCCGTAAGTGCTTCGTCCGCGGCGTGGCGTAGCGCGGCGTGGTACCTATCCAAGACCCCAGGTTTCACGGAGTAGCTCTGTAGTATGGCTGTAGGACCTAGCCAGACTTTTCGTACCTAGATATATATGTATATATATATATATATATATATATATATATATATATATATATATATATATATATATATATATATATATATATATATATATATGTATATCTACGTTTGTGCCTACGTATACTCTACAAAGCCACTAAATGCCGTACCTCTAACGACGCAGGGCGAAATATAAGCCAGGAGCATGATTATGATCCCCCTTTCTCTCCATAGTTTGCATCTTTTACAAGTTATAGGGAAAAGCTAAGGTGCCCAGTATTTACAATATAAGTATAGAAATGAAAAGAAATGAAAAAGACTGAAATGAAATGAAACGAAATGAAACGAAATGAAATGAAATGAAATGAAATGAAATTGTCGGCCATTTTGTCCCTCGTTGTACCGCACGGGTTTGTAATTTCCTCGAAAAAGTTGCGGAGCGCTATAACCGTGAAAGACTCGCTTTATCCTCCGGACTTGTACGTGACAGCCGTCGAGCGCCAGCGCTCTGTGACTTGACACGCACAAAGCCCGTTTCCTTTACTTGAACGTTGTTTATTCTCTTTTTTTCTCCGTTCTTTTTCCTTCCCCCTCTCCGTATATGCCGTGCTATTCGTTCGATTCGCTCAGCAGCTTAGAGCGCGACCGAGAGTCTCGAGTTCTAATTCACGTCCGAGTTAATCCGCTGCAGCTATAACCCTCCGCAAGTCGTATAGACGTATACCTATACTGGCTATACCTATATATACGTTGCGGAAGTGGACGAGAAACGAGAAGGACAGAGAAAGAGGGAAGAAACTTTCGATGCAATTCTCGCGACAGCTGCACCGCGAATTCTACGTCTCTCTACTATGGGTGACTATAGGTATAAGGTATAGGTGTGTATGTATATATATATATATATATATATATATATATATATATATATATGCAGTTTGTACGGATAGTGCAGACGTAAAGGAGCGTTTTGATCGCTCCCTGGAGTTTGCCGAGCTGACGGAATCGGATAAGATAGAATTTACGGCGCACGTATCACCGGCTCAGTTCTTTACACCTTGCCAACACCGCGCCGGTATACAGCTTTGTCGCAGCCAGCTATAGCGCGTACAAGTTTCATTCGAGATTCTCCTCTTCGAGTTACGGAATTGCACAATGTCGCGAAATCACGTGTCTCCTCTCTCATACCAACGTCTACACGTCAATTTTTATTTCCACAACACACCGCTGCAGTTTCTTTCTATACCTCTTATACCTCTCCGCGTATAATACGACGTGGACTCGGGTCAGGACGGTTTGCCTCGTTTTTGACCTTCTTATATTCTCGTATGCCTCCGCATTCCAGATGACGTTGCAAAATTTCATACAACGTATCGCTCTCGGGATGATTGATTGAATTATTTTTACTGTTTAAAAAACCGATCTCAATCGATTAGGTGTATAGGATACCTTCCGCTGCAGGCGTGACAAGTTTCATTAATACATAATATACTTAGTGCCCGCGCCCGTTGCTCGCTAGTAGGTATAAATATCTAGGGAAAAGTTCCATTAGTCGTCTTGGAAAAGTTTCTCGCCAACTAATTCCTGCCGGGGTTGTTACGCGTCATCTCGATAATTTAAGGTCCGTAAAATTTAATCATTTCCGCGATATTTTCCCTTCCTTTACCGACCACCCCTCCCTCCCGTTCTCTCCTCGTCTCTCCTTCTCTCCTTTTCTCTTTTTCTCTTTTTCTCTTTTTCTCTCTATCTCTTTTTCTCTTCATCTCTCTCTCTCTCGTTACAAATCGACCAATCGGAGCGCGCAGCTGCGTCGACGTCACGGGCGACGGCCAAGCCATTATTTCGTACCCTTCAAAGCTACGGGGGCCGCCTCCGGATAGGCGAAGAGCGAAGAACGAGCGCCATAGTTCACAGAGCGCGCTCGAAACGACCCAAATTGTAATTCCAGTCGTTTGCCGCCGCCCCCGACCGTGACTCGTTATTTTACCTTTCTGAGCCCAGAAATTGCTCCGATACTTAAACAGGTTCAGGTGTACCGGGCACAGAACTATCTTCGAAGGATGCAGACCAGAAGGATCAGCCGTAGCCTATTCTACCCTGTCCTATCCTATCCTATCCCATACCCTATACCCTATACCCTATACCCTATACCCATTGTCGGAGGTTCCTTTACCTCCGAGTATACACATAGATATTTAAGAGGATGTCGTGACGAGGTGAGGGCACCAGGGCGTTTCTTATTACTCCCAGGTCATACCTTTTACTTTACTATACTACCTCAGTCCTGCGGGCAATAGTCCTTTGCCAGTATTCCTACCGCGCCGAACTACACAATACGCACTGCACCTATACTATTCCATCCTCTATTCCCTCAACCGTTGCGCTACTCGCGCTTTCACTGTAGGAAGTCTATGGCGTATATATACGTCTGCATAATATGTACGAGGTATGAGGTATTGGTCCGTATGACATGTGCATGTAACACGAATCCTCCGGACGCAGCCTGGAATGGAGCAGAAGCTGCCCTTCTAGTAGATATAGATGATTCAGAGGATGATAGGGATGACAGGGATAGCTGGGAAGGAAGGCATTGCAAGGATTATGGATTTTCACGTGGTAAGATAATGACCTATGGTATAATATCTGTGTAATGTGACACGTGGTCGTGCGGAGCCGGAAATAATTGCCGAGACACGTAGTTCTACTCGGATCGTCAGACATTTGAATAGGATGGGATATTCGCGTGATCGGAAAGAGAATACGATCGAATTGCCCTGTCTGTCCGTGCCTATATTATACCTATACCTATGCCTGTACAACGAGGAGGGAATGAAGCAGCAGCCTTTCGAAGAGGAATATCGAATAAATTATATCGATTGAAGGAACAGTCGATAGTGCAACGACTGGAAAGTAGGTTTCGTATCTTGGCGGAATCGAATACTCGGAGTATATCTTGTACAGCTATATCCTCGGAGCCTCCGTGCATCTGGTATGATGCTATGGAGTAATGGGATTCCATCATTTGATATTTATACCCGGGCAAGGCTCCGATCCAGCTATATCATGCTCGCGGTGAAATAATACTTGGAATTGGGTGAAACCCTGGCCTTTCTTATTCTTCTTATTATTTTTCTTCATTTTTGTTTTTTTGTTCGACAATTTTTTGGAACCAACGACTATACGGTCACTCGGCGAAGTAGCCCACGGAGACATTTTACCTTGTCCTTCTTTTTTCTCCTCCTGCTTTTAAGTTCTGTCAGATTTCATCCGGTTTAACTGGTCCCGGTGCAGTTCGTACCTTCCTTGCTGCATTGTCCGCCGCTCCTGCGACGTTGACCGGCTGCAGTTTCGCCCGAGAACTACTTACTTACTTACTTGCTCGCTCGCTCGCTCGCTCGCTCGCCTGCTTACTCTCTGCCCGTTTCCTATACACATTCGGCTCCAAGAAGAATAATAAAGGGAAGGACGTTTCGCGTACCCGTATATACCAAAGACGGCCGGGTATGTGCGGGATAATGAATTTAACAAGGGGAGCGCAGCCATGAGCGGAAAGGACCGCTCGATTTTATCCCTCAACAAATTTAAGATCAGCTAGGAGAATAGGTGCAAGAATACACATGTGTATATATACCTAATATATATATATATATATATATATGCCCCTCGCCATCTGCAAACGACAGTATTTCATTTATTTATTTTTTTTCCTCCTTTTGCCTCTACTTTTTCCTACCGACAAAACTGATCTGCGAGGACTGCAACTTTTTCTTTCATATCATTATTAATATGAAATATGAGAGGTCGGAGAAATCAGGCAACGCACTTCCTACACCTTGCCTCTCCCTCTCCCTCTTTCTCTCTCTCTCTCGGCCATTCATTAAGTTGCGCGAAGGACGAGTCATCAATCAAATCTAATGCGAGTTACGTCATTGTATATATATCTCCGTGACGTAATAATCTCGAAACTCGTTTGGTATTTCATTATTATTATTTCCTTGCCCCGGTCGTTCTTCCTCTCTCGAGTTTTCTATAAGAAAAAAGAAAAAAGAAAAAAGAAAAAAGCTGAAACCGAATCACCAGGCCGCGCAGTGCATATAATATACTTTTAGTGCCAATCAAACCCAGGCGGAATTGTGACGATGAAAATCTTCTACGTCTTAAAAATCGCACTGCTGTTGCCGAGAGTTTGCCCGAGGGCAACCAACCGACCGCCTTCTTGGCTGAATAGTCGCCGTTCGCCAAATGGGCGATAAAAAAATAAAGAAAGAAGAAGAAGTGGAAGGAGAGAAGAGAAGAGAAGAGAAGAGAAGAGGAAGAAAAAAACAACGAAATATTATTACCAGCCATTTCGGGTTTCGGCTACGATGACTGCTCCTTTTACGATCGAATCTTCGCGAAATTGGAATCTTTCTCGAGATTGTTATAATCGCTAAACTTACCGGAACTCCTCTCTCGCACGTGCATCCATACGCCTATATTCTATAGGCAATATAAGTGCATGTACAATATTATGTATACTTGTGTAAGAAAAAGGTGAATTTAATAATCTATATATAACACGTATACCTTCGGGTATTACACGCACGTAATATACCTACCAGGCGGCGGTACGTGCATAGCTCGATAATCACCGGGGTTCGATCTAGGGAGAACTTGGACCAGATCATTAATCGACAAAATTCGTTCGGTACGTGTGTGTATATATGCCTAACGAAAGAGGAATATGTGTACGTGGGTAGGTATACACAGTCGAGTGCCCGCGGACCGGTCGGATTTGTTCCCTAAGCCGATTTTTCCATCGTTCAATCTTAGATTACAGATTGCGTCGAGAACATGTGTGCATCTTTAGGAGAAGGCCTGCCATTACCCAGAGCTGAACGGAGGGCTGCGTTGGCCGCGTCGAACTTGAGGCCCCACGCCTGGCTCGTAAAAATATCGTGTTTCAGGGCCCCCGCACTGCAACCATAATTCTACCTCCCCTGCGCCCCTCGAGGGCAGCCTCCCTCCTTCCCTAGTTTCCCATCCTCGTGTATATATATACGCCTCATATACGCCTCACGGAGTTGGACAATTTATACCGTCAAAGATCTGATATTTGGCGAAATTTCTAATCTCTCGTTCTCCTTCTCTCCTTCTCTCCCTCTCTAAACCTCTCTCTCTCTCCATCATCTCCTCGTTATGCTCTATTGTTATACCGCTCGCCGGGGCGCAGAGATTTCGGCGATAATGAATCGAGCCCCGCTCCCGAGGCTCGGCTCGCCGACGAGGCCCAGGTCTAATTAACCTAGGCTCTAGCTCGGTTTTTAAAACGTGATACCCTACACCTACCTGCGCCTCGTTAGAAGGGGCATACAGTGGCCGGGGTGCGCGAATGCGAGGCTAAACAAGAATATAAAATACCTTCAGCTTCCTTATGTATAAATTCATGCTGGATACAGGTATATGTATACCTATACGTATATACGTGTATAATGTATATATATGTATGGGTGTATCTCGAGTACGTGGCTGCTGCGGGATGCACCGTCCTAAAGGAGGCGCGGTTTTACGTTGTAATCTCCTCCGAGCCCGCGTCAATTATATCACCAATTTTACGACAATCCGTAATTACGCTCGCTGTACGTGATTCACCTACCTTATGCCTATACCCCGCGCCCTGGCTATACCGAGATATAGCTACCAAGCCGCGTGATAAAAAAACTAGAATTATCTGCAGAATCGTTCTATACGGGGCCGGGTTTCAAGTCCGATAGCATATAGCCGATTTGAAGAACTTTCAAACGAGGAACGAAAGCTGGAAATTTTCTCTTCGCATCCTGAGAAGCACAGAAAATTTCGGCACTGCCCGCGAGGACAGGGAATTGCGGGGAATAGAATAATATATGATCGTGTGAGGAGCTTGTCGTTCATCAATCATATCAAAAGACCGACAATTATCATTGTAAACATCGTAATGCGTTCGAAATTCTCGCTTTTTCTACTTCTTCTTCTTCTTCTTCTCCTCCTCCTTCTTCTTTTTTTTTTTTTTTTTTATTAATTGCCAGTTAGAACCGCGCCCCTCCCGCATACTGTAGAGTCGTATCCACCGCAATCAATCTTCGAGCGAACAATTGTGTCGAGTAGCCCAGGTGTACAGGTATTGGTATACGGTATATGGTGTGTAGTATGAATTAATGATAAAAGAAGAAAAATGAGGGATAAATTAGACTCCTCGCTTCGCTCTTGTACGCTTATTCTTGTTATATTCCTCCCATTCTTCGCGGGGTTGCGGAAATTATACATACCTATAGGTATACATATATACACCCCGCACTCTCCGCTCGCCTCTCGATGAGGTTTAAATATTTCACCGAGTTCGGGAAAGTCTTTAACTCGCAGAAACAATCTTATACTCGGCGATACTGGGGGACCCACCTACCCCGGTATGTTTTGAATTAAGTATAGGCGAAAGTGTTGAATGTGTGTCCGAGTGCGCTCCTCTGTATCTGTGTGCAAAAGGGATATATATACACATTGCATACCCTGTGACTACGTATATATGTATATCTGTATACAGGGTGGGTATTCACGGGGGACCCGAACGTCTATAGAATTTATATTCTATGCCCGCGCGGACCCGCGCGCCAAGACTTCAGTTCAGTTCCCTGGCGATGGTTTATTATTCAGCAGAGTACCTGCGCTCACGGGTGTATAGACTGTGAAGGCTATATTCCCTCCCCTACCTCCCTCTGACAATAGTCGGCTATATTATTTTTTACTTAATATTATTTCAAAGGGTCCGCGGCGCCCCATCCCCAAAACTCTAACCATTATGCACCACGACTACGCGGAACGAAACGAACGTGTATGTGTATACCTAGACCTGTATAGACCTCTATACCTATTTATCGTAGAACCCCGCGAACCGCCGCCGCGCCGCTTCGCGTCTATAGAACGGTAGGGAGCGAATGCAACTCAGCTGTTTTCCCAAATCGCCCCTACACATAATGTCCCGCACGTATCTACATACGTATGCGTCAATAATACCGATATATATATATATATATATATATATATACATATATGGGTGTTTGTCGAAAAAGCGAGAAGCCCTCGTCGCGGCTGCAGGGCGAATTGAAAAATAGAAAAACAAGTCTCACTAGGCTTTCCGCGATACGAGAGAAGAGAATCTCATACACGGCGATGCGCGCCAGTCGAATTATAAGAATATAAGGATGAATCATGCGGAAACGTGAGTCCGCGGGTTAAGATACTCGGATATCAAACGCGGTGCTGTATCGCGCGATAGGTAAACGATTCGAGGCTTTATACGGAGATACGGATAGCGTTTCGATTGCGTAATTGCAACTTCTTGCCGTTGTACTGTCATATACCTACATGAACATACATGCGTATAGGTACGTGTATGTCGCTGCTCTCTTCTCTTTTCGAAGAGGCGCTAATTTAGATAAAACTGCGATAATAATAATAAAAATGAAAATAAAAAGACGTACAAAGGCCTTCTTAATGACTTATGCTGCTGCTGCTTTTGCTGCTGCTGCTACTCCCGTCACGGTACGTGGGGAGACACTCGCTTGCAGGTATAACCCGCCTATCTAGCCTCGAGATTACACGCGAAAGGACAATAATTATTTTACGGTTTCTGTGTACGGCGTTTGATGCACGCCATATAGTTATACGAATATCTATCTATCCATCTATATCTATATCTATATCTACAGTCTACACACTCGTTAGTTCAACACGCACACGCACACGCACACGCACACGCGAACACGTGCGTAGGACGGTAGCTCGTTTGGTAGAGGATCAAATTATTATTTAATATCATTACATCATGCAGCGTCGTTAGCCGCGATAAAAATCGGCAATATCATGTACCCCACCCCCTTAATGCCGGGAGATAATTGCTGCCGGTGTTGGTACGCTGCTATACGGGCGAGTGGTTTTTCGCTGCCGCGTGACGAAGAAGTGAAACAAAAATGAGGGGCGGGGGGAAAAAAAGGGAGAAATGAAAAACCTTCTTATAAATAATAAATCCCGGCAAATCCGAACCGCCGTATATACAGCCTCGCCGTTATTATACCCCTGGAGAAAATAATTCCCTATATATATATATATATATATAGACATTTTCATATATATATACGTATAGCTAAAGGGTGAAGAAGCCCCATGCTGCGCTACGCCACGTCACGCCGCGTAGGTATACCAGCGAACGAATTGCAAATTGCGATTGGCACAGGGAGGAGGAAGCCTGTTCGCGACAGTCTCGATTTCTTTCTTTATTTTTCATTTCCTTATACTTCATGCCGTATACATCTACGTCCCAGACACGTTGCAGTATTCCACCTACTAGCAGCGCATAGCATATATTGCATGACCGATCACCGGACGATCTTCCACAAGACTCCTCTCTCCTCTCTCCTCTCTCCTCTCTCCACTCTCCTCTCTCTCCGCGATCGAACGAACCGATATTACAGCGCAGGGTCAGGATACGGTAGATTTCTGACCCTTGCGCGTCGTTTTAGCCTCGAAATAAAAAATTCTCTTATATAGGTATACGTATATATGTATATATGTATATATCTATACATGCAATTCCATTGCTGCTCCATGCTGCTCCATGCTGCTGCATCAACGATGCAGAACCGGCTTCGTACGTAGGTATATCTACATATACAACGCAAAGGTATATATCTTCGCATACGAGGCTGGCCTACTTAACCGGAGGTATGTGCCGTGCAGAGACATGCACATCCATATATATATATATATGTATATATATACATGTATATATATATATATATATATAGATTACAACGTACTACATACAAGTATACGTTCATCCAAAGCGGAGAGCCTGTCCCCGAGTTTCGCCTTTTGTTTGGGGTTGGCAAAGCAGTCCGCGGAGCGAAGTGGACCAGGACTGCGGTGCGGGGGAGTAAAGAGGATGACGGGGGATGGGGGATGGGAATGAGAATGGGGAGGGACAGAGCCCATGGCTTTATCTAACGCAGAGAGAGTCGAGCCATAGGCAGCAGCGGGCGTTCCGACTTCGGAACCGCATGCGGTGACGCAACCGGGTAGACTAAAGGTTCAGCGCAAAGGTTAAGGCTGACACGGGCATTGTTAGTTGGCGCACACACACACACGCGCGAGTATAATAAATATGTATGGATTCAGTGTATGAGCGTATAGATGTAGAGCCTTGGGTCAAAGTCTCGCTGCGAACGGAGCCAAGGCATAGCAGGAGAATTATAAGGATGTCTAAAACGTATGTATGTATGTATGTATGTATGTATGTATGTATGTATTGAGCTTTGTTAGAGAAGAACTATTCGTCGAATAACCTAACCCAACCCAACATGTGACCGACGAAACGAACGAAACGAAACGGAACGCAACGTAACGTAACGTAACGTTGCAAAGATCGCCGTACCATTAGCATTTAAAGTATGCATAAAAATAAGCGACGTTGAGTTAGTAGGTACGCGTTAGGTAGGAATACGCCGAGAGCGACTGTATACCGGCTATTTAAACGAGTAATTGGTTTATGAATATAGCCTCTTCACTCGTATAGACCGGTGCCGGTATAATAACGCCATACGAGTGCGGAAATAAGATTCGGAGTAAATAGGCGTTAGGATAATGTTCATATAGAGGCCGGGTTATATCATCCTCGGGTTATCGACTGAAAAGGTTTCCCTCAGTTTTGTCTCTACAATTATCTAATACCGGGAGCCAAATGGAATTCTACATCCGCACGATATGTTATAAGACTAAAAAAGCCCATACGACATTCCAAACTTGGAGTGAATTTCTATGCAAAGATTGTGTGTGCGTCCCGGGGTAGCGGACGAAGACGGGTATCTCGCTGTCCGACTCACTCGCCTCTATCGTCGCGTCTATTTCCCTCTCATTCTCCTCTATCTCTCCTCTCCGCGGAACCCATATACACGTGGGCTCGCGTAGTGTAATGCCTGCGTATATCCGTGCGAGAGAGAGAGAGAAAGTACGCCGATGGGAGGTTCGGCAGACGGCAGAGTGCGGGGGAGAGGATACCTCGAGGGTGCGAGAGAGAAGGTCGTATTACGGAGGAAAATAAAGGTCACTTCCCGTGTCTGAATGAATTAGCTACACACAATCGAGAAGCCCCCCACTCACACAGACGATACGGGAACCGAGCGATCGAACGTAAACCCGACGCTCCTCACTCCACCTCCACGCTTCAACATATATATATATATCTATAGGTGCTCGTTTCCTCTCTATTTTCATCTGTCTCTCTCTCTCTCTCTCGGTTTCTCTGGCACCTTTGCCACCCACCTTCCACGGTTAACGACCAATACGGTTATGCGTCTGTATACACTGTGAGACTCGTAATGTGCACGCGGGTTGTACGGTTAAGGTTTGAAACTTAATCGAGCGTCGTGGTGGTACTGGCGCGGGCGATGAGTAACCTACTACGATATATACTATATATAGGACGTACACTCGTGCACCTGCAGTTGCAGTTGCAGTGCGTAAAACTCCATTTTCGGGGGCCTCGTTCTCCTTCGTCGTTTCTACTCGTCGTTACAGTAATACACCTACACGTACGTACGTCAGGTGGAGAGAAGGAAATTGCTCATCATCCGCATAATCGGAGAAGAAAAACCGTGAGGCTATGGAAACTTTTCCCCTCCATAGTTTTACACCGAGTGGTTATCCAGACCTCTTTTCATTACTTAATGTGCTTTTTCTATACGCATATGTACATATGGTCGCTGCTGCCACCGCGGATTCCGGTCAAGCATGAAACCGCAAATATACGCACACAACGCGGCATATATACGATAAATTGTTATTGTCGTCGTGTGGAAAATGACATGAATTATATATAGTTTGTCCAACGCTGCAGACGCATACTGGCCCGATCCAGTCACTTTTGCAACTCGCTTTGTACGTGTAATCGAATTGAAGAAAAGGAATGAAAGAAATACACAAGTCATCAGTTTTACTTTCGCACGACCTGCTTTTGCTCTATGCCATAGTATATGTAGGTATATGGTAGGTATGTATGTAAAGTTGAAATATCGAACGATGAAAAGATTCACGAGATATACCTACGCCGTTGTCGGAAGAAAAATAATAAAAGTAGGAAAGAAGAATGAAGGAGTAAAGTGAAAGAAAAAAACACGCATCATACTATATTGTTACGTGTTTTCTCTGCCAATGTTAATCGACTCGTGTCCGTCCCCTGGTTATTTTCCATCAGGTGAATTCCTCCGCGTCATATGTATGTATATTGTATATAGAGTTATAAAAACCACGTGCAATAATTGTAAATCAATAAAAGACTCGCAGCTTGCATAACAAGAAATTGGCAGAGCCGAATATGTAGATACCGCGAGTAGCGCGAGTTGTTGTTTCTGCCGCGTCCCACTTGCTCCAGGCCGAGCCGAGGCCTGAGCTCAGAATATGCAGTCGAGGCGGAATTACAAAGATTCACAAGGAAAACAACTGGTTTTCAAGTTATTGCGTCGGTGCCGGGGTTTAGAAAACACCAGCCTGACTCTTTCTCTTTCTCCCCCTTGCCTTTCTCTCTCTCACTCGGCTATCCGGCGAAACAAAGCGCAAAAATACACCTCCTCCTCCTCCTCCTCCTCCTCCTCCTCCTCCTCCTCCTCCTCATCCTCCTCCACCTCATCCTCCTCGCTGCTGACTCTAATTATCCAAACAATGACGCGCCGCATTTCGCACTCGCTATCTGCAGCCTCCGCGCTCCTGTCACTCGTGCCAAATCTCTGCAGCGCTATAACACGAGATCTCGTCGAGGTAGGTAGATAGGTATGCGGAGTGTAACCTACCGCGCGCCTAAAACCATATTTAAACATCAAAGCCGTGTCGCAGCCATTGAATAGAACATATTGCAGCTTCATAGGCGAGGGACATTCCTATAGCCTATGATGTCCCTCGTTTCCATTGAAAATCTCTATTCCTCTCCCAGCCTCGTCCTGGTCGTATATTGATCGAGAGGAGTTTGACTATAGGCCAGCCGATTCCATTATACCCGACCAGCATTGCTTCCTTTCAATACATCTGGCTGAATTTCGAGTCTCGGTTTGATGCTGATATGCAATTTCGCAGCTTCTGCTTTGCGAGGTATAGCGCGAATCGATCCGCGTGTCCGACTGTCCCCGTGCTCGTGTAGAAATGGGTACGAGTGAGAATGAGTAAAAGTACTTATTGTTGGTCGAAAGTTCTATAGGCGTGTCGCGTGGCTTCTTGTGGATTTCTCGGAATGAAATTCGAGGGGAGTTGGCCGAGGAAAAAGACTAGGTTCTCGGTATAGTTTTGCTCGAGAATTTCCTCGAGCGGTGATTTGGACATTTTAGTGGAAACCGTTGTTCGAGTATCCTGTTGACACTCGGCGCTAAGTGTATGCGCGATGCGTCGGTATTCCCGGTAGGTATACACAAGCGTGTACGGAAACTTCCTCGTGGACGATCAGAGATTTGTGAAATAGATGAATGTTAACGAATATACAAATGAATGAATAGATAAGCAATCAGAGTAGGTAGGAGACGAAATGAGAGGCACGGGACGAGCCGTTCCTGGTATATAACGGGTCGAATCGACCGCCCTGGAGTCTACTGACACACACACACACACACGCGAGCGCGCGCCCATCTTACTTCGGATGACTAATCTGAGTGAGAATCGTCTCGGATTGAGCCCGATTGAACCTTTCATACGTTTCGACGTGGCATTAGCGTCACCTTAGGCTTACGTCACGCCGCGCCTACCATTTAATCTTGGACCTTGCCAAGAAGAAGAAAGAGGAGAAGCAGAAGCATAAGAAGAAGAAGAAGAAGAAGACGAAGAAGAAGCAGAGGATGCTGCGCTCTGGCAAGCGCGACGGAGCTGAGCGTCGATCTCGCTCTTTTTTTTCCTTCTCTTTCTTTCTTTATCTCGTTCCTTGCAAGAGCAGAACGCGTATCTTCTTGCTTAATAAACGCCTTGACGCCAGGATCTTGTATTTTCTTGGTAACGCGCGACAGCTGACACCATTCTTCCCCTCTCTCTCTCTCTCCTTCTCTTTATATACACCACGAACTTTTGAATTTTATTTCATTTTTATTTCACCAACGAGCATGTCACGCGACTTTGAATTATCCCGAGCGACGTAATTTCGCTGTATATCCCCGGTCACGAACGCCTCTCCCTCTCCCTCTCCCTCTCCCTCTCCCTCTTTCTCTTTCATCAACCGCAACGGGTGGAAAATATGTAGGATAGATTTTATCGTAGGATTTAGCTAAAAATCGCAACACTCGGGGGTGGCTGGAAATAATTGCGGAACTTGCGATGCCCGTTCGAGACAACGGACGTCGCGACGGGGGGACGGGGGGACGGGGGGACGGGGGGACGGGGGGACGGATCCAATCGATGTTTATTATTTATGAGCCTGGCACATACCCGTACATAGGTATACGTATAGGTATACAGTCCCGTATTACACAAACGCATACCGCGCCAGGGTGTTTGTTTTCTCTCGCTGGCTCAAAGCGAAACACGTGTAGGCGATATATAGGGTTATACCTACCCACGCGTTCGAAACGCTCCTATAAGAGATTCCCAGGGCGTAAGGTCAGCGCGGATCAAACGTATGTGAGCCCGAGTCTTTGATACATGTCGTTAAAACGGAAAAATCAAATTTCCGGTACACGTGAATTTCCTACACCAGCCGACCATACCTACATCGCGTTAGAATTCTCATTCGCTAATTCCCGGTAGGTTGCCGGTTCCCGGTGTCAATTTTCTCTGGAGAAAAAAATCCTCTAGTATATTACGGTATCTCGCTCCTCCTATCTAAAAATCGTGGAAAAAAAGAGGCGTTCATCTCTCCCTGGTACAGCCTCGCGTTACCATATACAATGCACCCATATATCGCGTCTTATCATACGTGGCTCTTGTTTATCACCGTGAAAATTGATCCCTGTTTGTTTCTCTCCACAGCTACGGTGTATATACGCCAGCTCCGGACGGAACAATATGTTGCACACGTGTGAAGTGAATGGATTCTGAAGTAGGAGACCGACGAGACCAGGGGTAAAGTAAGAAAATTCATTTTATGAATGAAAACTGTGAATGCAAATATTTTTGCCAAATTTTCATCGATTGATTAGAATATGTCTAATCAAGTGATCGCGGGGAATGGGAGGAATGGGAGGAATGGGAGGAATGGGAGGAATGGGAGGAAAATGAATGATATAATAAGGCTGTTTGATTATACCTGTATATAAAGTGAAAATCTACTTAATTGCGTGTCTTTATATTCTCTCGAGTACGCGCAGCGAGGGTAGGCGGGTCGAGGTACCTGAAGAGACTTTTCGCTCTCAAGTTTTTCCTTTATTCTTTCATTGCCTCGTTTCACACGCCGTTGAAGATCTGAAACACCCGCCCGTCGTACACCCACAGCTACAGCCACTGCGCCTTTAAATATTTATGATTCAGGTAAAAAGCGTTTTTTCTTCTTCTTCTTTCTTCTCGTTTTCTTCTCTCTCTTTCTCCTTTTTCACACCGCGCTTTTACTTCCAGGTGCGAATATCCGCCCCCGCAAATTCTCTCCACTACCTATATACTATCCTATATCCGCTACCCTGACGCCGGTCTATTCATATTTAGTATTTACGAACCGTTTTTCATACCTTCACACCTACACCCCGTAAGCTCTCGGTACTGAATTTCAATACGTGTGCATGTATACCTGCGAACCTACCTACCTACCTACATCTATTCCACTGGCGGTCGACTGCAGGCCAAGTCGTCAATTTCCATCGTATTACCCGGTATGCATGCATTACACGCAGCAACGTGTCCGCCGTCGTGTCGACCTGCATTACAAGTTACGACGGACATGCTCTTCGTGCCTCATCCGATCTCCCTGCATACATATCTATATGTACCATGTTTGTATACGTAGGTATATCCTATACGTATACACCGACATACGTGCATACGCGGAGTTGCGAATTTTTCAAACCTCCGGACGATCAAAATTACCCACTTTTTGAAGGAACAAGGCGATATTATACTTTCCATTCGTTCGGGCAAAGACACGTACGAGTACGAATAGAGAATACCCACAGCGCGGGGAGGGTTATGCAAACAGATGGACGGATGGGCGGACAAACAGAAAGAAAGAAAGAAAGAAAGAAAGAAAGAAGGGAAGAAGGGAAGGAAGGAAGGAAGAAAGACAAGACAGACGTGCCAAGTGTGAAGGCCCCTGTTCAAATAACAGAACGGAGCTGCGTGGCTTCGCTCGCGAACAAATATAAGAACGAAGAGAGGAATCACATTGTGTTCTGTCGCTTCTGCCTGCCTGCAGGGCGATCTTCTATCTCGACCGGTGCAGAGTTTCACTCCTGTTGGTTCTCTCGCGTCGGCCAGGCAAGAAGGAAGGATTCTTATTTGAATATTTCTGACCGAAACTTTAACAATTTACGCTTCCCGTATATAACAGCCGCGAAACTCGACCAAAGGAATTTCAACCCCCCCCCCCCCCCCCCCCCCCCCCTACTACTACGCGTAGTATTTTCTCTTGAAAAGTTTTCGCACAACCCGGGAATCGCTCTGGGTGCGGCTGGCACGCTAACGCTATAGAGCGAAAGATGTCGAGGTAGAGGTAGAGGGAGGGAGCGACTCTGATTGCGAGAGTCGTAAACCGTCTTGCCTATCGCGAACAGACGGGCCTGCTCGGCATATGTAGATAGATAGATAGATAGATAGATAGATAGATAGATAGATGGATGGATGGATATTTATTTATTTACTCGTTCGTGACAATATTGAACGATATAATACACAGAGAGATTCACTGAAAAACTGATTGCTTGCCATTAAGCAGACTTGTAACTTTCCAGCGAATATCCCTGTGTATAAATATCTATAGGTGTATGTAGGTGTAAGTGTATAGTATGCGTAGGTATAGGTACATAACGTTATCCCGGAGAATTCACAATATAGGGACGGATTGAGTATTTTCTCACGTTTCTCGAGACATATATTCGAGTAGACTTATCGCCGTGGAACTTGGGCCCGCCTTATCCATCGCGCGCGGAACTCTCTTCTCGAATATCGAATCCTTTTTAACTCCGAAAGTTTGAATTTTATACGTGCCGGTGAAGAGCTCCTCACGAACAATATCATTTATCCAGTCATCATCTTCCACGGAATTTAATCGGGGATAAGGGAAAAACTCTGAAACGAATAAGACCGGAGCTATTCGCAAGGATCCGAAAGGCCAAAGGTCCTCTGAAAATCATCGTTTCTGTTCATAATCTTGCAGTGGAGAATTTGAGCTTGTTAAAATGTGAAAGTTTCCCTCTATGGCGCTATTTTTTTTTTTTTTTTTTTCTACAAATTTCATTAAATCTCATACCGCGATTCCATTCTCCGTGAATACGGCGTATACGATACAAGCCCTAGCCGGTATGATTGCCAGGCACAAAGGCCAGCTATCGTGTTATACGAGAAACTTACGAATTCCTTAGAAGGTACGGGTACCCTCATCGATCGTTGCCCTGATGCCGTTCGAGCTGTGCAAAATATATAATAGCAAAACCTTTTGATAAACTTTCGAAACCAATTCATTCCCACAAGTTTCATTCGCGTTTTTCTTTTTTCAATACCAACTAGACTCCCTAATTCTCGCTGAATTATGAAAGCAATCTTTAAGTGTCTGAAAAAAATTTCAAATCTATATTATATATAATAAATAATCGATTCTCAATTAAATTATCCCCTCGGATCACGATTGAGAATAAATAAATAAATAAATAAATAAATAAATAAATAAATAAATAAACGAATGAATGAATGAATGAATGAAAATAAGGCCATATATATATATATATTATATTCGTGTAATATTTTCTAACAGATTCGTAGATTGGGTGTATTAAGGCGGCGGAGCCTCGCGCTGCACCCTGGCCATTAATTAAAGGAAAATGAATTTTAATTATCCGGTCTCTCTGCGGAGCCCGCGTATAACCGTTTAAGGCTTAATTGCTTGGCTAACCATAAATCAAAGGCGAAGCGTTAGACGAGTACTTTTTTTTAATTTTTTTTTCTTTCTATTCTTTTTCTTCTTCAGATTCGAAAAAGTCTTATGCCCAAGGTGGTGGCATATACCTACCCGTGTAGGCGTGTAACATGTAACGAGATACGGAAGTGGCCAAAGCCCGAGCCAAAGCCAAAGCCTATGATTTAGTGCCGGTATGGCATCGATTGCACAAATCACATAGATATCGCTAGAAAGGTTCCATAGTTGCATGTATGTGTAAATTCCCAGTTCGCGGTGTATATAATTGGCACGTATAAATAGCTGACGAGATGAGAGACAGGAGCGCTCGTCTATTACTCAAGTCAGTTCATTGATAAGATTGTGTTTTGAAAAAAGGCTAAAAAGACTAAAGAAAAGTTTTTTTTTTCCCCTTTTTTTTAAAATAATATTACGCATCTCTCTCTCTATATATATATATATATTCTATTCTAATTGAGTATATTTATATATTAATTATTATATATATATATATATATATATATATATATATAGGTATATTTAATTGTCATTAGAAGAATTAAGTAGAGGTGTGCGTACATAAACCATCCACGATGGTAGAATACACAACCACCGTTGAATTTTCTCCTCGATTATATACGTATACAGATAAGAGTCATTTCTTCAGCTGAATCAGGAAAGGAAGAAACGGTATATTTATATCTGTATTGTACAAGCTACGCGCACGTCGCGATATAATGGTATTTGAAAGAAAACTAAAGAAAAACTATAATCGTATATTAATTATTAGTATATAATATATATATATATATATATATACCTATGGGTAATTTCCCTTTTCTTTACCCGCAATGAAAGGTGATGAAAAAATAAAGAAAACCAATAATCATTACCTACCGTCCATGTGTGTGTACGTCCGTGTTCGCTCTCTCTTTCTCTCTCTCTCTCTCTCTCTCTCTCTCTCTCTCTCTCTCTTTCTCTTGATCATAGATCGAAGATCTCCAAATATTTCTCATTTTCAGTCTGATCTCCGATAATTTTGGCTCCCAACAATAATTTTTTTTTTCTTTTTCTGGTTTCCATTATTCGGAAGTAAACGACAAAATCTGTTGTTTTCTTTCCGATTCAAATATCTCTCTTCTTTTGTTTTTATTTTAATTTTTTTTTTTTTTGTTCATTGGAATGGCTGTGGATAGAGAGGGTGGTGTGGTGTATCGACCGCGGCTCATGCTTTCGTATTTTCGATTCTTCTGATTGTGAGTCAAGTATCGATCAAAACTGTACTTCCGTTTTATATAATTATCGCGTAAATAAACATAAGTTTGAAAACTGTGTGAGCACAGGTCGAATTATACGGTCTTTTCTTTTCTTTGCTCAAATAATATATATATATATATATATATATATATATATATATATAATATAGTACATACACACGTATGTGTAGTTTTGACGCGTTAATAAATAACAAATATCACAACCGTCGTAACCGCGGGTTTAATTTATTTGATCCGCGAAGTGTATGCTATATGACTAGTTGAAAGAAAAAACGAAAATATATGTATGTATGGATATATATATATATATATTGTCGTAAATACGAAACGTCAGAACCGCAGTCTCTGAATTATCATCAAATAAGAAGAAAAAAGCTTTGCTGTTTTAACATGAAATATAAATATATTTGGGTGGTATTGTACAGTCAGTGGATGGTTCATATATACACACTATGTACACGCAAGACAACGTGCTAATTTATCTCAGATTATTATTATTATTATTTTCTCTCATCATCATAATCTCCTCCTTTGTCTCTCTCTCTCTCTTTCTCTCTCTCTCTCTCTATCACTCGTTCATACGCACGCATACACTCTTATCTTTCGTTTTCTTCAATGATCGTTCTATTCAATTTCTTCCTCTTCATTTTCGTTTCTCCTAATGATCAGCTGATGCTGCACGTTCCTAATCAAAAAAAAAAAAAAATTCCTTCTTCCTACATAGCATCGTGCCTACCTATATATATAATATCTATTATTATTATTATCAATCAATCAATCAATCAATTAATCGATTGATCAGTTAATTAATTAATTAATTAATTAATTAATTACAGGACTATAATCGTCAGTTTTCATACCTCGATGATTATTTAAACTTATATAATTTACAGACTTAATGAACTATGGTCAGAGAATAAGCGTAGAGATGTATCACACTAGAGACTTGTACATTATCGTAATATAAATATATATTATATATATGCATATGTATATTTCACGTGCCGTACCGGTATACCTACGTAAAGCATGTGCAGTCGATCGATCGATCCCATTCCATTACATCCATTCAATTTTTGTCTGTTTTTTTTTTCTCCAAATATTATTATTATTATTATTATTATTATTTTCGCATAACTTTATGACTCGCACACATATTACATACGTATTACCGGGGGTCACGTGGCACGTACAAACGTATAGGTAAACTTAGTTGGTTTCTTATTTTCTTTTATTTTCATGTTTATTCGTTTCATATATGTATATATGTATATATCTGCGTATAGGTATATATAGTCCGAATTACATGAGAGCGTGACGCGATCTATTCAGGCGTACATATTTAATTTATGATTATTTTCAAATTTTTTTTATTGTATAGACACAGGCGAGAATGATTGTAATAATCGAATACCTAAGATATATGGGTATGCTGGATCGATAAGGTTTAACAATGGAATCGTGACGCTTTAAAATTAATCGATGCGAAACTAATATTCATAGACTGTATAATATACGTCCCTGTGACTAAATCGAAAATATATTATAAAGGCGGAGTTTATACATACATACATATATATATATATATATATATATATATGTATATTGTACAATTGTTCAATTCGCTTCAAAGTGTCACGCTAGCACTGTATACTGAACACTCGAGAAAATAAAATATGGCTGAATGATTGAGAGTTTGATGTATACGTACGTATAACCTATATGTACGTATGTGTGTATTAAAACCGGGGTAAAAAAAGACCCTCGAATCTGCCTTTTTGTTAATAAAATATTACAATTCTGACGCGAGAATATAATGTATCCGCATATGCAGTTACGTAATAATCGTGAGAAATCATTGGAGAAAGAAAACAAAAATATACAAAATTTCTAAGAAATAAATAAATAAAAGAAAAAAAAAAAAGACGAGAAAAACCGTGCACGAAATACGTAAACATATATACAGTCGTTATTATTGTCACATCGTATAATAATTGTAAATGTATACATGCATATATGTATATGCGGAGTCTAAAACAATCATTTCGTCATGTTTCTTTTCCTTTATCTTCTTGCAATTTTCTTTCTATTTTTTATCTTTACTTTTTTTTTTCTTCTTATTATAATTTTTTTTTTCGTTCTTATTATAACGATCCCACACTTTCTGAAAACTACTTTATATGAAATTACATACACACATACCGCGGGGACAGAATTGTTTAATGAAAAAGAAGAAAAAAAAAAAAAACTTTCAAATAGGTATAATTTAATTATAGGCAGATCCGATGATGATATACGTTCGCTGCATCAGATATCACCGAACAAAATAATAATAATAATAATAATAATAATAGTAATAATAGCAATAATAGTAATAATAGTAATAATAATAATAATAATAATAATAATAATAATAATATAGTATGCACCACGCTCGATTGAATATCAATCAATTTGTTATTAGTTTCTTTTTTTTTTCTGCCTTCGTTGAAAATTTGAACATATATATATATATGTATATATATATATATATATATATATATATATATATACATATACAGGTATACGATTATACATATCAGTATATATTTATATTTTATTACACCTATGCGGACAACAGTCTTTCTAAATTGTAAAGTTATACGTGTCGAGGAAAAAAGCATATATATTCTACATACGTATGTATAATATATAGTATATCTGGAATCTATCATCGTTTTCGTTACGTTCTTTTATCATTTTTTTCCAATTTTCAATCGCCAAACTTTCGCTCTCCCAGGCTAGATGTTTGAATTAACAAAATAATCATACAATGACAGGTATAGGTAGGTAGGTATAGGAATACGTGTGAAATTTTTCATGTGTGTAATCTCATGTATGCAATTCAAGTGCAACAGGCCGGTGGGTGTACCTGATAATTAATGTATCATCTACCTACATATCATTTCCTCTTACTCTCCTTTACTTTTCTTTTCTCTTCTCATCTTTCCGCCATATCGCCAAGTATACTCCTACACATTCGATTTCTATTAATATAGATACATACACATAGTATATGTATACTATAGTTATTTCATTTATTATTAATTACGGATATATATATATATATATATATAAGCTATATATATTTAAATAGCTTGCAGGCTAGAGGCTCAGTCGAGTATAAGAAACGGGATTGTGGGGGAGAAGGAAGGAGCGAGGGTAGAGGACGTAATTACTATTATTATTTTTTTTTTTGCTTTTTCGGTTTCGTTTTTTTTTTGTTTTTTGTTTTTTTTTTATTTTTTAATTTATTCATTATTATGAGGCAGTTTACGTTATTTTATTATTAGTGATTTTTTTCTCTTTCTTTTCTCTTTCTCTCTCTCTCTGTCTCTCTTTAAGGCTGAGTTACCTGGAGTGTGGACTTGACTTTATATACACACGATGCACGGTATACCGATCAATGCGATCTTTTGACAAGTTGTGATTACATGTAGTTCAATATATATATATGTATGTATGTATCACACATATATATAGTATATAATAATCGAGACTGTGGGACAATCTATTAATAAATTGTCGTCCTATAATTAAAAAAAAAAAAAAAGAAAAAAAAGGCGTATAGGTATTGTTCTTATCGTTATTCGTTTTTTAGTGGTTTTCCTTCTTACTTTTTTTTTTTCTTTTATTCTTCATCGCCCTTCAATCTTTTACACTATAATTCATATATTTTTTGTTTTCGTTAATAACAGTCTTAATAATGGCTCACTTCGATTAATATTCAAACTGCGCGCTGCAGCTTTCCTCTTAGTATTTTTTTTTTTTCTTCTTTTCTTCAATTTCTTTCTTTTATATACATAATTTTCAAATTCTGCGACTCGCTATGCCATGTTATATTATCGAAAGCATATTTACGGTTGCATATAATATGTACATATCTATCCGTCTTTATTATTATTATCATATTATATTATCATTACTATCATTATTATTATTAATATTATAGTATATTATAGAGAAACATTTTGGAAACGCTCAAGTTATTTTATCTCTCTTTTTTGTTATCTTCTCCTTCTCTCTCTCTCTCTCTCTCTCTCTCTCTCTCTCGGCTTATATTATTCGTAAGTATTTCGTTCCTCAACCTATAATCAAATCTTGATGCTTTTAATTATATTAATATACAATTTATTACAGATGTGTAGGTAATATAATTATATACATGTATATATTACGGAATGTTGCGCGAACGCGACCGAAATCCAAGCCTATATATACCTAAAATGTATATATATATATATATATATATATATATATATATATATATACACATGTGTATATATATGACAAAGAAATTGACAATATCCACCGCCCCCGTCTTCCACCCTATAATACCGAATCAGCGAGACTCCTGGCATCACGTCAAATGCGTATAACGGACAGAGAACATTAGGCTTAACGACAGCATGGCACACCCGCTATCAATTTCACTTATATGCCTAGACGGCCGTCGCGGCGCGTCGCGTCGCGGTCATCCTACCCGTCGGTGTGTCTGACCCATACCGGAGTGTTCTACTGATACAGAGACGCTGCTGGCATACCTACTTACATGCAACGTGCCTAGTTGCAGCAGCTGCCCGATCGCGACTCCCCCCCTCAGCCCAGCCCAACCCACGTTCGAAGGTTCGCTAATACTAGCGGACTTTTCGATCTATGGTGCATCGCAAGCCCGCAACCGAACCCCGCGACTACCGAGGCGAGGCAAAAGCTAGGGCGAGGCCGAAGGCTTTCCTCCTTTACTTCTGCCATCGTCCGATTTTAACCATCGGGTATCGGGTATCGGGTATCAGGGTATCGGGTACACAGGTATCGAACGTCGAATGGTCAGGCCATATGTTATTTGAAAAGAGGATGAAAGAGAGAGAAAAACAAAAAAAATCAAAAAAAAAAAAAAAAAAAAAAACTGAATGAAATAAAAATGAAAAGAAAAGCAATGGTTATAATTTTTCGAAAATGCATACGGATGAAATTTTGTTTCGCGATTCTTAAAAAAGTCCCCCCCCCCCCCCCCCCCCTTTATTGATTATCTTCATATGTAGATGTGAATTTATATGTACGATATATATATAGAAGGACTCTTTTCACCGGGGATATTATACCTTTTATTAATTCAATTTCTATATTTATCACTGCGATATACGTACGGGCATTTATGTGTACATGTGTATCTCTAACGGATGTATATATATATATATATATATATATATTGATGAAAAAAATTATTTCGGCATTTCAGATCTCTATACCCCTATACTTTATCAGTTTTATTTCTAATTAACACAAGAATACTATAGACTGTGATAAACCCATATGTATCGTACACTTATATAGGTACACATAACACATACCAAACGGCGAATGAATGAATGAATGAATGAATGAATGAATGAATGAACGTCGCGTCTACTACTATACTACTACTACTACTACTACTACTACTACGATCACTACTAGTGCTATATATCTATTAGGAAAGATATAGTTTCTCATATGATAGCACAATAACAATGATAACAATAATATGCATCAACTTAAATAATAAAGTGGCAATGTACCGTCGTGTACAATCGTATAGTCCTATTTTATTCTGCATTCATACTTGAATCAATCAAACAGTTCTCGATTTGTCAGTGTAATATATACAGAGAGAGAAAGAGAGAGAGAGAGAGAAGGGAGAGAAAGACAGAGAGAGAGAGAGAGAGAGAGAGAGAGAGAGAGAGAGAGAGCGGAGAGAAGATACGTACGGTATACGATTGAATTCGAAAAATACGATTAGAGTCGAAAAAAAGAAGGAAAATATTCATGGCGCCATAAGCCCGGGCACCGATCTCTAAACGTCTAATACCATATGCGTGCGCTAGAGCACGACAGGCGTATGTGTGTCCAACCGCTAAACAGCTGTTTGATACTGCAATAGATCATACACGTATTAATAACTAACGGGCTCGTATGACTTGGATCGCGTCGAAATCCAAATCCAAAGGTATTACTACCGATATCGCTGGTGCTATTTTCTATTTCTGTATATACGAACGATATTTAAAATCACAATTAATAATCTCCAATGCGTATATCGATGCAGATAGAACGAAGAAGGAGAATAATAACGATTCGAATCAGTATTATATAGAAAAGATCAAAGAGACGACAGCTGCAGCGTAAACGAGGATAGGTATATATGCGAATTGGTACATAAAGTTCCCTAAGAAGAGATGATTTCGACAGGATCCAAGATAAACGAATTAATAGAAGTAAAGCTTTTCATTTTTTCCTTTTTTTTCCTCATATATATATATATATATATATATATATATATATATATATATATATAAGTATATCAAGGAGGAAATTCAAAATTCTGAAATACCTACATATAAATATGTACACCGTACACACACACTGCGACGACTGATGGGAACTGATATTTATACAATGACAATCGTGGTAATAATAATCATAATAATATGAATATAATTAATAGTAATGATAATAACTAATAATAATGATAATAATAATAACATAGTGTATAGACTCGCCCGCGTGGAGAATAGCAGTATGCAGTACAATATAATATACTATAATACGAGTCTACCTATATCCTATACAAGGTGTGTGTGTGTGTGTGTGTCTCTGGGTGGAGGTAAGCGTCGGATAATTAATGTAATAATAATAATAATGATGATAATAATAATAATAATGATAATAATAATAATGATGATACTAATAATAATAATAATAATGATAATGATAATAATAATATTGAAGGGGGATCACAGTAGACCAGTATTATTGTTTAATCGAATGATCGAGGGTATAATGTGGAGGAGCCGGGCCTAACTCTGGGGTAGTAGCGCGTGGTACGCGGGTGCCTCGTAAAATCCGGCTGCCTGTAGGGCGTGGAGGGATGCCGCGTGGCGTCTGTGCATTGCGGATGCGTAGACCGAGGAGGTGGCTACGGATGCGTGATGGTGGTGGTGGTGGTGGTGGGTGAAATGTGTGGCACGGGAAACGGGCCGTCTGTAGGGGTGGTGCGGCGGGTGATGGTGCGACGTAGATCCCGAAGAAGAAGAAGAAGAAGACGTATTTCTACTACCACCGACGACGATAGAGGAGGATGTGTACTGCTGGTGATACGATGAAGAAGACGACGGAGGAGGAGGTTGCAGGTGCAACCCCGATATACCACCACCACCCGCGATTGCAACCGCACTTCCACTTCCCGAGGAAGAGGAGGAGTTGCTCGTTGTCGTTGAAGCGGTTTGGTGGTGCTGGTGGTGGGCGCGCATTGCCCGGAAGTAGTGTTGATAAATACCTGATATTACAGCCTTTTCGTCGGCCGAGATTAGGCTCGTTGCCGTAGGAACGGGAGGCGGTGGCTGGGGTTGCTGTTGTTGTTGTTGTTGTTGTTGTTGTTGTTGTTGTTGCTGCTGTTGCTGTTGCTGTTGCTGTTGCTGCTGCTGCTGTTGTTGCTGCTGCTGCTGCTGTTGCTGTTGCGAGAGGGAGGCCAATTGCTGCTGCGACAACGAGGCCTGTTGGCTCAACGAAGCCGCGGCACTCAGAGCCGCGTGATAGGAGGAATTCTGTGTAGCCGCAACAGCTGCTGCCGCAGCAATGCTCGACGCCGCTGACGTAGCGGTCGACGAGCTGGCCGTGCTCCGTCTGCTTCTACTCCTGCTCGACGTCGTTATAGACCCGCTCGCCGGGGGTGGTAGATTGTTTACGAACGGGCTCCGCCGCTCGCGTTCGGCCCGTCGATAGTAACACGGGTGTATCATTAGGAGGGGTTCGCCGCCGCCGGGCGGTGGCTTGGCCTGGCTTGGCAGTTCGTATTCTACGCTGCAGTCCACGTGGAGCGGCTGGGAGTAATCTTTGTACGTTGTAACCTGATCCTTGCAGTACTCCTTGTACCCGTTAGCCCCGCTACTTAATCCCAGACTCGTCGAGGCGGGGGGTAATACTGTCTGTCCGGGGGCTGGGGTCGGTACGACACCGTGGTGACCGTGCCCGTGGGGTAAACCGAGGACTACTTCTTTCTCGTAGCAAGCCGCGGCCATCTTTCACTATTTTCTTCTTCTCTACTTTCTCGATTCTAGAGAAATATTTATGCTCTGATTCTCAGGGGATTTTTTTTTTTTCTTCTTACTGTCGAGAAAAAAAAAATACCTCAGGTCAAACTTTACTTGACCTCGAACACACACGGCCCTGCATTAACATCCCATGATAATAAGGTTTCGCTTCGTCCTCGTCGTCGTCGTCCTCTTCCTCCCCCTCCTCCTCCTCCTCCTCCTCCTCCTCCTCCTCCTCCTCCTCCGTATCGTCGACGACGCTGGTGCTCAGTGCATACCTCGTGATGCCCCTTGCCACGCTAGCGAGATTTATTCTCGAGTCGATATCCGGCAAAGAATCCAGGACTAACGATTTAACGAGACCGACTTGGGTCGAGGTAAGCTGCTGCTGCTGCTGCTGCTGCTGCTGCTGCTGCTGCTGCTTCGACTTCTGCTTCTGCTTCTGCCCCTTCTCCCCCCACCCGAACCCTAACCGCCCCGTGTTGGACCAAGATATGGTATATCCAACACAAAGGAGGGAGTCTCGCACGACGGACAGGGTACAACAAACACTTTATTCACGTATCAATATCCAGATAATCCAAAGGTTCACTTAACATTTATCGATAATTAATCCTTTCGATGCAGATGATTACGTTGTTGCGCAGGCTGTCGCTTTTCCAAGACCCCTTTTTTCCTTGCTATACATGTATGCATTCATTCACTTGTATAATATTCACACTGATGCATATATACATACATATATATATACATATATATGTATATATTATTACATATATACACGTATGCCACAAACGAGATGAAGGGAAATCTAACTGAAGTGAGAAAGTGGTAATAAGGGAAACGAGGGTATATCCACACTACACTTTGATATTCTTGAAAAACAGAAAAATGAAAAGCAGAAAGAAAGAAGAAAAAAAAAAGAAGAAAAAAAAGACGATATAAATTTCCTCTTTTTTTCCCTTTTATCACGATTCACAATATTATTATTATTATTATTATTATTATTATATCACGAAATTTTTATCATTTAATATTTTTCTCACGTTTAATTATTATTATTCATATCAATATTAGTATTATTTAGTTTCAATAATTCACTCCTTGACCCAGAGACGCCGGATCGGACCTTGCCGAAATAATTTTCAAGGTGTAGGAGCCGACGAGACACGATTTTGTTCGAACAACGAACGGGTACAAGTTTATTTTCCCATTTCCCGATTCTTACGAACCGATCATCCGTACGGTATAGAGATTAAACGATATTGTAACGGATATAACGAGTGATTGGGAAATTGAAAGATCGAGTTCCTACTCTCTCTCTCTCGCTGTTCCTCCGATAATCCTTTTAATTGGACAAAAAAATATCAGTCTGCGATTATTTCCTTCCTATATATATATATATATATATATGCGTAGTTCCGCGACGATAGCGTTCGTTCGTTCACTTCTTTTATAAACGTACTTTAACTACTCGTGTTCCTTGCGTGTGTGCCCGTCTCTGTATCTGTGTTTTATCACCTTGTGTGTATGTGTGCGTGCTAAACGCTCGCTAGAAAAAGTCGCTCGATCGTTACACGGCGAACGTCGAGCTGCGACTGAGAAGCCCTTGAGCCGCCACTCCCCACTCGGCTCGACTCCAACCTCCCTCTACTTTCTTCCGAATCCCCACCGCGCCGAGCTCCGCTTCCCCTACTACCGGCTCTATTCATCCCTGTCAGGCCTGGGGCGCGGAGCTCAGGACGGCTAGCCACGGCACCCCGGTCTGACGGGAAACGAACCTCTGATGATCAGTCATACGCGAATTCGCGAAGAATTATCATTTTCTCATTACTCCATCCTACGCACGCTACTTTCTCGAGACTTCGAAATCCGATCCACGATGAATGGACTCGGTTTCTTTTTATTTTCGGTCAGAAAGCCAAGCGCTATCTGTACACATATATACGCGACGAATATGAGGTACGGCGCTATCGCCTTTTCTCAGATAATAAATGATTTATGTCCGTACGCGCGGATTGATACGCCGCCCGTATGAAGCCTTTCATTCATATGTAATCATTATCAAAAAAGGTCTACCGTGGGGGGATTGAACGTCCCCGGTTCTGTGACACGTGCTTAATGTTCGTATAGTCGGATTGTGGAGAATTTTACCCATGACCAAGGTACTGGAGGTATATGGCTCTCGGGGGAATCGGACGCTGTCTCAGATATTTGCAGCATAGTCGGGATTCGGAAAATTTGATAACGACGTACGGTGGCACGGGGCTCGGAAAATTCTCGTTTCTCCGATGCGGGCCGCCTAGCTAGCCTCTCCGCCGAGGACTCAACCCGGTCCCCCACTTCTGTGTCTGGCATACTTCGCCCCTTGCCGCTGCATACCCCGGTCTATACCGTCGACGTAGCCCCCACCACGTCCTGACGCCCCTCCGTCGCGTCGCGTCGCGTCGCGTCGCGTCGCGTCGGCGGAAATCGATTCAAAGAGCTGTTTTGGCACAACGCGACATTTTTATAGACAATGGATGGGTGTTTAATTAAGGGCTCCATCCCACTCTTCTCCTCCCCTCGGTGTACCCGAGTTCTCCCCACTATACGGCATCGCCCTCTCCCTATATACCGGCTCGCTATTCGTTTTCGCCAATAACGCCGGACGTAATTCGCCTTAAACGTTGACCCCGCTGAGCGAGTTTTTACTTTTTCCTTTTTCCTTTTTCCATTTCGTCGTAAACAGAACCGCGAACCGCGAACCGCGAACCGCGATTGTATAACTCGTCGACTGATACGAAATTGCGAATATTATCCATTTCTATCGCGCGACTGACACACATTTTTACGATCTTATACTTATTGTCAGAGCCGGTCAAAGATTGAAAGTCCGGAAAGCGCGTGAGTGAGAAAACCTCGTGGCTCGCAGTAAAACGGATAGAAAAATAAAGTAGAAAAAGAAAATTACTCCCGGGTTTTTCCAACCCGATTTTCAATGTCGCGGCCCCAGATAGGTGTAGGTACACGTAATGCGCAAGTTTTATCTACAAACATGCATGTGTCTATTTACCCACCGCTGCAGGCGGCTAGATTTCAATCTATACTGCCGACTTTGAGGTCGTGCGATTACGCGTGTATCGTGATACACATGGTTCCGGCTCACCGGCGTCGCGCGTTTATTAATTGCACCTCTCCTCTGTAATTGTTATCTCTAGAAGCGATCCCGGCGCGTATCTGTACGTGTCTAGGTAGGCAGGTAGGTACCTATACCACACCCTTGATCCGTAACGACCGTTTTTAGAAATACATACGATGGAGGAATCAAAAGCTCGATTCGCGTATGTACGGAGAGTGTCTCTATACCTATGCGGGTATACGGAGAGAGGCTCGTCAGTCAGGGCGAGAAAGAGCGAGAGAGGGGGGGGAAAGGGAGATCAGAGGGTCACCGATATTCAAAGCGGCGTTAATGCGGGACTCGCGAATTAATGCCACATCGCGTATACATACATTTTTCAAGTGTAAGTACCGAATAGTGGGCAGAGTGGGAGGAGAGCGCGTTATCGGATGTTTGAATATTGCACAACGAATCGCGAAGAGTGGTCGTGTATTATAATACGCGTGTTTTTCATTTCACAGGCGTCGACGTACCTACGTACGTATATATTCACATACGCGCACGTACGTCGGAGTTAAAAGGTGAATGACGCTTTAACTCATGCGGGTCTCTTGTCCCCCGTAACTTGACTCGACTCGACTCGACTCGACTCGACTCGACTCGACTCGACTCGACTCGACTCGACTCTACGTCGCGACGACGCATCGCCATCCGCGATCCGCCTGCACCTTTGTGCCCGTGCCGCGACCGAATACAATGCTGCAAGTAGCCGTCGACTGTTTCTGCCTTTGTCAATAGCTGCTGAGTCGGTAATAAAATTTGAAATTCTAACACCCGAGACCGACGACCATTCTGAATTCGTTCCGTCTCATTTCGCAGTAAGATTAGGCACTCGACTATCAATAGATTCCCGGTAAACGGGTCGTCGAGCGATCGCAGCCCGCCCATAGCTGATACAATGCCACTTCTACACTTTTACACCCGTACACCCGTACACCGTTTGCTATTCTAATCGATTCTAATATTCTTTCACATTACCATTCCACCGGTATACCAATACCTACTCCCGGTGTATGGGTACCATTTCGCCGCGCCGGTAGCGTGTAGAAATAACGTACGAGCCAGCTCGAATGCTGCACGCTATGCGCACATTTTCACCGGATTCATTCTTACCCGTGGCCAGGGTATTCCTTTATATCCGAGCCGGATGATGATCAGGACGGGGCCTCTCATCGCCTCTTGGGGTTAGAAAAACTCGTTGAATTCGACAGGTCAGTCCTCGCGTCGAGGGTTACTCCGGGTCGGAGCGAACGGAAGAATAAAGCCTTGCGCGCAGGTGACCGGTGCGCACCCTGCTATAGATGACAATAAATTCTATTCTACCTCTAATCCTGGACGGAACTAGCACTCGCTATATTGTACTTATTTACAACATACTAGAAGCCCCCTTAAGGGGCAAGATCCAGGAAACTCGGTGCCCATTTTTGTACCAATAGTACGTCTATTTGTCTCCCGTGAATTCCGCAGTAGGAGTACGTATAATGATTTATGCGACGTAGTGAAATAGACCGAAGATTAAGTTTGGGATCCGGTGTAGAGAGAAAAAGCTCGCAATTGGAAGAAACTAGGGAGCGAGAATAGTTGAAATTCTTAATTAGCTGACAAAGCGAACTTTTTCCATGCACGGTCCATCGCGTCTATACCACAGTACTAAAGGACAATTCCCGCATGTTTCTCTCCCACTTTTTTTCCCTCTGTTATATCCGTACAAGTTTGAATTGCGGTGTAGAATATCAAGCCAGAACTCTGCGCCACGGTTTTAATCTGAACGACAAAGGCGGGGCCGGCCCGCGGCCGGTGCGGTCAGCGAACGCAACAATACCGTTGATAATCGCTTGAGATTAGGTATAATAGCTAAATACTCTTAATTAGGTACAACCGAGCGGGAGCTGCAACACAGCACGATAAAAATTGCGACTATACGTATATCCTGCGGCGGCGAGAAAGAAGGAGATATACAACCGGCGCTGTGACGTAACGCGTCGCGGATTCGAACGAACTGAGAAGTACTTGAGAAAAATCCCCATGTACCTATATAATGTACATACGTTCATGTGCCTGTACTGTAGGCATATAGCGATAGGTATAAGCGACTCGAATCCTATACCCCTGCCTACTCATCGTTCGTTAATGGGTTCTCGCTCGACCTAGATTGGTCACGTCCTCGAGTCATATCCATCGCGAGTTAAATTATCGTAGAGAGTTAGTTTTGTTTGAGGCGACAAGCACGTACCTACCCGATGTACGCGAAGAATATAACGAATATGGAGTGTATATAGTTGTACAGCGGAGAGGAATTCGGATACCAATTTGGTATCTTTCGAAGCATATATATTACAGAGAATTCCTTGGGATTCGTACGAGTTCGGAGTTTCCTTTTCTTATTTCTCGTTTCTTCTCTGTTCGTTCGGTGACTGGCTTATAGTTTTTCATTAACTCCATTTCCGACATCGTAGCAAGTCGCGTACAATCTCCGCGAGCGCAGGTACCTGCGTCAAGTTTAGCAACGTGGGTGAGAAATACCTCAAACCTAACTACATAGAGGTACGTTTTTCGAAGAGTTGGACGTCGTTGCTATGACGACGCTAACTAAGATGGCGGTTCTACGGGCAGAGAGAGAGCAGGCAGCCACGTTCGGTCTAATCAGCGGGCCAGGGAAAAACTTGAGACCCTACGGACCACCCGCGGGACTTGGCTAGAATCCCCGTCCCCGTCCCCGTCCCCGTCCCCGTCCCAATACCCATTCCCCGTCGACGTCTCGCATCCCCTTGCCTTGCACCCTCCCCGTACTAGATACATACAGTATAGGTGTATAAATGTGAGAGAGGAAGCCACCGTTCGTGTATGTATGTGTGTGTGTGTGTGTGTGTGTGTGTGGTCGCGCATGTGAATACCTACGTAACGGGAGACGAACTCGACGCGACGCCTCGAACGATAGGAGGAAAAGAGCGCTAGTCGAGCGTCGCGGTCGTCCCGCAGGTTCCTGATTACATGTCGATACATCGATGCTAGCTATAGATATAGACGCTGACGGATGCCCCGTGTATATATATATATATATATACCTGTATACAGGTATGCATATCATGTGTAGAGAGACGCGACGCGGATCGATCCATCAAATTGTAAAATTATTGCTTTTATTCTACTTTCATTTTCTCATTTTTTTTTCATTCTCTTCGGGGCGGGGGGAGGGGGGGAAACGTCGCGTCGTCGCGTGTATAAATCGATGAGGAAAAATCATCGTTGCGCGTATAGGAGAACGGTCGCGGTTTTCCGGGGACCACCCTAAGTTTGTGGATTCGTTCAACGAGCTCGAGGGATATATACGGTAACTTCTACGAAGTTCGGTTCAATATTTGTATAGACCTGCAGGCGCAGACCTTTCGTGACTTATTTGTTTTGGCTTATAAGGGCGAGCTGAGCGCGTATAACCATATGCACGCAAGATTTTTACTTGGACGAATCATACGTATAGCCATTGAGCCATGTGCACCGCCTGTATATATATATATATATATAGGTATAACAATTTTTCTTCGAAACTATACACATAGGTATGTATCATATTTGGATTCGTTGGAAATTTCACGCTGAATCAGTGCCAAATAATTTCACATTTCTGGCTTGTTATTTCTTATACTTACTCGTTTATATATTCCTACCTCAATACCGAGTATACAATTATTATTCGACTATAACGCGTTCACGTTAACGGTTTAACGAAAAGTCGGATGCTACGTCATGCGGCTAAACGTAAGCGGATTATTAACTAGTGAGGTGGTGCGTCCAATAATCGTAGTAAAACTATCCGACATTATACCTATTACCTGGGTATATAGGTATGCATATATAGCTATATTTTGAATGGAATATTTTTATTTTTGCGGAAAGGTTCAAAAGCACAAAGGGCATATAATAAATAATAAAATATGGGGAGATGAGAAAATTTGGCAAATGGATAGCAATAAAAGCAGGAAAGTAATACAATTTCCTACGTAGGTATATATATATATGTATTCCTATAACGAAATTCAAATAAAAATATTTGGTCGGATGCCCACTGCGGTTTTATACATACCTATTTACCCTATCTACGTAGTATATGTGATATATACCTGAGCGCACGTAGTACGCGAAGAAAAGTTCTCACGCGTTTGTAGGTATATTACGCGTACATATGAGGAAAATAGACAACGGAGTTCTACCCCCGCCGCGTTTAGTATAACGGAGTTGAAAAAAAGGGTCCGCGGTTAATGGCGAGAGATACGAAAGACAGAAAACTACGCCTTGTATAGATGTACCTATGCCAACGCGCATATATGAGTCGATATAAATTATTTCCGTATCGAAAGGCAGCGCTAGTTTATTAATTTGGTTATTAATTATTTGTGCGATAATAATTACTTGGTTTTTTTATTTTGTTTTTATTTATTTTTTTCATACAATTTTCTACAATCAAGAAAATTCTTTCTCAATTTTATATATAGCATATATATAAATATATCTTATAACTGGTCCGCAACTATAGTATTATAATGATTCTTGGAGCGTATAGAGGCAATTAGAGCCGCGTGGAAATATCGCGTCGAGTTTACAACGGCGAAACTTTGAGAGAGAAAAACCAGTCTGTGGTAATATTAAATTCGTTAAGTGGGTGAAATCGCGTTGGCCAGGCATGCGGCATGGACCCACTGTCGTAGTTATTTGGTCAATCCACGCAATTGTGTACATATACATACTATACTTGCAATCTCTGCAGAGGTTTGACAAAAAAAAAGGAAGAAAAAAAAATGTGAAGGAAAAAAAAAAAAAAAAAACACAAGTCTGAAGAAATTGCGGTCGCACAAATATAACAGCGTGAAATCAACGGATATCTACGGTGTAATTTATACATACTTTTGAAAACCGTTGGAAATCAATGTATATACAGGTGAAATTTTATGCAACGCCGTACGTATACCGCATATTATATACCTGACCGTTGGAAATCGCGAAATGAATGAGATGGGAGAAAAATCATTGGTTAAAAATTTACAGTCACATTTCGCGACTCTTGAATCACACCCCTCGTATTATTATGGGCAGAGAGACCCTACAGTCGTGCGGTTAGACCGAAGAGTTAGTGCGGACCCTTATCTTCGCCGGCGAGGCAAGCGAGTCTCTCTCTCTCTTTCTCTCCATCTCTCCATCTCTCCATCTCTCCATCTCTCTTACTCCCTGTATCTATCTCTCTCATTTTCTCTCGTGTTTAATCGCCGCGACGCGACGCAATGTCGACGTCCCCCTCTTGAAAAAGAGCTCGAGATTCGAGGGCTGAATACGCCGTCTAAATACTCGCAGCTACCGAGTCAAACGTGGTTAATATTTCGTTGATAAGATATAATATATACCACGCGCGCGGATCCCTTTGTTCTCGGGACTTCGTTCTACGTGTACCTCCAGATTGACGTACGGGTATCGATTGAACGTCAAATCTTTCAAGGATTTAGATATTCTTATTATACTATTATTCTTGAAATCTTTGTGATATTTTATTCAGCTTTCTATACGATTCCTTCCCAATTTCTTTCACCCTCCATGTACATACGATGCAGAAGATAACACAACTGACCGTGAGTCAGACGTGTGAAGCTGTAGATATACGTGGTGGGTATATAATATACGCATATATGTATATAGCTGATATTTATACTCGTCAGTCCGCATTTCTTCTAAGCTCAGAAAAGATTAAGGCCGATGTAGGTAGTCGGCCTCTATCGTTCGGTGCGGATTAGCCGAGGGCAGTCGACGCATGCACGTATTATATAGTTGGGTTCCCGGTGCGGACACCATACACGTACACGTACACGTATAGGTATGTGTATATGTATGCGGTAGAGACCCAGTGCTGTGGTGTGCGCGTCACTCTGGCAGCCGGAAAATACCGGGAGACCGAGGAGGCCCTGCAAATATACTTAATATCGTATTTGGGGTTTCGTTTCGTTGGCATTCCCACGCGCCTTGCCTTCTTCGTGCAAGAGATTACCCGCGGCTTGTAGGTACCTCCTACTACACGCAGGTATATAGAGGGTAGGCATATGTACCGGTCCGGTTAGCGAAACAAGAAAAAATCACCCGAGGGGGCTTTAAACCTGAACTTAATCTCGAACCTAAACTTAAACTTTGAGTTATAAACGTGGGAGGGAGGTGGGGCTATTATACCGGGGAGATACGTCTCATCTAACTGAATGTAAGTAGGCACTGATCCTAAAACCGGACACCGACTGTCACCGGTCACAAAAACCGGAGCCTTATCTCGGAGTTCTGAAACGCCGAGGTGCTGTAGCTATCCGCTTAACTCGGGTCCTCGGAATATCCTGCGGGATAATTATGCAGGAATTTGGTTTTCGGTCTCTCCTACGGGGTATAGAGTGAAGAAGAGAGATCGAGGGAGAAAGGGAGAGAGAGATGGATAGATAGACACGTCTCTCAGATTCCAGGACATACATGTATGTATAATGATCAACGTCACTTGATATTTTACCATTAACAGCTGCATCTGGTAATTTAACCGACCCCAGCTGCTGCAGCCTCTGACAATGAGATAGAGAGAGAGAGAGGAGAGTATGAAAAACTCGCGGGTTATTCTGGTCAAGGAAATTGTGATTAACGAAATAATAATATACCGTCGTAGACAGTTTACGTAGCTTGTAGGTTGTATACCTAGTTTTGGCTAGTCAAAAAATTGGCAAGCTCTTTAGAGTGAGTCGTTCCGCCGCGGCACTGCTGACAGTTACGGCAACTGTCCAAGGAATTACATACTACGTGTCGTGTTGCAGTCTAGCAGAACGACCTTTACACTAAGTTATACGCGCAGTAAGCCTCGGTTCTTATTATATCTATATTGCCAATTGGTACATCAAGAATCACGCTCGAGCTTACAGAGACCGAACCCCGTTCGCACTACGTTACATTTTTATTACGTATAATGTGTATTATACATATCATACAAGCGGTGCAAGTCTGTATAAAAAGACGTTGCGTGATGCAGCGTTGACCAGCTACTGCGGAAGCTGTCAGCTGATCCAGTCGCAGAGCTCGTTTCCCTCTCTCTGAACTAAAGTCGGGACGGGTCAGTAACCCTTCCCTCCAGGGCCCTTGCCTCCGCCCTCTCCCTAGCTCTGGCTGAGTGTCGTTCACGCTGCAACGCTGACGAACGACTGGCGGTGGGTATCCTGGCGAGGCTCGGGCTTCCCCCACTCTGCGGCTTCAGGGAGCTATATAGTAATACGAGTTGCAGCTACGCATAGATTGAGCTACGTATCGTATCGTTCGGAGCAGAGCGGAGCCCCGGATGCTTTAAAAGGGACTACGGGCAGCAGGAGGGCGGAGGGGTCTTTGGAATAATTAAAATTGCGGAGATATTACGAGTCGCTTTGTGCAAAGAAGCGGGGAAAAGATTGTCGCCGAGTCCTTCGGGGAACTCGGTTCCTCGCCCGTTGGACAATTGTATTCCTCGATCCTCTCAGAGCCTCTACAAGTATATATGTATAGCTGTATGTGTCCGTGAGGTTAAAATAAATAAAATTAACTACCTTTTAGAAATGTAAAATGAAAATTAGTTGCGCCCGGTAAGATAAGCGGAGGCTGGCTCCGAGCCGCTTCTTCTCTTCTGCATTTAAAATGCGATCCTTAGATCCGTAGATCTCTCGATCTCGAGTCAGCTCGCGAGAGGTAGGTACGGTTCGGACTCGGGACTACGGTACCGGCGCGCTATCGCTCTCGAGCCTCCGGGGGAGACGGGATGCTGTGCCGATGCTGCTGCGTCAGAGAATTCTCGGTATTACTCCAGAGGAAATTACACTTTGTAACTGTGCCTTTCTTCGGCCGCTGTATATACATATATATGGGTGTACACATGTATATGTATGTTTCTACCGCGTACATTGCACACATACTTCTTTCTCCCCATTGTTGCCCCCGCGTATCCACCCTGTTCCCTGTCTATAGGTATACAGAGCCGTACTCTGAACACTGCGGGAATCTTTCTTATCATTCTCGCGCGTTGTTTCGTTTTTAGTGTCGAACTTTACAAAGACGAGAATAACAACGCTCCATTCTTCCGCGATAGGGAGCCAAACGTGCGTGTCCCGCTGCGGCATTGTGACGTCAGTCGTTATACGTGTGTGTATATATACTGTAGTATATAACTATACACGTACTCTGCACCTACCAGCACCTACGTACCGATCTACCTACCTACCTACCTACCTACCTACCTACCTTCCTACCTACCTTATCCCACCGTTTCTCCTTGTTAATAAATCAGCCCGTCTGCCGTATGCCGCAGATTGTTCGGAACAGTATATTTTCTTGAAACATCTGCAGCGTAGGCGAGGCGATCATCGTCACCTATAGAACGACCAGTAGACAGATTTTTCGAAAACAGCTGAGAAAACTTTCCCTCTTCTGCAGTTTTTATTCTGTTTTTTTTCTCTCTCTCTCTTCGAATTTCGAAACATTGCGGAAAACTTGTATATAATATGTATACATATAATATAGATTATCCTCTCGGATATCGAGGTATGTAATTACACGTGGTTATAAAATGGTATGTAATAATGATCACAGACTGCTGTTGCCGAAGCCTCGCGCCTCGCGGGGAACTGGGAGTATTAGTTTTGAATTTATCTATAACTACCTGTATATAGGTATAATACTACCGATTTTCCTCTGTCTCTGCACACCGACCCACAGACCTGCAGGGCGCGAGCTCTTTCGAATCCAGCCGCGCTATACAACTGTCGCGTATGAAAAAAATAGCGGATGCCAATGTATATCTATCAACGTCGCCCTCCGATTTTACTGGCCATAGGCGGACACGGGCGAGGTCGCCCCTCGAGACCGCTTTGTGGATCCGCTCATAATTTATTGGGCTGCCAGACCGAACCGTAACAACGACGCTGCGCTCCGTTATATACGCACTATAGGTATACATGTGATATACGCACATATATATATATATATATAATATATATATATATATACATATTGGGTGTGCGTTGCGTCGAGTTGCGTCGCGATGCGTTACGTTACGTTGCCGTTGCGTTGCGTCGCGTTGCGTTACCGTGCCAACACAACCTTCCTACCTTCCTTTCCAGCTACCTACCTACCTACCTACCTACCTACCTACCTACCTAACCAACCAAGACGAGGGATTGTTCTGCAAACTTGTTCACCGATAAGCGCCGAGATATATGGACCTCGTTATGTCGTTCCGTCCGTTCTATTACTTACACTCATCCCTTCGTCGACCCTCAATCAGAGCGGCTTAACAGCGCACGTATCATCCAGAGAAAAAAAAATTTACCACTTCAGAGAACTAAAATCTATTCGAATTAATAGGTTTCATCTTTATTCGTATGGGTATTGATCTAATAGGAATTCGGGTATGAAGTGATCGAGAACGTTTAATTGATCGGTCTATCAAAGACGAAGAAGCTGATATTCCAAAAGAATCAAATGTTTCAAATTTATCCAAAGGATATTGATATACGTAATCTGACCAGATTAAAAAAAAAAAGAAGCAAAGAGCTAACCGAAGTAAATTCTAACCGAAGTAGAGTATAACCGAAGCAAAGTATAACCAGTGCCGGACTTACGATTTTGCCGCCCTAGGCACTTTTGGAATCCCGCCCCTTACTTGATATAAAAGTATTGACTAATCCGTTCAATCCTTATTCTATACTAATTACTACATACTGACATGCCAAAAATAGAATAATCTATTGGTTAGCAAAATATGAATTCTTATAAATCTTTATGGGTTTGGGAAATAAAACATGATGTTGACAATATAAATAAAATTGGCGAGAATTATATTTTATCAAATTAATAGAAAGAATACTCGGTGCTGGACTAGATTCTAGATCATATAGTACCTGATATTCAAAGTATTAATCCTAGAACCCTAGAAGATTTTTATCTAGGGTCTCTTTTGGCTTGTCTCGATTGAATAATAATTGTCTAATATCACAGTTTTAGCTATAGCTCCATCGTGCTTACGAGCTTTTTCTTTTGCTATAATATAGCTTCATATGGGGCACCACTTAATTTTTTCTCACCATCTGCCATTAGCTATTATTCAAAACAAAAGAATGATTAGCATCATCGCGATACGCGATAATGTTTCGATAGATCACATTAGAGTTCAAGATTTCACCAAGAGGCAGCGGCGTCTTGTGCTGAATTCCAGTATCGGCCACACTAGACTCGCGACAAAACAACGAAGCCTGCCAAATTGCGAACAGTGACTTGATGAAGAGAAAAAAAAAATCAAAATTAGCCGCCCTTCAAAATCTGCCGCCCTAGGCAAGTGCCTAGTCTGCCTATTGGTAAAGTCGGCGCTGAGTATAACCGAAGCAAAGTATAACCGAAGCGAAGTATAACCGGAGCAGATAACCAAAGTTCGGTTACAACATAAATAATTTTACTAAATCGCTAAAGCGCGGTGAAAGCGGAAAGCAGATATTTTGTGTCTTTAGATAGTGGATATTTGTCTAATGACGACTGAATTCGATATCTTGTGTCTTTTGATAGTGGATATTTGTCTAAAGACGAATGGATTCGATATTTTGTGTCTTTTGAGATTTGGTTCTGTTCAAAGTCGGGGTAGCCCAAAAAATGATAATTTTTTTTTTTTTTTTTTTTTATTCTCGAATCGCACCGTTCCTATCGTGGCCCTCTTGGGTGAGGGGGTGCGGGGGGGTGAGGGGAGGGCCCCTGGTTCCTTTTCCTTGGAATATCGAACAGTCAGTGATCGAATCAATTCCTTTTGTCCTTTCTCTTTTGTACAGGTTAACATAGTCTTGTATCGGTGGATTGAAGGGAAGTGGGGGGGGTCCTTTAGGAAATCTCCCCCTCTTTCAGAATCACCACGGAAGGGAGGGGGGTAGCGGCCCCCCCTGCGGAGATAGGGGGGGGGTCGGGCCCCGAAGAGTGAGGGGGGGTGGGGCCCATAGGTGGGTTGAATAGAGGGTCCGCCCCCGAGTCCAACCCCCGAATGTGCCCCCCCCTCCCGCCTTTTTTACCCCCCTCCCCCTGAGGGGCCCTATCAAGGGGGGCTAACCTAAGGAATTTTATCGTAGATTCGGATAGCCCTCCCCCTCCCATTAATTTATCACCCCCTACTTCCCCCCCCCCCCCCCCCCCGACCCCCCCTCGAGGAGCTAGGGGGGGTCAAAGTTTGTAGGGTGGCAAGTTTCACGAGTAAAAATTTTCTTTTGATTTTCGTCGTAACGTCGGGAAACTTTGGAAATACGCGTTTCAGACGATTTGGAATCGATTGGTGTCAAAAAGAAAAATTTTTTTTTTTTTTTCAAATTTTTTTGAAATTTTTCTAAGTCCAAAAATTTATTTTTATACGCTTCGCCGGGAAACTTCGGAAATACGCGTTTCGGACGATTTCGAGTCGATCGCTGCAAAAAAAATCTTTTGGATTTTTTTTTAATTTTTTTTTCGAGTTCCGAATTTTTTTTTTACTTGCAATTCCGTTTGCGAACTCGCGGACGCGTGTTTCGATCGTTCCGCGCTCGAACGGCGGAAAAAAAATTAATTTTTTTTTTTCGCCTTTTTTTAAGAAGGCTATAGCCTTGCAAAATTTTCGATTTTTTCGGTCACCAGGATCGAGTGTATTTACGCGTTTTGGACGATTTTAAAGCATATGACGGCATGTTTTTTCGACGGTTTTTCCGAGACTTTGGTCAAGGACTTGTAAATTTTGCGACACTTCGGTTATAAAGAGTGAGTGTATTTACGCGTTTCGGACGATTCTGAAGCATATGACGCCGTGTTTTTTTTTAATATAACCGCATTCTTTTTTCTTAACCTAAGTATTTCACAACCGTAGTATTTTATAACCTAACTTTTTTTTTTGTAATTTCCATGATCTATTTTATAACCTAACCTAACTTCGGTTATAAAATAGAGCATAACCGAAGCGAAAATCATAACCGAAGTCGAGTATAACCGAAGCAAATTATAACTGAAGTGCAGTACAGCCGAAGGGAATCATAACCGAAGCACGCTTTGACTTAAATTAACTGAATTCTGACCTAACCGAAGTTAATTTGATCCAACTCAGCACTAACCTAACTGAAGTCAACACACACTAACTTAGGTTAGGTTAGGTTCGGTTAGGTTAGGTTAGGTTAGGTTCGGTTAGGTTAGGTTAGGTTCGGTTAGGTTAGGTTAGGTTCGGTTAGGTTAGGTTAGGTTAGGTTAGGTTAGGTTAGGTTAGGTTCGGTTAGGTTAGGTTCGGTTAGGTTAGGTTAGGTTAGGTTCGGTTAGGTTAGGTTAGGTTAGGTTAGGTTAGGTTAGGTTAGGTTAGGTTAGGTTAGGTTAGGTTAGGTTAGGTTAGGTTCGGTTAGGTTAGGTTAGGTTCGGTTCGGTTAGGTTAGGTTAGGTTCGGTTAGGTTAGGTTAGGTTAGGTTCGGTTAGGTTAGGTTAGGTTAGGTTAGGTTAGGTTAGGTTAGGTTAGGTTAGGTTAGGTTAGGTTCGGTTAGGTTAGGTTAGGTTAGGTTAGGTTAGGTTAGGTTAGGTTAGGTTAGGTTAGGTTAGGTTAGGTTAGGTTAGGTTCGGTTAGGTTAGGTTAGGTTAGGTTAGGTTAGGTTAGGTTAGGTTAGGTTAGGTTCGGTTAGGTTAGGTTCGGTTAGGTTAGGTTAGGTTCGGTTAGGTTAGGTTAGGTTAGGTTAGGTTAGGTTAGGTTAGGTTAGGTTAGGTTAGGTTAGGTTAGGTTAGGTTCGGTTAGGTTAGGTTAGGTTAGGTTCGGTTCGGTTAGGTTAGGTTAGGTTAGGTTCGGTTAGGTTAGGTTAGGTTAGGTTAGGTTCGGTTAGGTTAGGTTAGGTTAGGTTAGGTTAGGTTAGGTTAGGTTAGGTTCGGTTAGGTTAGGTTAGGTTCGGTTAGGTTAGGTTAGGTTAGGTTCGGTTAGGTTAGGTTAGGTTAGGTTAGGTTAGGTTAGGTTAGGTTAGGTTAGGTTCGGTTAGGTTAGGTTAGGTTAGGTTAGGTTCGGTTAGGTTAGGTTAGGTTAGGTTCGGTTAGGTTAGGTTAGGTTAGGTTCGGTTAGGTTAGGTTAGGTTAGGTTAGGTTCGGTTAGGTTAGGTTAGGTTAGGTTAGGTTAGGTTAGGTTCGGTTAGGTTAGGTTAGGTTAGGTTCGGTTAGGTTCGGTTAGGTTAGGTTAGGTTAGGTTAGGTTAGGTTAGGTTCGGTTAGGTTAGGTTAGGTTAGGTTCGGTTAGGTTAGGTTAGGTTAGGTTAGGTTCGGTTAGGTTAGGTTAGGTTAGGTTAGGTTAGGTTAGGTTAGGTTAGGTTAGGTTAGGTTAGGTTAGGTTCGGTTAGGTTAGGTTAGGTTAGGTTCGGTTAGGTTAGGTTAGGTTAGGTTAGGTTCGGTTAGGTTAGGTTCGGTTAGGTTAGGTTAGGTTAGGTTAGGTTCGGTTAGGTTAGGTTAGGTTAGGTTCGGTTAGGTTAGGTTAGGTTCGGTTAGGTTCGGTTAGGTTAGGTTAGGTTAGGTTAGGTTAGGTTAGGTTAGGTTAGGTTAGGTTAGGTTCGGTTAGGTTAGGTTAGGTTAGGTTCGGTTAGGTTAGGTTAGGTTAGGTTCGGTTCGGTTAGGTTAGGTTAGGTTAGGTTAGGTTAGGTTAGGTTAGGTTAGGTTAGGTTAGGTTAGGTTAGGTTAGGTTAGGTTAGGTTAGGTTAGGTTAGGTTCGGTTAGGTTAGGTTAGGTTAGGTTAGGTTAGGTTAGGTTAGGTTCGGTTAGGTTAGGTTAGGTTAGGTTAGGTTCGGTTAGGTTAGGTTAGGTTAGGTTAGGTTCGGTTCGGTTAGGTTAGGTTAGGTTCGGTTAGGTTAGGTTAGGTTAGGTTAGGTTCGGTTAGGTTAGGTTAGGTTAGGTTCGGTTAGGTTAGGTTAGGTTAGGTTAGGTTAGGTTAGGTTCGGTTAGGTTAGGTTAGGTTAGGTTAGGTTAGGTTAGGTTAGGTTAGGTTAGGTTAGGTTAGGTTAGGTTAGGTTAGGTTAGGTTAGGTTAGGTTAGGTTAGGTTAGGTTAGGTTAGGTTAGGTTAGGTTAGGTTAGGTTAGGTTAGGTTAGGTTAGGTTAGGTTAGGTTAGGTTAGGTTAGGTTAGGTTAGGTTAGGTTAGGTTAGGTTAGGTTAGGTTAGGTTAGGTTAGGTTAGGTTAGGTTAGGTTAGGTTAGGTTAGGTTAGGTTAGGTTAGGTTAG
>OX101803.1:1802500-2002500 GCA_944452935.1 Rhogogaster chlorosoma
GTCTGGTAGGCTCTTATGTACCCGACAGTGAAGAAGAGGATAGAAAACTGGGAGAAGACGGAAATGAATTTGTCAGAAAATTGAAAGGGATTAACAAAGTCAGATGGATACCCAGCGGGCAGATTTTAGCTGTCGTTGGACACGGGGAACTGGTAATAATATATTAACGATATAATTCATGAAGTTCGTTCACTTCAGCTTCAAATTCCAGATTGTTCTACTGAATTATCTGACCTGGAAGCCCTTGGCTTGGCTCTACCACGAGCCAATAATCAGAGACATTGATTACTCGAACAAAGTCTATAAAGAATGCGTTATGCAGATCAGAGATTCTAACAAGCAGCCCACACTGCATAGTCGTAACATTAGTAAGTGAATTTATAAACGAAATTGATAGAAGAAGAAGACTCATTTCGAAGGCCTGGAACTAACGCAACGGATTTTTTTACAGTCGAAGAAGTTCACACTCGACCTATAAACCTCCCCTTACTGAAGAGGGATTCTGTCTCTGAATATCTAACGCCGGAAATCGATATCACTGAGTTTAGTTACTGCGGAAGATACTTGGCTACGAGACATCAGTTGTATCCGACTACCTTGTGGATTTGGAATATATCGACGGACGTTGTCGAGTACCTCATATTCCGTAATATGATTACAAGTGAGTATTAGGGTCCGTCTTCTGATGACGGAACTTGGACGAATGTATTGAACTCGGCTCACATTTTCATCCACATTTCAGGTGTAAAATGGGATCCGACGAACATTCGTTTACTGGCGTTCACAGAAAGCCCTAATACATTCGAATGGACGCCTGAGTCTGCTGTTTGTCTACCCACACCCAAGGGAATCACGGTTTCTGATGGCCAGTGGCATCCGCATGGAAAAACCGTCGCTTTATACGGATATAACAAGGCGGCGATACAAAATATCTCGAGATCTTGAATTTAGAAACATAGCTTGAATATATTTTCAAGAGAATTGAATAGAGTCGATAAAACGAACCTACGGAGATAGAAATAAAACCTTTTCCATTATAGAAATGGGGATTGAGGAGATCGGATTAACAAAGTCTTGATATCTGCGAGGGAAATAGATTCAGATTTCCAAGGTTTATATGCTCATATATTTTACTTTAATAATAGGATTTTTATAATTTTTTGTACATGTTTGTAGCTCATTTTTTATTCCCAAAACAGTAATTAGTCGTATTCTTCCATCCTTTCAATATCATTACGACTTTTCGTAAAATTAAATACGTTCAAATATCCCGCCCACTTTTCTCCCCTACGATATTTTCTCTCGTCAGATTGGTACCACTGTAACGAATTCAACAATCCTAGGAATTCGAAACATTTGACAGCTGTTATCTGTTATATCAGGAAATAATACCTAACTACGGTCCGTTGCCTTATAAATACGCATTTTACATCGAAAAGTTAATTACCTAGTCACGTTGAACAGTCAGAAGTAAGATAGTGAACTCTAATAAGGAATAATTCTTGAAATTTCAACACCGTAAGTACCGCGGTATCTTTAATCTTATCAAAAATCAATTCTAGGTTAGGAATAGCCGAGTAAGTTTACGTCCGAGGCCCGATGATAACTAGAGGCGATATAAATCGGCAAAAATTTATCTATAATTCGTTTTTTTTTTTTTTATAATCCATTATGCAAATATTTCGATATTTATTTACAGAAATTAACATGTCTGCTCCTGCGCCTCACTCGGACAGAGATTTGGATCTAAGCAATGCAGGCCGAGGAGTTTGGCTCGTTAAAGTACCAAAATACATAGCCAACAAATGGGAGAAGGCTCCCGGAAACATCGAAGTTGGAAAGCTGAAGATTACCAAGTTAGTTGATCAATACACGGAATTATTATCGCCTCGTCTAAGTCGGTCAGATAGTTTCGACAATTTGAGACTTATTTTCTCATTTTTATGTACAGAAATCCAGGACACAAGGCAGAAGTTTCTCTCAGATTATCCGAGGCGGTATTAGCTCTCAAAGAACCGGGGGAAGAAGATATTCCCAAGGCACATAGGCTCGACGTTACTGCAGTAACTCATCAAATGCTCGGCGTATTTTCTCACATTACTCGTAAGATTGGAGGAAATTTTCTTACTTTTATTACAGACTTAGCTCTGAATATTTTTTCCTGGTTTATTAACGGAAATTGAAGATCTTTATACTCATTCGAGATACCAGTTTCTTCAATATACATGAAATAATCGTTTGCAGAGTGATTACAGATGAAAATTTCTCTCTAGTATTATTGTAGAATTAAAAATACCGATGTTTCAACCAAAACAATTATCTATTTACTATTTTCTTCACTTCCAGCTTTTGGGGATTCAAAAATTGATAGATAATCATTAAGTCCCGTTCAAATCCGCTATTTATACACAGACTTTTCCCATTTATCATCTTAAATCGACAGCCTTAATTATTTCTAACATTCTTCTGTTTTTATTATCTTCATAGCTTCGAGCAGTTCAGACGCGATAGTTCCAGAGACTGAGAAGCTGTTTATGGAAGGCGGGATAGTCCAGAAATTGGAATGTCGTCCTTACGGTGAGTCAGGAGGGATAAAACAACGTGATTTCATTCCATAATTTATCCTAGGAATAGAAATGATTCTACAGAAAGAAAGATACGTTTATTTGACTTATTGCCAATTGAGATTTAAATTACCGTTTCCAGCTGACACCTGTTACATGAAACTCAAATTGGAGAGTATAAAACGAGCTTCGGTACCTCAGAGGCAAGTTCAACAGTTGGACAGAGTCGTACAGAACTTCAAACCCGTGTCTGATCATAAGCATAACGTAAGTTGAAATCCTAGGAGAGTTTGTTCCCCGTTTTATAGCTTCTGTACTAAAAATCTTGTCCCGAATAAATTTCACAGATTGAATACGCGGAGAAGAAAAAGGCGGAGGGAAAGAAAATGAGAGACGACAAAGACGCTGTTCTCGATATGCTGTTCGCAGCGTTTGAGAAACATCAGTACTACAACATCAGGGACCTTGTCAAGATCACCAGACAGCCTATTGTAAGCTGAAAATGAATGTTTTGAAAGTTTTGTACAGTTCTTTGCTTTCAAAGATTCTCAGAAATTTTATTCTACAATAACATTAGATACGTGTTTCTTCTACTTCCTAGTTTGATTTCAATTCGTTGATGCTTTAACATGAACGAATTACTTCGCAGGTATACTTGAAAGAGATTCTGAACGAAGTCTGCAACTACAACTTGAAGAATCCGCACCGAAATATGTGGGAATTAAAGCCTGAGTATCGTCATTACAAGGATGATGAAAAGCCCGTAGAATCAGTCACAAAAGTCGACGACTCTGACGACGACGATTAGCGTATTTATCTTTTTTCACATTTCACTTTTTCGATCTTTAGACAATTCGCGATTATATTACTTAAGTTTCATCGATAGATAGGTAGTCGGATGAAATCATCGTCGTTCGTTAAAATGGGTCCACGCATATCTTTGCTCAAAGAATCAATACGGATTAATTATTCAGGCATTATAATTTAAATAATTCTATGTCAAGCATAAAGAGAGAAAGAGAGGGAGGGAAAATGGCAAGGATTTGAATTTGATTTACCTACGCTTATAAAGATTGTCAAAAGAGAACCTGAGAGACTTTGGAAAGTATTTAAATTTAATCGTAAATCGGAATGATGTTTAATAATATTTGCGACAAATATTGTATTTATTTTTACAAAGATCACAATAATAGATATATATGTTAAAGAAGAAGGATTACTTTATCAAAACTTAGGTACTCATATTTCAACCATTATCCTAATGATAGTCATCCTTTTTCCTGTCTACAAACCAATTACAGAAATATTTCAGTAATGTTTGCGCCAAGGTTTTATTCTTACGTAACTTGGAGTCTGTTGAACTCTTTTGGCCCATCTCTTGATTATTGAAATTTATATTTTTCAGTGCTTTCATTTCTATTTATCACCCCGTAAAGATGGACTTGGATTCGTCATCTCTATTCCTGAGTCCTGATCAGCTGGTGTAATCGAGGTCATGATACGCGATTGAAAAAAAAAAAACAAAAAAAAAAAAACAGTGAGTATCAGACCTTCAGAAGAATATCTATTTTCAAAGTTTTTACGATTGTTAAATCAGACTTAGGTTCTTATAGTTATACTAAGAGGGATTTGGAGTTCAAATTGTTGGAGTTAAATTGCAACATTCAATCAGTATGATAAATATTGTATTTATTATTGGACCAATATCAGAAAATAGTTAGAATAAACAAGAAGAAGAATACGAAGCAGTAAGATACAACTGTCCAAGAACATAATTATCAATAACTTAATCAATAGTTTTTCAAGCAATATCGTAATCATCGTCGTCTCTTTTTCTCTTCGACGAATCGTCGGTTTCCATTTTTATCACAGGAACAGCTTGGCCGGAAGATATCTGAATCTTTGGCTTCCCTATCGGCGGCTTTGCTCCAGGAGTTCCAGCTGCACCTTTAATCGAACACACATAATCAATCGGCATTGTTATTACGCAATAAATGATCCTGTATTCATCCATCTAATTTAATTCAGGTCATATTCAAGACTAGAAGTGAAGTTTTAGGCTTGGCTTTAGGAAAGCAAAGTTTTCCTAAAATCTATAAAACAATTATTGACTAATCAACCGAACAAACTGCAAGAACAATCCGAATTCTTTCAAATTTCTCAATATTCGAGTATATTTCGACAAATTGTGTTTTCGAAAATCAGATTCTTCTGATTAATTACTCAGATTTTTACCAGTCGAGAATTTGAAGACTGGTTTTGGTATGGATATAGTCTGAGTCCTGGCTACGGTTGCCAGAGTTCCAGGCCTCTTGACGATAGATAGTCCGGTTTTGTTGGGTTCCATTTTGATCCTCGGCTGGCTTCCGGCAAAGTTATTTCCCACCAACGCGTGCAGTGGTTTGCCGACGATCTTTTTCGCCGCATTTTTCAGCTTATAGTTTGTAGAATTAAGACAATAACGATCCGGCGGTAGACGCAGCCCGTTATTCGGCTTAACGAAAGGTAGGGGTATGTTGTTCTTCGCTCTCGCGACGTCGAGAAGGACGTCTCTCGGGGGAGGATTGGTGAACGATCTTTCCAACTGCATTTTCACCGCGAGTCTCACGTCGTCCAAATCTATGAACTTCTTTTTAGCATGGTTCGCGTAGATTCTACTGTCGTCTAGTATGCAGGTAACATAACCTAGGAAAAACGATATCGTTCGAATGAAATGACATTTGGATTACCGAACGATAAGGTCGGAAGTAGATTGCAGAAAAGTGAGGAAATCGATGTAACAAAAACCGTTAAACTTACGATAAGTGAATTCGAGGAGTTGGTTTATAACCTTAGGTTCGTAGTCCGTTATTCCCATATCTTTCATGATGGACATGATGACCTGAGCATCTTTCGGCACATGTTTAACCTGGCTTACGGATTTCGGCTTCTCTGCCATTTTTGGATGGATTATTTTTCGGTTTATTAGCAATTTTTGATCGAACAAAATATCGGACAGTTCGTACGTGTTTAGTTTTTTTGGTTATACCCGTGTGAAAAATTAATAATTGACATTGTATACGCTCGAAGTTGGCAGCAGTGGAAAATATCGAAACAACTACTACGTCATAATTTATCGAATATCGATACAGTTACATCGCGTCAATTTCTCGCGGCTAACTTCAGTCGGCCGGATATCGCGTCTTGTCGAAACACCAAACTCCGTATTGTTAGCGGGATATTTATTGAGTAAATATCGTTAAAACCTGCATAAAACAAAATGAACATCACGTCAGCAGGTGAGAAATATACTTTTTAACAATTGACAAACGATTTATATCATTTCCGCGACAATATGTAGCCTAAAAGAGACGTCGAAATGCCGGTGACTCGCCAGTTCGTCAATCGAGTAGATCGTGATTTGCAAACTGTGTCGAACGTAACCTAGAAAACGCGCAGTGAAATAAATATCGGGAATTAGAGTTGAAAGAAATTGGAATTATTGAATATCTAGATCTATTCCGTCGAAAGTCGACACGCAAACTGCGTCGTTTTACAGCGATAATATCGAGCGTGGTATTTCGATAAAATTTGTTGAATCATGATGAACGTCACCTCGGGAGGTGAGCAATGTAGCTTTTGGTCAACACAGAGCCCCGATTATTGTTATCGTGGTGAAATTTGGCCGAAAAAAAAGCCGTTTTTGAAATAACGCTCATTGACCACATCATGAATTGCATTTCGTCAAACATAACCTGAATGAGATCGAAAAATCATGAGCGAATAATATACCGATCGTTTTTTGAGTTAAAAAAACTGAAAAATTCCGCTACTGGACTTTTTTCAACTTTCCAAAATCACATTTTTCATTTTCTCTCCATATTTCAGCGGGAATAATATCCCTACTCGAAGAGCCAATGCCAGAGCTAAAAGTATTCGCTTTAAAGAAGCTCGATCTAATAGTGGACGAGTTTTGGCCCGAGATATCAGAAGCGATTGAAAAAATGTAAGTTTTGCACAAGTTCGACCATACGAATGAAGAGTATTGTGTTTCAGAAAAATTGGCTAGATGAATTATTAAAAATTATTTGCAATCATCTTCTAACTCTAATCCCCAAGCCACAGTTTTTCTCATCATATAATTCCCCCGTTTATTCATTAGCGAGATTCTGCACGAGGACAAAGGGTTCAATCAGCACGAACTAGCGGCGCTTGTAGCCAGCAAGGTTTACTATCATCTTGGAAGCTTTGAGGATTCTTTGACCTACGCCCTCGGAGCTGGTGAGCTTTTCGACGTCAACGCTCGGAACGAATACGTCGATACTACAATCGGTGAGTTTCAATAACTGAGAACAAATTCAAGGGATTCGTGACCCATTTTGTCAAATTATGTTCATTTTTTATTTTTACTCTTACAGCTAAGTGTATCGACTTTTACACTCAGCAGCGTGTCTTCGATGCTGAAGGTAAATCCGTACCGCCTACCAAAGCCATCGATCCAAGACTCGAAGGAATAGTCAATAGAATGTTCCAGCGGTGTTTGGACGATGGACAATATCGCCAAGCCCTTGGTCTTGCCCTAGAAACTCGTCGGATGGATATCTTCGAGGCTGCCATCATGCAATCGGTAATGATTTATTGCTTTTGATACAATTTAACCATAGGATTGGCACATGTATTGAAAAAATCAAAGGAAAGTGTTTCAATTGATTTTCCACGTTTTAATTGATATTTAAGAGTCTAAAAACCAGAAAAGGAAACCATTTCAATGAATTTTACTCATTGTATGAAAGATATTCAAGTCTGATCGATACAAGAGTTTCAAAAATCTAAAATGCGATTTTAAAATTACAGGACGACGTGGGCGGCATGTTATCCTACGCTTTTCAAGTGGCAATGAGTTTGATCCAGAACCGTGGTTTCCGTAATTCGGTTCTCCGTTGCCTGGTCAGTCTCTACCGCAACCTGGGAACTCCCGACTACGTCAACATGTGCCAGTGTTTGATTTTCCTCGACGATCCTCTGGCGGTAGCCGAGCTTCTCGACAGACTGAGCAAAGGTTCTCAAGAGTCGACTTTAATGGCCTATCAAATAGCCTTCGATCTCTACGAGTCAGCAACGCAGCAATTTCTCGGCAGAGTTCTCCAAGCGCTAAGAGCAACCGCCCCGATTCCGGCCGCTCTAATGGTCAAACCGATCATAAAACCCGCCGTAAAAGCCACCGCCGATATCCCCGCGGATTCTCCAGCCGTTGAATCCGAGGCGAACGGAATAACGGCCGAAGACAAGCCGCAGCGCAGCGTCGAGAGTTTGGTAGATAAATTTTCGATCGTAATTAGCCAGCCTTATCCACCGCGATTTTATTCAACTTTCTCCTCTCTTATTCAGAACGCGGAAGAACGAGAGCAGCAGGAAAGGGTCGACGCTCTGTCGAGTATCTTGGGCGGGGAAGTCTCCATCGATTTACACCTCCAGTTCTTGATCAGAAGCAATCACACCGATATGCTGATTCTCAAGAACACTAAAGACGCCATTAGAGTATCCATTTGTCATACTGCGACTGTTATAGCGAACGCTTTCATGCACTCCGGTACAACGAGCGATCAGTTTCTTCGGTGAGTTTTACATTGACTGGATTTTAAGCATTGAATTTCTGCAACTATTCGTCCCCTCGTTTCTAGCGACAACTTGGAGTGGCTAGCCCGCGCTACTAACTGGGCTAAATTAACGGCGACAGCATCCTTGGGAGTTATACACAGAGGCCACGAGCAGGAAGCTCTTGCCTTGATGCAGTCTTATCTGCCACGCGAGACTGGAGCCGGAGCTGGATACTCGGAAGGAGGTGGTTTATACGCTCTGGGTCTCATCCATGCCAATCATGGAGCAACTATCACCGATTATCTTCTTGGCCAGCTCAAAGACGCACAGAATGAAGTAATTATTCGCCTTTCTTTACTCGTGAAAAACTTTGGCGTTGCTTTTTTCTCCACAATAATCTTAAAAGATCTTATCTTTCAACAAAAACAAATTCTAATTTTTTATCGGATGAAAATCTTGACGTTTGATGCTTTATTCTTATCTATAATTAAAAGATCTTGGCTTTTAACGAAAATCGAATAAATATGCCGAGAATTGAGTAAAACTTCTCATTTTATTTGACTAAATGTCTCAAGATTTACTGAATTTTATTCTTCTCGATAATTTTCATCATCTTTCAGTCTTAGAATTAAACAAACTGCATCTAAACGTAACTTTTTATCCTCAATCATTAGATGGTGCGTCACGGAGGCTGTTTGGGTCTTGGTCTAGCCGCTATGGGATCCCATAGACAAGACGTATACGAACAGCTCAAGTTTAATCTCTACCAAGACGACGCGGTGACCGGCGAAGCCGCGGGTATCGCTATGGGGATGGTGATGCTTGGCTCTAAGTCTACCCAGGCAATCGAAGACATGGTCGCAGTGAGTATTAGTCTTTTTATTCATGTATTATTGTTTATTGTGAATTACACACGTGTATCAAAAGTTTGGCGACTAGCTTCGTCCCCCAATTCACGAGGTACTTAAGAGTCGGCCTTTTAGCTACCTGGTTGGTTATCCCAGTGCGAACGGAGACGAGCTAGCTGTGTTCAGGGTGAAGCTGCCTTGGGCACTGTAAATTTGTAAATTTAAAGTTTCAAGAGGTTTCGCACATGTTTAGGGATTGTGGAGTTTCAGAGTCTCTCATTACTTACAATACGCTGAATTTTCGTCCGCCCATAAATACTTCCAAACTTCCATCGAGCGCCTCGATGTAGGCAGACCTTTGTCCCGTCGCACGAAAACCAGTCGGGTTTAGGATTGACTCCGCGAAGTAGTAGTAGGCTCTCGAATGGGCGCAGGATCCTGGAAGAAATAAGATTCCATTTCACAATCCGAAGCTCTATCTCATAGTTTGACGAAGTAGAGCTTCCAGCTTTTCTGAAAACCTACCGAATAGGTCCAGGCCACATCCTGGCTGACTACTGCCACCGTTCGGATAGAAATCAATGTCGCCAATCGCGTCCATTATTCCGAGGAATCCTCCGTTAGTGTGGATTATCTGTACATGGTCGGCGTCCGTTCGGTGAATTCTTTCCCCAGCTCCGGCGCTGTTGAATAAAGGCAGGGCCGGGTCGAGTCCTAGAAATATATTTAAGGAATAAGGAGATTCGAAAGGGTTTTGAGAATCGAGTTTTGCTATTTTAATTTACTCACCGACAACACCTTCGATACTTCCGCTAGCGACGCGAGCCGCTATTCCGGCTACGTGAGCACCCAGAGAATGGCCGATCAGTTTTGTCGTCCCGAAATCAAGCCCTGCATTTTGATTTAGGAAATCTAGCATTTGAGCCACTCTCGCAGCTACACCACGAACACTTGGTGCTGCGCTGACGTAAATTGATCCCGCGATAGAACTCCAGTCAATTGCAATTATGTTGTAGTCTCCTTCTGATAAGTAAGCTGGATAATAGGGGGAGGGAGGAAATTATTATAATGGTTTGTGAATTGAGAGGGAAAATTCGTTTCTGGATTTAAAAAAGGCTCGAATCTCATCTCTTATAAACTGTAACTGTTTTTTTTTTGGCAGATCTTCCATTCAGAATATTAAATTTCGCATCTTTTTGTCACAGAAATCAATGCCTTTCAAGTTTTCATTCGTTTTCGATGTGAAGAGGAACTAAATTATATCAGAGTTAAAATCGATAATTAATGAGATTGTAAAATCATCTTTCAGTCCCGCAAAAATCTCTGTAAATAAATTATTAGCTTAAGTTTATCACCGTCTCGGGCTGCTAAGACTGCGTTTGATCTTTGACTCGACCTCCATCCGTGAGTGAGGAATCTGGTTGGTCTAGAACTGCGGAAATTACTCGAAGTCACACTGCTCAATGAATCGAGTACCAAAATTTGTGCGGTGGTAGGGTTGTCGCTAAAAAAAAGAAAAAAAGAAAAAAGTAAAATTAAGAAGACTGAGATATCATTCTTCGATTAATTCCAGTCTTTCGGTATTAATACTTGGTTAAAAATTATTAAGTAATTTTTAATTACACTGTAAATAGATTGAAAGTTATCGTATTAACGTTACGCTGGAGTACAGAGTCTTCAGAATCGTAGCCAGTCAAGTCTTCCCCTTTCTCTAGGAGGTCGACCAAATAAAGGGTTCCGCTGTCGTCAGGAATGTACATGTAGTTGTGTTGAGGATCGGTGATTTCCTCCCCGGCATTAGCTGCGCAATTAATTAACTTTTTCAATCCATTATTTAACAGTTTGAGCAGAAAATAGATCGATTATTATCAAGTCGTATTTTTCAGCCAAAGACTTGAAGAATTGAAATATATTTCAAAGAATCATAGACACTTTTGATCACACAGATTTAATTTTTGCATCGTTTTTGTTTGAATTAATTTATATTTGTATTTATATTTATTCCCTACCTGAGGCGAGGATGGCTAGAGCCACCGCTAGCAATAATTTCATTTTTAATGTGCAATACGTTTGATAACTTGGGACTAGAAGCAATGATGGTTCTCCGACTATCGTCTCTGGTATTTATAATTTGTCATGATCGTTGGAATATCATCAAATCACGTCGTGTCGTGGTTATAGATAAATTACAATTTCATCATCTTATTGACTGTAGTCTTTGCTTTATCGTAATTGATTTTATCGAAAATTGACGGCTTCGATTTGTTTATCAATATGTTTTTCAAGCACCTATATTGCGTCCAATTTGAGGATAAGGAGTCATTCAATATGTCATCGAGCAATGCGAATGTCAGAATTTATTCGTCTCTTTTTTACAATCTTATACTTTATCCTTGATTTTTAGCTTTTCGAAAACCGAAAGGTTTCGAATTTTTTTTTTAATCCTAAAACATTACAGTATACAATATAAACTACCGCTCTTCCGCTCGCATTATCATTGGGATCAATTTTAGCTTCTGAACAATTAATTAGAGGTATAAAGAAAAAAAAAAGAAAAACTTTCAAAAGAATCAAAATAAGAGAATATTCAACAAATTTCCTTATACCTTCTTGGAATTATGAAATTTGGGTAAAATAGATCGACTCAGTTCGACACTTTTTTTTTTACTTATCTTTTTCATATTTTCTTGTATCGTACGTTGCAATTCGCTTGATCAATAATTACGTGTTAAACAGTCGTGTCATTGTGATATAGGTGTAGGTAGGCAAGTTGATGAAGATTATCTTACGGTCAAAATCAGTTTACGTGAAATGAAATTTCGGATACGATCTATATTATTAAAACCTTGTTAATCCGCTGGACGTGAGATTAATTATTATCAACCAATCGGGAATGGCGTGATGTTTGAAGATATTTTTTCGTTTATAATCTTCTCGATTTCACAACAATTATACGGATACGTGATAAAAAAAAAAAAAAAAAAATTGTATACTCCAATTGAATTTCGTTTTTTTTTTTTTCTTCTCATATTTCGAAAACAATCTTTTCATTTTGATTGAATAAAAATTCCAGGAAAGGACCAAATTCATCGTGTTATTCAATTTTTTTTTTTTCTGTTTTCTTTTGTTTCTTCGATAACTCCGCATTGAATTCGTCATAAATCGCGTCTTGTTCGAAAATCTCCATAAAGTTTCGAGATAAAAAAACAAATAATAATAATAATACTTCTTCCACTTCCGAGAATAATCGAAAAAAAGAAAATTCGCGATTTATCTTTCGTTACTCTTTCGTCTCTTCTTCATATTTATTATCCTCTTTAAATTAATTTCTGACATTTGATAAAAGGTATATATTTCTTTCGCCTGCAGTTATACGTAATATTCATAATTTGTGATAAAAATGTAAAAACGAAAGAAAGAAAAGTAAAAAATAAATAAAAATAAAAAATAAAAAAAAGCAGAAATAAGTAAGAGGCCGTCAAACATCGGCGAATCTAAGCGAAAGGCTGCAGAAGGGGGTATAGGTAGTAGTAGGTATGGGTATAATTTATTCTTATCAACTTCGCTGTAAGATATTCCGAGGGGACGGCAGATGTTGAAAATGTCCCTGACAAATGGAGCGTTGAAACGTTCCATTGGCTCGTTTTTTTTTTTTTTCTTTCTCTTCTCCTTTTTTTTTCTCTTACTCTTTCTTATTTTTATTCCACCCGCTCGTTGCCGTCCTCGACTCCTTCGGCTGTTATTATACCTACGAACCGAAATCTTGGGTGATACTAAAACCCGATATTTTTTCAACCGATGGTGACCCGCCCGTTCCCTTATTACCTCTATCACACTCGGAGATAAAAATAAATCATAATGATACGAAAATAAACATAGACGAAAAAAACGGTCTTACATTTTTATTTATAACGAAATATCACAGGCCCCCGCAATTATATAGGTATAATCCATTTCTCTCAAAAAGCGAGAAACAATCGTAGCAACTGCAGTTTTCGCTCACCCTCAGATTTTCGAAAATCCAGTCCGAGGTTAAGAGGAAGAAAACTTTTAACGTTGATAAGTAGCTACCATGCATAAAATTTTGTCCTTTTCAATCGACCACCGCATCTTTTAGTGCCGTAAAAATCCTTAAACGTTTCTGAGGCTTGTAATTATCGGCGTCTGGATTAAAGAAGGCTAGAAATTCAGTCGAAATTTAATGGCTATAGGAAAACGATGGCACCCGTCTACAGTCCAAAAGCTGGGAGGCACAATCTCCTTGCTCTGTTAGAGGTTTATAAAATTCATCGATTTATCGGCTTTCTATACTCCAGGGATGACTCTAATTCCCTGTAACATATACCATAGAGTGAACATACGTGTGCTATAAATGTACGCGCGTATACCTCTATCTATACTCTGCAAAGTACAACTTGCGAGACTACTTCAACTCCGAGGTTCAAAATTATTGGTTAACTTTTCCACGGTATATATATCGTCGAGACTACAGTCGTAGGTACGGCTGTTTCGCTGTTAACAAGTGTCCAATCGATTATCGTTAATTGCTCCTTTTGTAACTCAACAATTCTAACGAGTACCATGACTGTACAATGTATCTACGACAAATCAATCCAACGAATTTACGAATTTTTACAATTAGTACGGGAAGAGATAAATGATTCAATCTTTCTTAACTCTTTCATTTTTTCTGCCTCTCTTTTTTCTCAAAGAGAAAGAGTGAGAAATCCACCTTATCTCGTAATTTTTTTCGGGGAGTTTTTTTTTTGTTTTTTGTTTTTTTCATTTGTTTTTTATACCTCGGTATCGTATGTATTTGGGTCTGGCTTTGGCTTTGGCTTTGGCAGACGATGTGGAGGGGCTTTTGAGCCTGGGCTTCGCCTCGCTCCGCGAATTCTGACTCGTGACCCGTAACGTTGGCTTTTATTATACATACTTATAGCAGCTTAGGCGAAACTCCAGCGGTCACTTGGGACCCCACCGTCATCACCGTTTTCCGGGCACCTCTTATTCTCACGATCCTATTTTAGAAGAAAACTATTCCGAAGAAATTTAGTAACACACATTCTCACGGGGTACTTTATCAGAGAGTTCTAGGAAAGTGTTTCTTTTATACATTTTTCAACTACTTATATACCTGTTATAAATATTCCCAAAACTTTCTGAATGAATCGTAAAATTTGATCGTGTCACAGCTGACGTTCGATTAACTTGACCGACGGAAAATTTATACCGTATAGAGTAAATCGCGTCTAAAAGTAAACGGAATATCTTTTTTTTTTACAGTTTGATTTTAATTTTTCTATTCTCATTCTCATTTCCCTGTTATTTTTCTTTTCTGTTTTTTTCGCAAATCGATTATAGTACGCCCAAGAGACACAGCACGAGAAAATTTTACGCGGTCTAGCTGTTGGTATTGCTTTTACGATGTATGGCCGGCTCGAGGAAGCCGATCTGCTCGTTGCGTCGTTGAGCGCTGATAAGGATCCGATCCTTAGAAGAAGCGGGATGTACACCCTTGCCATGGCCTATTGCGGGACAGGAAACAACCAGGCGATAAGGAAGCTTTTACACGTTGCGGTGAGTTCAATTTATCTCATTTATTTCTTTACTATATTTATGTCTGCGTTCTTCGTCATTTATTTATTTTTTTTTATTTTTTTTTTATTATTTTCACAGGTTTCAGACGTGAATGACGATGTCAGACGGGCCGCGGTCACTGGTTTAGGATTTCTCCTGTTTCGGTGAGTCGATTTTTCTTTTTATTCTTTTTCATTTTTCTTCATTTCTCCCACGATTTTATCATATTATTGTACATATATACCTGTACAACATCGAATTCGGAAAATCCATGAGCTTCGTGTTGAGTAGGAATCGTATGCCGCCTTTTATTACAGGAAACCATAGATATGGACATTTTCATTATATTCTACTTAAACTAATCAAAAATCACGAATCACTCGTTTGAATTAGACGAGTAAAAATCCTACGCGGATTTTCATACTGTTCCGTGTGAAATTCATCACGGTTCATCATTTTCGATCTCTCCTGATCCCTCGTCGTTATATACTTACGTATGTATGTAGGTACATATACAGTAAGGGACAACGATTCATTGCGGGAGTGTAGATAATCTTTTTTGATTAAATTCATACATATAATCGGATTAATATGTGTACAATATCGGTTATTAGATTAATTTGAATCGAATCCCCGCCCCGGAAATTGTATATATATCTGTAATACGAATTGAGATGGAAGAATTTTTTTCATTTTTTTTCAACAAACATTTTTTACCTCCATGTAACATACATACGCTTAGGTATACAAGAGATTTGATCTATTATCGTTTAATAAATAATACATACATAGCTATACGATTTTTTTATCGCATAGTTAATCCATAATGTCAACAGTTTCGAAATTATAGGTAAATTTAGGTATCAGGGGGAAATATTACTCATCGATAAATGGATTCATAATTTGTACTTTTTTTTTTCCTTTCTCTCTCTCTCTATCTCTCTTTCTCTACTTGCAGCGAAAAATCTTAGGTTTTCTTCTCGTCTCTGGGTTTAGCGTTTTTTTTTTTTTTTTAACTTTACTTCTTTATTATTATTCTTCTTCTTGTTTTTCTTCTTCTTCTTCTTCTTCTGTCGATAAAATATACCTATAAACTGATTGTAATATAATTTATCGAATTCCGCGGCGGTGTCTAATGATCGAAAAGGTGCAGTAAATCGAAAGTAGAAATGTATAGGATCTTAAATCTCTCGCGAAGATTTTAGGCGAAAAAGAAGAAAGGGAAGGGAACAAGTCGGAAAAGAAAAAAAGACGTTTAATGGCTTGAGAAATAATCACCAGGGGTTGAAAAGGGAAGATATGAATTCGGTTAGCTTCGTAACAAAAAAAAAAAAAGAAAATAATAATAATAATAATAATCTATATATCTATCTATCCATCTATTTATCTCTTCTCAGTCTTTCGTAGTCGTCGTCGTCCCGTTATCTTTATTCTGTGAACCGTCGAAAAATCGTTTTCGCCTAACCAAAGAATTATTTATACCATCCTATCAAAGAAGTGTCAATAAATCTTATCTCATTCTTTTCTTCAATCACTATATATCTATACAACCACGTCCACGTATACATATACACGTCGCTTTGCTTTCGTCTCGCGACTGGCGGTAGCTTGCTTCTGTCGAACTCACGTCGATTTTTTTTTTTCTAATTTTTTTTACCTTTTTTTCCCCGTGTACTTTTTTTTTTCTTGCCTTTTTCGCCTTCTCTTTGCTTCGCACCTTACTGCGATACGATATGGGATACGATCGTATCGGTTTCCTTATCCTTATATCCTCGGACGTATAGGAATCACTTGCGAAAGCAGCTTCCTTGCGTTTTTTTTTTTCATATTTCTTTTTTTACCAGTTTTTTTTTTTACTCTTTCCTCTCTTTCCACCGTTTCGTAGACGAGGGTTGCAAACGACCTACGGTTGACAGTTGACCAACGACCCTTCACCTCATGCATCGCGGTCGCTTAGTTCGATATTTTGCAGGATATTTTCTACCGTATTGGTTGTATGTATACATAGCTGTTTGTAACTCGAACGTTTAGCCTGACTGGTATATGCCCCGTATGTATATATGTGACTTGCTAAATTTGATTTGAAAAATCTTCGCATTCATACGAATCTTCGAATGTAGAACTGAATAACAAAAAAAAAAAAAAAAGAAAGAAAGAAAGAGAGAAAAAAAAAGAAAGAAATGGAAATAAATGGAGGAAGAAGAAGAAGAAAAATTGCCGAACTAACACAAACGCCATTGTTTGTCTCTCCCTGATTGCCCGGTTAACAAATAACGGCTATATAGGAACGTAGCAGCATTTCCCTGATATTCAACGATTTCGCTACAACCGTATACCGTATGAAATAGAAAATCTATAACAAGAATCAGGGAATAGCAAGGTATTATTGAAAAAATATGAAAAAAAATGAAAATACTATTTCCACGGAATTGTTCATTTAACGATTTTATTTTTATTTTCACACGTTCTTTCATTTCATATCACTTTTGTTTTTTTTGTTTTCTTTTTTAATTTTCTTTTTTTTTTTTTTTTTTTTTTCTTTCGTCGTTTGCCGTTGGTTTTTCAGTTTTATTTTCACTTCGAATTTCCTGCGGGATTATTCGAAACGAATGGACCGCGAGGTTAATAATATCTCCGTACGCGGGAACCACTGCGATGATGTGCAGGTATTTACGCTTCGTTAAATATTCGAGGGTCAATTTATTAAATAAAATGATGGGTTGGTGGGTATTTTTTTTATTGATTCTCTCCTCGTTATACCCGAAATATTTTTATCTTTTTGTAAAAAACAAAAAAAAAAAGAAAGAAAGAAAGAAAAACGAAACCAAGAAATATTTGATTCGATTGATTTTTCGTCGATGAATGGAAAAACGAACACAATGATCAATTTTTCGATCTCGATAGATCTCAATTGATCTCAGAGAATACCTAGAGACATAGGAAAATAATTTTTTTTTTTTTTTTTTTGTGGAAAAATTTTTCCAACGAATGATGAACTACACATATTCACACATTATTAATCCTTCGATTATATTCCGACATAAAACAACGTCGTTAGCTCAGATTAATCAATGCAAAACAGCCTCGTACAGCCTCTTCGTCTTTGTCACTTCACTGATCTCGTATAGTAAATCGCTCGAGTGACTTACGTCGCTTCTTGTTTATCTTGACGTTCAATTTGTCGCTTCTCAATACAAAAAAAATAATAATAATAATAATAATAATCATAGTCTATCTTCTGAAACAGTAGCAGATGTTTTTCTTCTCATTTATTTTTAAGATTTTGCTATATAGTTCGATTTCGAAAATGAAATGTAATTCGCATAAATATCCACTTTTTTTTTGACGTATTATACCTTTACACACGTTTTGACATAGTCAAATGATCCGCTTCTGAGTCTCTCATAGTCTGGTCACGATCCTTGAAACTCATCTGAACCGTGCGTCTGAGCCATCCGGTTCTCCTGAATTAATTAACATTTATCCCTCAATTAAAGTCCTGATTAAAACCGGGCAAACTATAATATCTTGCCTCGTCTGAAGGGATTATGGAGTTTAGTTTAGGACATGTAATCCTAGAAGCTGTCGATCTCATAATCTCATCTCACCGCTGATACAACTGTCTATAATATATTTACCGAACTACCAAAAATTTAAAATACAGATTTTGAAATTATTTTAACCACGCGACTAATTTTTCTCCAATCGATCGATCCCACATCTCGCCTTTTACAAAATAAGAAAAAAATCGTATTTCTCTATTACAAGACGTTTATGAGACAGATGAAGGTTCTCCAAGTCTCGTTTTCATAGCCCATGAATCTTGGACTGGTTTATATGAATGAAGGCATTTTGATGCATGAGACATTAAGGAAATTGTGTTCGAGCTTGTGTCTCTATGTTACGTGATAAATTACACTGCCAGTTAGGCGTATGGTCAAGATGGTTATATTCTTCCGGTCAAAAATCCCTGACACGATATAATATCTACCCTTACGTAGCCTTACAAATTCCCATGCAGACTTCTTACTCATGTCAGAGAAATTTTATTCGCCTTTATCATTTCTCCTTTTTTTTTTTTTGTTCGCGATGAATTCACGTCTTCAATAATAATGACGAGGATAAAATCCTGGATGTTGATTGTGCTTGAACGAGCTCCATTTGATTTTCTCGAACATTCAAAACTTCCATAAAAAGAAAAAAAAACGTCCAAATTTCGGACCGTTTGCAAACGATAAGTCAACACGACGCGAGATCGTTTACGCTTTGAACATGTTGCAGGTTGGGTTCAAAATTGTATCGACCTTTCGGTAAATGTCCATTACGTTTCCACCTCGATCTCTTAAGCCCAGCTCGCTATTATTACGGTATAGCCTCGCTTAGGCGTAGTAAAATCAAATCTCGATGTATCCCTGACGCTTGAATCAGCTCGAAACTCTAACATTATGCGAAAAATAATATTTGCCAAAGCGTATAATGTGGCGGGAAAATAAAGAGACTCTGTCTTAGGCTTGAATAGATATTTAAATAATAAAAATAAGGCGAAAATTTATCATACTTTTCACGCTTTCGGGTTATAAAATTGACCAATTTATTCATATAACGATGATTGAATTTATTATCGTATTAATGATTAATCCATACGTACGGGTGTTATATACACCTTCACCTATTTGGGTCGTTGGTTATTAAACTAGACGTAGGTCTAAGGTAGTGGACTAAGGAAAATCCTCTGGCCTGGTAATCGCGTTATGAACTTCGTGTTGGAATTACGCTTTCCGGATGCTATAGAGAAGCTCGTTCTATGTATACTAGCTAACCCATACCTGTATACTTTATCGATTAAGTATAACAATAGATTGTTAACAAAGCGTATATTATTATATTATAATTGAAAGGATATTTTTGATAGTAAATTTTTGAATTTCAATGAAAATTGTAAATAGCGTTCAAGAAAAAAAAAATAGATGAATTTTCACTAACTTTTCACTAGGTATATGGTGTATAGGCGAAATTTATATTTGCGATGTAAAAATTTTGCGAAACCTTATACTTGAGTTTGGTATCGGAGCAATTCGTTTCGTTGACGGGTGACGATTTATGGATCTGTCCAGTCCCGGGGTGGCATATCTTTACAGAGGGGTCCCCCTAGTACCTGTTTTGGGAAAACTAGTTAAAACTTAGTTTTAGAAATATTGTATCGGTTCGAAAGTACGGAACTCATCATATACCTATATTGCTTTTCTTTCTTTCTTTTTTTTTTGTTTTTTCTTCTCTTATCTTGAAGAGTTCGGTGGTATTATATTATCGATCTTCAAGTTCTCAGCAATTTCAATGGGCTTTTTTTTTCTTATTTCAGTTTTTCTCCTGGGGTTTTTTCTTTTTTTTCTTTCCTTTTTATATCTGATTCCGTGCGAATCAATAACTCGGATTCTAACAATAAGATAAAACTGGCCCGGTGGCTATGTTCGGGGGATTATATTTATTCGAGTAAACAGAATCGGGATCGAAAACTACGAGATGAACATGATTGAGTAAATAATCGTAACCGGGAAGATATAGGATAGATATATATAAGTATAACGAATCAAAAACCTCAAAGATAGTTTACCGTACGGGTGTTTCGATGTTAACAGAAATAATAAAGAAGAAAAAAAAGTATCAATATATATATTCTATCAGCGTAAAAAAATGTTTTAAGAGTCATTATATATAGATTCGTTGAAAGAATTTTTTTTCGTTTTTTTTTTTCCCTTATTTTTCTCTAATAAACTTCAGAATCGATGTATAAGTATATTTTTCTTTCCTTTCATGAGAACCGCGAATTGAAGCGATTAAAAAATTGCAGAATACTGCAGAAAAATATCTCGAAAGATTATCTTCCTTTTTTTTTCTCTCTCTCTTTTTCTTTTTTCTTTTTTTTTTCTCTCTTCTCTTTCTCTCTTCCTCTCTTCAATTGGAAATATTTTTCAATCTCCTCGGACCTCGCGCTGTTCGCTGAGGGATTGAAGGGATATTAATGAATCGCTGTATAAAATGGTAGGAATGGGTACAGAGGTACGGTGAGGACGAGGGCGAGGGTGAGGGTGAGGGTGAGGGTGAGGGTGAAAAGGTTGAACGAATAGTAAAGGAAAAATTGAAGAAAAATTATTACCGATTTTATCCGCACCATCTGATGTATAAAAGCTCTGCTGACTGACTCCGGGCGTGTATGAAGTATCCTTTGAATCAGCAGTATTGCTCTGCAGGTTATTACTCAAATGCTTTATACCTCTATATAGGAAAAAGCGGGTAAAGCTTCTAAAGCTTAGTCGCGGATATTATATTATGCTATATTATACTAAATGATATTGACTTAAAAAATGTAAATAATCTCCTTGGCGGTTTTGTAAATCAACCTCCGCTTTGGATAATCTCTTTTCATTCATAATTCCCTTGCTCGATATAATAACCAAATGGCTGGTTGAATTCATCGCGTTTCGTTTTCATTTCACGTAATTTCTTTCCTTCTTCTTCTTCTTTACTCAAATTTCTTTTTTTTTCTATACAATTTTTTTTTACAAATTATTAATTTCAAAATAATAAACTCCGTATAGGTGGGTACAATTATATATTATTGACTTGTGTAAAAACCTCCGTAATTATGTGGCGGGAGTTGGTAATGAGCTATGGAATTAACCTTGGCAAAGGTGTATGAGATCTCTTTGAAATTCAATGAAAGTGAAACAACGCGACGATTCAGGTCTCAGGATTCTGGTTCTGGTTCTGGTTCTCGCTCGGAAAATCATTTCGCGAAATGACTCCCTCTGCTCAAATTCCCACGCTCCGAGTATACATATCACGTGTCTACATGTGAGGCTGTACCTTATAACTTACTTAGCCTCATATACCCAAAGCATAGACTGTATAGACTGAGAATTTCCGAATCTGATTTCAACAATTGATGGAGGATAAACTTAACACGCCGTTTAATTATTGAGATTGAGTTATTATAAACTGGAGAGTGACACGCGGGAGGAAGAGATGAATGAAATTGAACCGTTTTAATAATAACTAAAATGAAAATTAACGGAGCTGATTGACAAAAGGTCGAAAATCAATATCACGTGTTATATTTTCTGGCTGACGTTTTACTACCTCGGTATAATAAAATCGAGTTTTCGTCATTTAGCGACTATGCTGCGTCTAAAGTGATTTATAATAATGATACCCTACCTGACGCGATAGCAACGATCGATTGACGTTTCAAAATCTCACCGGGCTTGGGATCATCCTCGTCGTTTATAATAATGGGGGATAATAATTGCGTTGACGCGATGAAATTTTATCGTTATCTAGACGAGATGTATAAATTTTCTTGTAAATTAATATCTTTATTCTATATACCTATAATATATACATTATGTTATATCATACACGAGGTATTTTTCTATACAAGATGAAAAATATGATTTTTTTCTTTCCTTTCCTTTTTTTTTTTTTTTTTTTTCAAACGTCACTTTTCTCCGCTATTCGTTTTTCGTTTGAATGAAATTTAAAACCCCCTCTGTATACATATACTTCGACCGAAATATTCCCAAGATGTTTTCTATACACCCCATAAATATATATATATATATATATATATATATATATAAAGTAATAAAATTTAACACTCTGAATTTATAAAGAAATTTTTATTTCACAATAAAATTTTGTAGCAAGGTTCTTCTTTACTTAGGGTACTCGCCTTTAAAGCCAACAGTTCGAAACACTTGAACTTGATCCTTTATTCTTTTCGTCTTTTTGGTTTTGCATAACGAATTCCCTTTTTTTTTCTCTCTCTTTCTTTCTAATTGATGAATAAAATGATTCGAAATAGAATTTTACCCCTATACGTATGATTGTAGATAATTAATCTGAGATCAATTAATAGATAATTAATTATTATTTCGAGATTGATTGTTTGATTTTCGACGAAATTCGTGTTAAACTTGTACTTATATACGATTAGTTTAATTGGTCGAGGTGTAAACTATCGGTGGTGAAATAAACGCTCTACCTACTCAAACTTTCCGAACAATTTGCTTATCATCATAGTATACGAGGGCTTGAGTTCTAAAGCAAGCAGACACTTGGCTAAAGCTGTTGGGTTTCAAGAAGTTTCTGTTATAGGGATTAAACTCGGAGCCATAACGGTTTATAATACCTACGTCCTAAACATTCACCTGTATAGGTCTAACCCTTAAATAACAACTAAATTAACGACACGAAGAAAATTTTTTATTTCACGTTCCGATTCTTCAAATTTCGGATCCTTGGTCCTTCCGGGGGTCTGGAATTCCGGACTTTTTTTTCTGTACCCATATGCGCCGAAAATTAATTCTCGTATCTAGTTTGAGTTCACGTCGTGTCCCGATTCGTACCCCCCATACCCCTTTGTATTTCTGCTAGAGTTAAGACAGAAAATCAATCCACCTACGCGCGGGAATTCCTCTTTTTTCTCCTTTGGAAAAAATAAAAATAAAGAAAAATAAAAAACTGAGGCTAGGAATTGGTACATACATGCACATAGAAATATACATACGTATAGTACGAAACGGTATAAGCCAAACAGTAAAGATTATACCCTCATATTTTTTTCTTCCTTTTTCTTTTTTTTTTTTTAATGTAAGGTAAACGTACCTATATACCCACGTCTCGCGCAGTTATTATATACATTTTTTTTCTTCTTCTTCTATATCCTGTTCAATCGCTCGTACATAATTCTTATGTATATGTATATAGGGTATATATAGAGATATATTCTTGAATTATCGATGTGTAATAGGGAATCATCTGCAGGCCATGAAACAGAGAAAAACCTCCATCCGATTTCAATTCTCGCGATATATCTTTTTTTTTCCTTTTTTCCTTTTATTCTTTCTCTTCTTTTTCTTCTTCTTCTTGACTACCGGATAATCAGGTGTATTAATCTAGACACCCTACTGGGAGAGGATTCCTTCCTTTTACCATTAAATTAAATCCCGAAATCGAATCGAAGATTATAGCTGTATATAAAGGAAAAGATTAGAAACTGTTCTTTCCCCTTTGCCCTTTAGTCTTATCATTCCTCGTACTTCATTATATCTTGAGTAAGTAATAAAATGGTATAAACTTATCACCAGTCATGTAATTAGATTTCATATAGTTTAAATCTTTTCGAAAACTTGATGAAGAAAAAAAAAAAAAAAGAATAATAATAAACAAGAAATGAACAATTTTCACAAGAAAACACCCGCTGTAAATTTGCCGCAGATTCTGCGGGGTAGGTAGGTACAGGGATTGTAACCTACGCCGTACCTACATATACATGAACAGAACTCTTCAGTTTTCGGGTAAGTCCCGAGGGTTCTCTCTTCGCTTCTGGATGAAGGTTAGAGAGGGTTTCACTTGCGAGGGTGTTGCGAATACATTAGGCGTACAATAAGGACGAACAAAAAGTCCGGGTTGTGTATGTATGTTCTATGTACAGTTCGTACGCGAGATCCTTTCATATTGTCGCGGGAGTATAAACAATGAATATAACGGATTGGTCTCATTTTTGGTTTTTCTTTTTCTTTTTTTTTGCTTTCTTTTTTTCTTTCTATTATCAATGGCTCTCGAGCTGGGCATGTAGTTACTTATTTTTCTTTGCGTTTTTCCCCCTCCCTTTTTTTTTTTCAAAGATCCTCTTTATTCGGTATTCTGCATTCTGTATTCTTAGCTTTTACCTACCTAACACCTCTTGCCTTTTTTGATCTTTTTTTTTTATTTTTTTACTTCTATTCTCTGGTCAAAAAATCGTCGAGTCACTTCGTCTTTTTTACTTTGTCTCCTTTTTCTTTGAGGTATTACATATATATACCATCGAATCTAATTTCTTTGCCATATATATATACTATATGGATTATTTATTTATGTATGTATAAGTATGTATTTATTTTATCTTCCACTTGTACCTATATGTTTCCTGGGTAATGTAGAATGTTTTTAAGCTACAGGATAAGATATATAGAGGATCGTAAAAGCGGTTTTTTAACATTCCTTCTCGCATATATACAATAATATAGAGCCTTAAATATCTTTTCATATCATATCAAAAATTCTCTCTGTGTATGTTCCAGTTTCGAAAGAATTACGAACATTTATCTTTCTATACAAATTGGAGTCACTAGTCAATAATTCAGTCTATTAGTCCCCCGAATCCTGTATTTTACCCTTAATCCTCTTTCTTAGAATTTTTGTAGATTCGAAAGCTGAAGGTTTCGATTCCGTAAATTTTCGAAATTTATATATATATATATATATATATATATATACTCTGTGTATATGAATATTTAATAAGATTAGAAGCTTCTATACTATACGTCATACAATAACCCCGAACCTGTCAGAGGTATATATACCTTACAGAGTATGTCCTACCTTTCGGGTGTTAGTTTCCCTCTTTGGGTTCTCTATTATAGGTTTCCTCAGAACCCCCAAGACATGATGAATTAATTTCCTCTTTTCCCTCCGTTTCTCTATCTCTCTCTCTCTCTCGCTTGTCTTTGTCTTCTGCTCTTTCAGTCTGTAGTACAAAACATCGAGGAAAATGTCACGGGTTTAGAGAAAAGGTCGAGTATGGTAACTATAGATGGGCATATATTGTATTATACCTAATGATTGCTCTAGTTATTCTGAAAATAGAAACCATACTTAATTGACGAATGAATTTAAGTATCTAACTAATTCAGTCATTGAATGAAATCTTCAATTCAATATAGAAGAATATTTTCATGAGTTATAGAAAATCGATACATAGACTAGAAGAGAGCGAAAGAGGGAGGGATAGAATTACGTAATTAAAGACCTGTTCCTTATATAATGATGCATACAGTTTCCTATTTCAAATCTATGTTAACTTTGGTTATTTAGCTCGAAGGGTAAAACTTCTGTGTTGTATAAATGTATATAGGAGGAAATTATTTCTACGTATCTTGACTTGAATTTTGCCTTACAATTTTACCTACTCCGTTATGTCGCGTCGACGTCAGCGCCTCCTCCCGCTTTGCTGTATGATCTATTTAAACTTTTATTTAAACTCGTTAATTGCGCTTTTAATTAAAACGGGATAGCTTAGCTTTTAGCTTAGCTTAGTTCAAGCTTAGCTGAGTCGAGTCGACTCGAGTTCAGTTCAGTTCATTTCAGTTTAGTTCAGTTTAGTTTAGTTCAGTTTGGTCGAGTTGGAGCTGAACTCAAGCCAAGCCAACCTAATACATACTTGGCATCTCTGACATAAGTTCAGATATCATAGTTTTATATAATTATAATAACGAGAAAAAAATTGAAAAAAAAAATGAAAATTCGTTAAAAAATATTTTATCAGCGTAAAATATCGCTTGATTTTAATTTTAATTTTTTTCAACACTGTTACCTAATTCAAGTTTTCCAGATAATCTTCAATTTGTATTACTTGAAATTTCATTACTCGAACGTTGTCATAAATCGTAATTGCTGCAGCTAAACTCGCGATTTATCTATCTGTATAATCTAATCGTAACACGGTGGTAAAACGAATGAAATGATGCAGCTCGATGCACAATGGTGTGTATGGTATAGTGAATTAAGCCCTTCCATGATCAAACCATTCGAAATTCCCTAGCCTGGGGCTAACAGGTTGTCAATTTTTACCTCCTGCCTGCAGCGGCATGTCTCTGTCAAAGTTTTGCACCCCTTACCTATTTTTATTTATTTTTTTAATCATCTTTCGTTTGTCACTTTAATTTCGTACGCTTGTATCTCATCTGTCGAATTTCTGTTCAGTTTCTTTAATTGTCGATCAAAATTATCCGCCCTTGTACGCCAAAGGGTGGTTTTAATTCTTCTTTCCTTTACTCTAATTGCAGATTTTGAAAATCGTTCAAAACCCAATCGGTTATCTATAAATAATTCGATACTCGATTTTCATGTTATTATTATTATTATTATTATTTTTTCGTTAATTTTGTTGAAAATTGTGTTTTATAATTAAAGATTTACGGGGGTTTAATTGAATCGCGAAGACTTGGCCCCCGGGGTAATCTGTCTTCGTATATACCCGTCTGATTAGCATTTCAATCAGAACTGGCGTTTTCGTAATCGTGTTATTTCGGGTGTAATTATTTTAATAATGATCAAATCGTTATGCTAATTTTACCGCAATTAATGAGTTCACTTACTTCCCATCCGCCGCCGGTTCGACAGTACTGCAGATATATACCTTCGAGAGGGGTTGCCGAAAGACCATGAAAATATTTCAGAGAATATCCTATTATACCTCCTAATTCAACATAAATTTATATTTATTGTTAGACGCAAGAATAATATAATATTATACGAGGAGATTATTTATAATTAACAATTTTTTTTTCTTTTTTTTCTACATTCCCAAATAACTTCTTGAAAAGGATACGTTGTCGTAGAAAGTCTGCGGTCCTTTAATTAGTCATTTCATAGTATACCTGTATACATAATATATATGATTCGTAAAAGTGAAGAAAATTATTGAAAAATTCTTGTCAATCGACAGGATATTTGGCCTAGGGACCTGTCGTTTCGTTTCGAAATCACAGGCGGGATATATATGCTGTAAAAAAAAACATTTTCTGAACTTCGACCCCCCCCCTCCCTTCCCCAAACTGTCACGTGAAATTAAATTTCTCCGAAAAGCCCACCGCGAGTTTTATATGCGAATCAACGTATATATGTACCTTTCTGCCTCGAATAACAGGCAAGTAAAAATAGGTTTGAAATCGGGATACGGAAAATCTTCTGAGAGCTCGAATAGCTAAACTGTAAGGAATTGGAGAAAAAAGTTATGGAACTGTAAACTTTTTATTGTATCTCTTACCGGTTTAGAAAAAAAAAAAAAAAAAAGAAACGAGCTTTCGGGGTGGTTTTCAATGTTTTCCACACATGATGTCGGCGGTTTGGGAATTAATTCAGCTTTCACAACTTCTCCCAAAAATGCAATGATAAAAAAAAACAAATTAAATGAAAATTCTTGAAATCGTATTTTACTCAACTTAAGGCTAATTCTTCTATACTTTACACGAACGGTGTTTTTGATTTTTTTTCCCTATACTCTTTGCGTTGATTAACGCCACCGGTCTTTTTATTCTCATTTCCATTTTTTATTTTCTGCTTTTTACACCCCGTCCAACAGCATTCTATACTTTCCACAATTTCTACTCTCCCCCTCTCCCTCCCCAAGCCACAACCCTTTATCACCTGGCTTTCGAACTGCCATCACCCATCACTCGCGCGACCCCTTTTAACCCTTTTAAATTCCCCGTGCCCTCCGTCGTTTTTACCCACTACCTCGCTAAATCTTATTTTTTAAACTTATTTTCTTTCTTTTCTCTCCTTTTTCCGTTGAAGTTTTTTTTTTTTTTTTCTTTCTTTTTCTTTCTTTCTTTCTTTCTTCTCTCTTTCTCTCTCTCTTTGCGGCTTAAGAAGAACCTCCTAGTGTTATTAAAAGTAATCAGTGGGTTTTTGTTGGGAGGAAACAGTCTCTCCCTTCAAAAACCACGTAGTAGGTACAGCCGAAGGGGACAAAGAAAATATTTTATAAACCGTTTTTCTTTTTTTCCTTTTTTCTTTTTCTCTCTCTCTCTCTATTTTTTCCACATTTTTCATCTCTGTAAGGAAATATTACCAAGTTTAAAATCCATCGAGATAAGAAAAATCTGAAAACGATATGTTTAAGCTTTCATTCATACGCACTTTTACATATATATATTTACTGTAAGGGAAATATAAGTAAAATTTTACTCGCGGAGATCGAAATCGTTGCTAAGCTTTTAATCTTTTTCTAATCTTGAAGAATTTTCTTCCTTCTATATATAGGAATCTATATACCTCACTGTCATGCGACTGTAAGTGGAAAGAAGATATCTTTTGTAGTATAAAAGTTCGTCGACAAAAGTAGCTAAAATTGATTCTCAAGATCTATGGTCGTCCTTTAGTAAGGATACTGCTTCCTGGCAGTTGCTGCAGATTTTCGTTTATATAAAATGTGTGTGCTTCGGAGGCTAGGATAAAGGCAGCAACAAGCAGTATATCTTCTAACACTATACTACTATCAACAGAGCTATTATATTCCTTGAAAGAAAATCTACTATGGGTGGATTTACTTCATTTACTTTTTAATTGGAAGAAAATAAATGATGACTATATATATATATATATAGACGCTTCGTTTCGTGTTTAATATAATTTTCCATTATTATTATCAATTTCTGGTAATTTTAGGGGAAACTCCCTCGAATTATCAAAGACTGAATATAATAATGAGGAAACTTGACGTGTGAATGGATGTAGGTATATGTATGTACATATGTATATGAAATATATAGATAGAAACTCGCGAATCTCTCTTATGCTTCAATCATTCTGAATTCCACGAGTTGATTATCCACCCACGCGAGTCCCCATACGATCGAGTCAACGGGCTTAATTAGCTACCCTCGGTTACGGTTACGGTTACGCGGGTTGCGCTTGGTCTCGTGTGCCCTGATGCCTGCGCTCGTAAGTCCTCAAATTATTTGATGAATGTTAAGGCTTGTTAAGGATTAACAAGAAATATCCCCGGTAATTGCCTCGCTTAATCTATTTGCACAATTTAAAGAAGCTAGAAGCAGTTGATACAGTTCTCACATTCACAAGTATGTAAAGTATATATGTATAAATTTATCATTATTTTAGGTTTCGGGATAAAACAAAAAATAAAAATAACAGAAGGTAATTTACAACTATAATTAATTTTTAAAGAATATTGTTTTTTTTTCTTCTGACTTTTATTTATTTACAATTTTTTTTTTTGTTTTTTATTTATGATTTTTCCTTTTCCTCTGCTGCAACGATGTGCAATTTATTATTTACCTATATAATACGTATATATATGTATATAACTATAACGCACGCGGAACTTAAACGCATCGTCAGAATATTTATTGATTTATTTATCTATTCATTTGACAACGGCTCGTGTATGATTATTATACATATGACAATTAATTATCATTAGGCATATTTCTTATATATACATATATATGTATATTTATTTTTTCTTCTACGGTTCCTTCGTTACATACGTTTATCATCTATCTATACACATATCTGCAAACACATTCAGCTCATGTAAATTCGATATAATCATTTATATACTATTATATTATCTATAGATAATATAAGAAATTCTTTAAATACAGAGAAAATGAGACAGTGGAAATCAACGTTTTCGTTAATTATGATGTTTTTTTTTTCTTCTTCAAATACTGCTTCATTTTCTCGGGATTATAAATTATTATCATTATTATTATTATTCTTAATTATCTCGTCGTTTTCATCAACTCGGGTTAGTTATAACGGTGTATAAATATTTTATCGCTAGATCCACACGATCTCAATCTTATATACCTATATATAATATTATTCATATATTCACGCTCTACTATTTAAGCGTACTGTATCCCCCTTCCCAATAGATCGCATTTTTAATCGCGTTTCTATCTAATATTTATATCATGCATTTGCGAACGTATATGGGCACCTATATACGAGTAAGCGAATATAAATTGAAAAATCGCTATTCAAGAAAAGAAAAAAAAAAAAAAGGAAAAAAGAAGGTGAAAGATAGAATTTTTTTTCCTCAACTTATTCAATTCTCACACTCTAATCCCCCGATATTCTATACTCTATTCGTTGAATAATATGATCTTCGAATGATTTGAATATCGTTCAGTATAACACAATAGAAAGAGGAAAGAGGAAGAGACGTATTATCTTCTCTATAAAAACCCACCCCTATTATTTTGAACGAGATAATTAACGCCCTACACGTGTACGGAGGGTAGAAGCTTCTAGTGTCTAACAAACCTTTGGGTAATACTTCAACCGTTTAGATTCTCTCGGAGAGTGTTCTTTGATCTAGCACCTTGTTATCTTTGTATTAGGCCACCATTGTACTCCATAGAGATCGAGAGGTGAACCAAAAGGAACGAAACCAAGGCGCGGTCGTCGCTGTACGTGTTCGCTCGACTATTTCTCCTCACTTTTCCAAAATCTGGGATTTTTTTTTCTTTCGCTTTTTCATTAGAAAATCAAACTAAAATGAAAAGAAATTGAATAATTGATCCGAAAATTGATGAAAATTTAATTTAGTCAAAAAAAAGAAATAAATCGAAAGGGAAATAAAAATTGAAATCGTCATTATCTAATCGGATGATGTTTGATCAGGAAAAAAGTAGGAATTGAGGAGTGACTGTGAATCTCAATAGTTCACTTTCCATTTGCCTTTTATTAGATTAGGCGAATTTTTCACCGAGGTTTGATCTCAGTCAATTGAGAAACCGGGGGTGATTCTTCCATTCGCTAAACTACAACGCAGCCCGGGATTTCGTGTAGTGAAAATAGAAATGGAAATTAAATGAGGCGATGAAAGGGGATGTGAAATCGGTATAAAATAACTTACTTCTGCAAGACGATAATTTCAATGTCTATAATCTACACGTATTTAAGCTTTAAAATTCTTCGGATCTAGTCGAAAAATGATTAATTTTATACATAATTTAAAAAAAAATAAAAATAAAATAAAAAAAATTAGTCAACAATCATTTACATTTATAATATATTATATAACTTACAATTAGCAACAGCGCATCAATTAAATTTTAGCACCTTAGATTCACTTATGTATAAAATATATCCAATTTTCTACCGATCGCGACATTACCCAAAACAGTTAATGATGTTGAAATAAAAGAAGAAACTAAGAAATTGCACAAATCAGGAAAATAATTTATAAATAATATAAAAACTTGCCTGAATACTTTGAGTACTTTTACTATCTAAATCGTATATATCTTATATACAGTAATGAATAAATAAAATGGAATTCGTGTTCATCTAGGCCAGTGATGAAACTGTTTTTATTATAGTATATTCGTTATAGGTTTATGTTCTGATAAACATCTAATGTCACCTTATTTTATTTAAACTATTTCATTACTAAAACTAAAACCCGCTATACAGGAATTATTTACATATACATTATACAATATAACTTAAATTTGTATCTCGGGAGATTGTTCGCTCGCTTCTTAATGTTTTTTTTTTTTTTTTAACTACTATTATAATTACTTTAATTATCTAGGCAATTTTTCAATTTACAACCCTTAATCGAAGCGACTAATAACCGCGTATTTAGGAAGATATAGGGATAGTTAGTGTTTACGAATTTATAAAACGAAAAATATAATTTTCGTAAACGATGGATAAATATAATGGAGTGTAAAGAAAATGTAGAAATATGTTCCGCGATACCCCCTATTTTTTTTTTTCATTTGTTTGTTCCTTTTCTTTTTTTCTTTCCCCCATTCCTAAAGGTTTTTCCAGTGAATGAGATCAAACGCTTACCATACCTTTCGTATGGGTATAAACTTGAGGGGACCTTACCCAACCCTCGAGGGTGTGAAAAATAAGGGATCTTTTTCGCAAGCTAGTACTGATTTAAAATGATAAATATATTATACACGTCTATAGTTATGAATTCTTTGAAACACGGGTGTTCTTTCAGTTTTTAAACGACAAACTGTGTCGGAATCTTATGTCGTTTTTACTCTTCAGATACGTCAAAGCGGTCGAGAGTTTTCTTCCTTCCATAATTTTCTCTACGTGATTTCGATCTTGATATTAATTTCTAATTAATAACTAATACCGAAATGTGAGGAGATCTTTTCTCCGAATCGTTTGCTTTTCGTATACCTATATGTAAAGCATGTGTGAAGGAGAAAGAACAAGCCTAATATCGAAAGTTCGATCCCATAACCTAGTTCTTCGTCAAATTTTCTACCGTCGTTGAATCCGTGTGATCTCATTTCTTTCGAACCCTCATGCAATCAAAGAATGAAGAAATAGTCAGAAATCAATGAACTGCGGATTATAATTACGAATAAATTTTCATCCCCCCCGTAATAGTAATTTAATTATCATACACTTAGTTATTTTATTGAGTTAAAAATTGCATGCATTAACAAGCATCATTGTCACGTTGAGCAGTCTGTAAGTTTCGGATAGCTTCTATCATACCTAGGTATATATACACGACCAAACTTTAATATCATTCAATCATTTCATTAATTATCATTAATTTATTATTGCACTGTGGTTTCTTATATTATTATATTATCAATGAAATATAAAGGTAACTAAATCGTTGTAAAAAAATGATACATTACAGTCGGTATTATTTGAGAAATGATACAGTTTCTTACAATTATTCATTTCGTTCAAAGACTGAAACTCCTCGTTTCGCACCGTATACGCTTATACTTTATTAATCAATCTCGAAATTTCAAACTCTACTAGCGGCGCCCCTAGGGCGTCGCTTGGGCAAGGCCTACCTGGCTGGTCTCCAAGTCTGATTTCTGTATCTGCACAATAGCACCTTTTTGAAAGCCTGTCGAAAAACCTTGTTGAATATCGTGTAAAATATCGGGTTCACCATTGAGCTGGCGTAACCCAGCCACGTGACGAGGTCGAATACTTTGTGGCTTATTCTTTTCTCGCAGTCGGGGCATACCGCCGGTATTAAATTGAGTACAAAAAATGGCGCCCATAGTATAACGAAAGTGAAAAATACAACACCCAAAACTTTGGTGGCCTTCTGTTCGAGCCTTATTATTCTACCGTGTCTGGAACTGTTTCTAGAAACAACGCTACTAGTTCGAGAATGATGGGTACGAACCGGTCCCGCATATCTCAGCAAACAGGGCGACGATGTGTTCGTATTTTTCGCCGCTAGGCTCGCAGCGCCGTTGTGCGCTCTCATGGTAGCCGCCCGACGCAACGGCGTCGCTCTCGGCGGTGCTAGGAGAGTTTTCGTACCACCTATGCTCGAACCTCTTCTGCCGTTTCTCCACGTTACCACGGATCCGCTTCCTTCGAATTGTTTCGTCTCCTGGACTCTTCCTTGTCTGCCTAATAGCCCCATGTCGAGATTTTTACCTATAGGCTTCAGAGTGTCGCTAGAAACGATAACCACCTCGGTCGAAGGTCGGCACGGTGGTTTATCCGACGATTCACCGAAGTAGGGACATGTGCAAGGCGGTGGTAGCGGAATGCCGATTTCGCCGGCGGTTTTATCCCCGAATCTTTTCACACCCTCGTTTTCAACATCTTCAAATACACATTCATCCTTTCTCGACCTTAACACGTCCTCGTGGAAACTTGAAGCTCGTTTACGAGCGAGCTTCGGTGGCGTGTTAACCCGGCTAAGATGGGCCTCGTTGTATGTCGATGCTCTACGTCGTTGACGCCATGGGGTTGGGGGTATTGGCTCGTCGGTGGGCAGAGCCAGGCTTGTTCGTGAGCCGGATGTACTGCTTGTAGCACTTCCGTTGAATCTAGGATCAGAAAAAGGGGAATATCCAAAATGAGAAATGAGGAGATTTTTCGAGATTTGGCGTTCGATAAATCGAAATATCGCGTGACTTAGGGATTCTAGTACATCTCCTTGAGATTCGGTTTTATTCTATTCAACGAGAATGGAATACGAGCGGTATACACGAGGGTCGTAGTTCAGAGGAATCAGTTTGACAGTGGAGACGAGAGAAAGAGGAAAAATAGACGTGATGCCTATATTGGTTTTCGAGTGAACGATTTTTTTTTCTTTTTCTTTTTCTTTTTCTTTTTTTTTTTTACCCCCCATACGGTGCTATTGACGGGAGGTAAATTTTACCACTAGAAGGAGAAGAGGTTCCAGGGTTACGTATGCGTATATATTGCCGATGCTTTTATTGAGACCGATTCGTCGGAGTCAAGAGTCTCGAGTATCAGATAGAGAAGTACGCTGCTATAACCAGACCGAAAGGAAGTGTTTGGTCAATAAAATAGCAGGGTAGAACGTCAGGGTTTGTTGCTCTCCATCAACGAAAACAGACAATTAAACTGGTTGAATGAAAATTCGATGATTTTATGTAGCTTTTTTTTTTATTCCAAAAACCTGACCGTCAAATCTCACCACGCCAATTTTACCTTCTACGAAAGAAGGAGATTTCTTCCGTATTTTCTAAAAGGTCAAGAAATATATTTGTCCCGACATTGGATTCCCATTATTTACGAGATCCTTGTAGGATATATATATATCCCGGCCCTTACTAAGGCTTGAAAAGATTCGTTTCGACCAAAGTCAAGCAAGCAATCAGAGTCTAAAGTCCTGAGGAGGGGGACGAGGCGTGATTCTGTGGGATATAAAATCGCGAGGGAAGAAGCGGCTGTATTACAATAAACCATCTATCATCTCACACTCTACTTTTTCATTTCCTGTTTCGTGTTGTTAATATTCCGTGAGGATTTTTGGACACTGCATAAATTTCAAACTAATAATAAAATCTCGAGATAATTCATGGGTTCAATTCGGCATCCGATAATCCCTGAACTTATACCGTCATTTTAATTCATAATCGATAATCCCGTTGCCTAACGTAGTAGCATCGATATTCGGGTAGTTGGCTCTCGTGCAATTTGGACATCGAGTGTTTGCCTCGAGTCTATATTCTGACCCACACGATTTCCATCCACACTGTTACCCGTACAGGGTATCTACTATCGGCTCGTAGAAGCTTCAAAGCGATGATGTACCTTTGCTACATTGCGCGAGATCTCATTGGGGATATCGAATCTTCCACGGAATTTTGGCAGGCACGAGATGAACGGGAATTTGATAATGACGAAGATCAAGCTGTTGACGTTTCGGATTGTTCATTATAATTCATGACCTTTGGTACTTCGTGGATAATGTTTTAGAATATGATTTCAAAACGAGCCACCCTAAGCTCATGCGTATATTTAATATGTACATATATCTGTATAATGTACAAAGTGTTGAGGGGGGTTCTGCTAAGTCATTCGTCGTTGGTTGGCAACGAGATTCAGTCTGGTTCAATTAGTTCTGCTCAGAGTTCAAATACTGAGAGACTCACTCCTCTCCTTTTATTCTTCTTATCCTTCTTCTTCTGTATTTTGAAGAAGCAGCAGCACCAGTGGAAGCAATGGCTTCTTCTCTCTTCAGATTTTCTCACTAAGTAAAATTTCAATTCGAGGCGAACCAAGGGGCTTCTAAAAAAATATCTGCTTTAGTGTATAAGCAGGTGGTCTTTATCTCGTACTCTTTCATTCCTTCTCATCTCTTCCTCCTCCTCTTATTCTTCTTGTTTTTCTTCTTCTTATTTTTACTCCCTCGGGGGAATCTCGCCTCTTCTCTTCTCGACAGCGCATTTCATCTCGGCTAACCCCACCCCATCATAATCAAGAAACGGTCCGACGAAGTCCTCGTAGCTTTTCAACGCTTTAGAGATACATATATAAAAGTTGGCGAGATTTACCGAGATTATAAGCAATAAGGTGCCTATTTTTCCCTCGTATAATGTCTCAAGACGAACTATGCACAAGTCTAATAATGAACTAGGGAAAAGAAAGGCTTTGCGGAATGTTCAACACTGAAATCCTACCTTATTAATCAACCTTTATTACCATAATCTTTACGTAAACTAGAAACACTGAGGGTTACGAATTTGCCTTCTCTCTCTCTTACTTTCTCTTCATCTCTCTCTTCGGGGACTTCAAGCTTTTACGAAAATCGTGCCCTAGGCTCCCGCTGCTTTTGAATTTGTAATCTTTAGCCCTCCGAAAATGCCGCAACTTATACGTTGGGGCTGAAGCTTCCCTCTTTCTTCAAGAAAACCCTTTAAACTTCTCTCATCTTTTTCTATTTTTATTTTTATTTTTTTACTTTCTTTCTTCATTCTTTACTCTAGTTTTATCATATAATATCAGCGCACATCATCTACTCAACAATTTACCAAAGTGGAACGAAATCTCCTCCTTCTTCTTCTTCTTATTATTCTTATTCGTATTCTCGTTTAAACACTCTTGACTGATAATCCTTGAAAATAATTGAAAGACACGATCTCGCGCAGTATATATATATACATATATACATATAAAATCCTATCTCCATACAGGATTTAACTGAGATTTAAATATCTTATGAATTTCATGCTACACACTACCATATATCGGGAATAATGAATAATTATTATCTTTACCCATTGCGAAAGCTGCATCTATGATGTGTCATTGATTGATGATGCTGTTGACTCTGTGCCAGTTGATGACTAGGTGATTTTTGGTTAGTTTGACTATGGCTGGGGCTAGCCATCCCTTCAAGTCCTCTGGAAAGCTTTAACATTTCAGCACCGAAAGCGTGAAGCGCCGACATTGCCGAAGGGGGTGGATCGCTCTCGGGAAGCCACAATTCGTGTGTATCGAGGGTTGTGAGTTCGGTGTCTGTCGAAGCACCGGAAGTGTGCTGTGGAGTACCTCCACCGCCGCTTCCACCCCCGGTTAAACCTTTGTTCAAAAGTAATCTTTTCCAAGTACAGCGTCTGTCGAGACCTGTGTTTCATTGGGTTGTAAAGAAGAAGAAATACGTCAATGAACATCGGGGGGGGACTAAAGACACGTGTGTTTGTACAATATTCACACACACACACCCTCATACATATCAATGAATAAATAACGTGACAAAAAAAAAAGAAAAGAAAAAAAAACCTATATAACTAGAGCCACGTATTTTGCAATTTGCGTAAGTGGAAATGACGAGAATATATATCTATACCTATACGAGTATGATAAATTGATCATAGATTTACGATAAGGGTTCGTCGTTCAGAATTGAACGAGGCGTGACGCCTAGCGTGCAGTTTCTTTCAATAAATTCTTTTTCTTTTTACAAATTTTCTTTCTCCTTTTCTTATGATCGTTATCGGCTTTGACGTACGATGAATTTTTAATTAGATTGTATACATACTTGTGTATACAAATAGGTTAATTTTTAGCTTAGCGAAGAATTTGATAGGTTTTCAAAAGTAGAAATAAAGAAATGGTTTTTCTCTTGTCAAAATTGTCCCCCACGATACAGATTTTTAAAATAGGATATATTTTATAGACACGATTGTAACTTTTCTTTCTTTCTTTCTTTCTTTACCTCGAATGAATTTCGATTATTTTATACAGAGACGAATATATACGAACGAAGCTTGTAAAATGTAAGAAAAGTAGAAGGAAAAAAATTCGAAAAATGAAAAAAAAAAGTGAGGAATAAAAAGCAGACGAGCAAGAGGAAAATAACTATTGAGAAAGAATAAAGAGAAGTAGACGAACGAAGACGGATGATACTTTATTGGATATCTCTGTAATTGAACACATCTAACTTACTTCTTATTTATATTACTTTTTCTTTTCTTTTCACCTTAGTTTTCTCTATCGATTATTTCTTATCCACTTTGCGCGCGATAACACCGGTGGTAATTGGCTAAAGTTTCTTCAACGCGTAACTTTGATCAGTCACTTTTCTAATCTTGAGAGAAATTTTCGCCCACTTAATTTCATCCCGCACCCCTTTTTTTTTTATACCAGTATATTCTCTCTCTCTTTCTATCTCTTCTTATCTACCGCTTTGTGAATCCTTTTCCCTAAAAAGTCACTTGATTAAAAAAAATAAAAATAAATAATAATCGATGAAATAAAGTAAGTTAGCGTGGTTACGCGTTATGTCCGGAGGCTTTCAGTCATCGATAATTAACAAGGGACCGGAAGTAGTGGCCTGGAGAGATTAATGAATTAATACTTAATTGAACGGCAGCGCGCGGTATACTTCGAGGTAGAAACTGGCTAACGTGCCTAAAACTAAAACACCGACTATACTAATTGAGATTAATTGACATGACGTGTAGAGGAGGGATGTAAACCTCATAAGTTTGCATTAGGTATACGTGCTCTGTACAGGAATATATATACTTGCCTTTCGGTATATTAGAAAAGAAGAATGAAAAATTACTTTAAACAAATTTGGGGAAAAAAAAAGAAAACCACTAACGTCTCAGACTCTCTTTTCATTCATTGATGACACACAGGTTAGTGTACAAGTAGTATACACTAACCTCCTACGGCCGTGCCCTGGGGCCCACCCAACCACCCTGAAGACCAACCTGCTGCGCCCCCAATATTTTGCCGTTGTTTAGCCAGGAGACGAACAGTCAAAGCGTAAGTCAGTAGCATCACTCCGAGAGGGATGTAGAAACATACGATACTCCCTATCAGCTTGTAGAGAGGATCTGGTATCTGACAAGCACCGTTTACTAGGACGGATTTGTCGTCCTGAAACAAGAAAGGATATTCGTTTGGATATTAATCAACGGTTTCGAGATCGTATTTAGAAATAATTCCTAACCAACGGAATCTCATGGATTTGAAATTTCTGAATGTTTCGTCGACATCGATTGTATTTCTTCGCTATACTTTACCCCCCCGGAATATTAATTTCGTTGGAAATTTTCACGAATTTGAACTTAATTAGAACGAAATGAAGAAAGAATGAAAATTATGAACCCTTTGAACTTGTAATTATCACAATTTCATCAAATTTCACATCAATTTCGTATACCGTCACTTTACTCGAATCAAGAGAAATTTGTCATAATTCTATTATTCACGTAGAAGGTATTATCATTTTCTTTCCTCACAGAACACCCGAGCAATGTCCCAGCGTTGTTTCTCTATTAGCCGAGAGCTACAATCCCCACGTTAGATACGGGGCTGCGATGGCTTTGGGTATAGCCTGCGCCGGTACCGGTCTTAAAGAAGCAATCGCTCTTCTAGACCCAATGACTAATGATCCAGTGAACTTTGTTCGCCAAGGAGCTCTGATCGCTTCGGCTATGATTCTCATACAACAGACCGAGGCCACTTGTCCTAGGGTCAAGGATTTCCGCGCTCTTTACGCCAAAGTTGTCGTAGACAAGCACGAGGACGTTATGGCGAAATTCGGAGCCATTCTCGCCCAGGGTATCATCGACGCTGGTAAGAAGTTTATTCATCTTTTCTCTTCTTTGTCTAACGATTTATCCTTTTCACTTTTCTTTTATTCTTCTTCTTCTTCTTCTTCTTCTTCTCTCAGGGGGCAGAAACGTGACTGTTTCTCTTCAGTCTCGGACCGGGCATACCAACATGCTGGCCGTTGTCGGGGCTCTGGTATTTACTCAGTACTGGTACTGGTTCCCCCTGGCCCATTGTCTGGCACTTGCCTTCACGCCGACTTGTCTAATCGCGCTTAACGCTCATCTGAAGATGCCTAAGCTTGAGATACGTTCTAATGCTCGACCAAGCGTGTACGCTTACCCGGCGCCACTCGAGGAAAAGAAACGCGAAGAACGCGAGAAGGTTACCACGGCTGTACTCAGCATTGCGGCACGTGCTCGTAGACGCGAATCCGAACGTAGAGCGAGAGATTCTCATGAGAAAATGGAAGTGGTGAGTTATTTTGAATGGAATGAAATTTTTAGGAAAAAATTCACGATTTTTTTTTAACTATTTCCGTCGATTTCATTGTTTGATCAAAATTTTTCAACGAGTCGTATAGATCGTGTGAAAAATGATATTCTTTATCTTACGTCTTGTTCGTTTTGAATTCGAATTTCGTTGATCAGGATCCATCGCCGTCCGATAGTAAGGAAACGATTGATATTAAGGATGAGAAAAAGGAGGATAAGAAAAAAGATAGGGATGATAAAGAGGGCAAGGATAAGGCGGACAAGAAAGGTGTTGTTGTACCCAGTGGTAGCAGCAGTACTAGCAGTACTAGCAAGGAGGTTGATGCTGGGGAGAAAACCGAAAAGGAGAAGGAAAAGGAGAAGGAAAAGGAAAAGGAGAAGAAAGAACCAGAGCCAACATTCGAAATCCTACAAAATCCAGCTCGCATACTTCGCCAACAACTTAAACTGATCTCGCTCGTTTCGGGGAGCCAGTATGCTCCTGTTAAAGACGTTGGGATTGGCGGAATTGTCATGGTCAAACATATCAAACCCGATTCCGAGGAAGAACTCGTCGAGCCTGTGGCTGGTGAGTTTCAAGTTCATTCATTACGATCCTTGGATTCATTTTTGCATATTAACGAAGTGGAGAAATTTTCTACGTTTCTAGTTTTCGCGATTGAATTTTTGCAAAAAATAAAATTAAAAAAAAAAAAGCAAAATTTTAAAATTGTATAAAGGAAGAAAAATCGCCGAGACTTTCGGTCTTGTTTTATGAATTATTTTTCTTCTTTGTATCTGTCTATTTCGTATAGCATTCGGTCCAAAGCCAGACGAAGAGAAGGAGGCTGAGGCTCCAGAGCCGTTCGAATATACCGAAGATTGAGAAGAATTTAACGATAAATTTTCACTCCGACAGGATGAAGAAAATTATTCTTAAAACTTGGCAAAAATTGATTAATTTCTATATAGGTACGTTTGATCTATTGAGCGTAATAATTATATTCATATTAGACAATGTTCGTTCATATATAAATAATATCTCGTACCGATTTTTTCAATTATAATAAAAAAAATAATAATTCAATATTCGATTATTATTTTATATAATATAATCATGACGGTCGAGGAAACTGTAAAATTGATTGAAATAAATATAAATGTATAACGGTATATCGTGTGTAAGAATATGTTTCGTATTTGATCAACATGGGTTGTGTTTATTCGTTTATTCATTTCTTCTTCGTTTCTTCTTTTTTTTTTTCTCTTATAGGATTCCAGATCTTTTCCCGTGCCAGATTTCCCGTTTTCCTCTTCACGCGTGTGCGAATGTGTTTTCTCGTTGGTTTATTCTTCTTTTTTTTTTTCTTTATTGAAATCGCGAATTATAGCTGATTGTGAGTGACGAAAATATTCACTTATAATACCACAAGAGCTTCAAAATTATCGGGTATTTCCCGATAGGTTCGTTGCAAACAAATGAAGGAGTCAAGTTTTTCAGGTCAAAAAATCACGAGCGCGAAGCGCGAGTGATTTTTCCTGAAAAACTTGACGATTTTATTTGTTTGGAGGGAACCTATCGGGAAATACCCGATAATTTTGAAGCTCTTGTGGTATTCGGGGGATTATTCTTCCGTCCCAAATGTCGGCCAATAGAATTGCACCATGAGACGAAATGTACAGTTAACAAACTCCAAATCGACTCATTTTCATGCAAAATCTCCAATTTTCACAATTGAATTCAACCTGTCAGTTTGACGTGTGGTTAATTTGACTGGATCATGTTTTGTTTTTTATATATAGCAACTACCAGAGAAAATTTTCAAAAAATTATCAGTATAATACCATGTAGGTTGTACCACGTGACGTCGAATGGTGCAATTCTATTGGTCGATATTTGGGTCGGAAAAATAATCCTTTAAAATTAACGCGAATAACGAAATCATACCACTTAACAGTATAACCTATCGAATGATACTAATATAATATTATCGACAAAAATTAACCCAATTAATTAAATCACGTGGCTCGAAGTGAATAGTTCGAAAGAAAATAGTCCTTTTTTTTTATTTAAATTAATGGTTAATAGTGATCATAGAAGAAGAAGAAAAAGACAAAGATATAAAATTAAAGGAAAGAAAAGAATTGTCAGACAGTTTTATAACGGTCAAGATTTAAACAGGGATTTCAGACTTCCCCATGTATGTTACCTGCTCATAGATCTGAAGAAGACAGCTATAAAAGGTAAGAAAAGAACTTCTTTCTTCTACTATTTATATTAAATAATGGATATATATTTTATAATGTGTTGTTGTTGCTCATTGATCGCGTGTTTCGATGAAATTTGACAAATTCTCACGAGATATATTATTCATTTATTATTATTTTATTGTTATGCCGTATGCCGTTTCTCTATTGTATTGCATATTGCTATATATGGGGTTGAAAGGGTTGAAAGGGCAGAGGGTTAGTCGAGGATGTATAGAACAGATATACGTTTACAGTATACGTATATCTCGTGGTACTTTTATTCGTGTTGCTAACAACATATCGATCTGCGTAAAAGCCAACCCAAACGCTAGTCGCGAGTTCAATGTTTCGCGAAATCAACGAAACGTCATTATCAGACGCAGCTACTAAAGGGATGGAAGTGAGAGAGAAATCAAAAAACAAAAAAAAAAATCAAAAAGAAGAAAGAAAAACTTTGATTCAATAATTTATTCATCTATTCTCGTTCTTAATTTTATCCCTCTTTTTCTTCATCTTCTTCTTTCGACCTTTTTTCTTTCTTCAGTATTTTCTTCAATTTTTAAATCCCTCTTTCTCTCTCTTTCTCTCTCTCTGTTTCTCGGCTTCACCGGGTATTATATTTTATGTATTAAGTCCGTCACGGGGTTGACTCTGGATCAGAGTGCCAACTGCTTTTGTATCTCTGTCCCAAGGGATGCTAAACACCCTTTATACCGTCTAGAGGTATGACCTATACTATACACTAGCGTATAGCCAGTCTCTCGCAGCAGGCATAAAGTCACGTCTGAGAAACTTTTCTGCCTGAGTTAATTGCGTTTTCTTTACAACCGACGAACGTCAATTCCAATAATTAAAAATTTACAACCTTTGAACCCGCGGAGGGGAGAAAAAAAAATAAAGAAAGAAAGAAAAAAAAAACAGGGGGAGAAAAGATACGATGATGTTTCGACTGGGTTGATTATTTTCAATACAAACTTGTCCGATATAATCTACTGCATTCTATGAGGTACTTTTGTCCCTCTCTCTCTCCGTCTATCGCGTAATTCATTATGCATAAGAATAAGCCGTATTGTTGTTTGTCTACCTTCATCGCCGAGATTACCCTAATTGTAATGATAGAACCAGCGATTAGAGATCAACAGAGCTAAGCCCCTCTCAAGAGCGAGTTTAGGGTTTGTTAAGAAAACGAGCGTGGAAATTTTCACCCTTACATTGCCGATGGGGCGAGAGAATTCTCGGAGGGGTAGCTAATATATTAGTATATATAATTGGTCGAGTAATTTTCAATCGATAAAACCAATAGGGTTTAATTTTCAAAAGTTATCAATTTTTTTTTTCTTTCTTTCACATTTGCATTTTTGTTTCGTTTCTGTTTTAGATTAATAATTCACAATATGTATTAAAAAAAAAAAAAAAAGAGGAAACAAAAAGAAAAAACCAAAAACAAAGGCTTTGGGAAAAATGTTTTCATTAAGGCGGAGCTGGAGGGGAAAAAATAAAAAATTCAATTAATTATTAAATGGCTTACCTTTGAATACATTAGACTGAGAGGTAGACTCATAGCTATGCTGAGCAGCCATACGAATATTATTTTCAGTGTTACTCGTCTCCGCGTTTTATTACGACCAAATTTCATCGGATAACGAAGACTGAGATATCTGTCCACCGATATAGTGCATAAATGCATTATACTCGCTGTACAGAATAGCACGTCGAGGCACATCCAGGCGAGACAGTAGATTGCCGGTAGAGGAAAATATCCTGAAAGCAAAAAAAAAAAAAAATAATAATAATAATAATATTAATAAGAAAGAATTTTTCATTTTTCAAAAAAAAAAAAAGAATTTTTTAGTAAAATAAGTTGAAAAAAAAAAAGATGTAATTATTCATCATACAATATATGCGTAAGGGGATATATAGCAGCTTGTTGCTGCTGCCTTTTCTCATTCTATCTCGGTATCTCTTTGCGCGTATCGTATATATAATACATTATATATTACATGGGTAACGAAAATTCAAATTCTCGATTCCCCAAACCAACCTCTCCTCATCCCCATCCCCTTTTCCTCACGTTTTTTTTTTTCCCTCACTACGACCCCGTGGCAGAATGAAGAAAGCTTTTAAAATGTAAATCGTTCGAACATCAATCAGAGCAGCTGCCTTTGTCCGGTATTGTCACCGTTGAATTTATATCACACTTGTTTATTTATACCTATATAGACGTTATTTTCTATTTATTTTTCTAATTCCATTGAAACGAGAAAAATTCTTTGGCGTTGCAAAGAAAGAAAAAAAAAAACCGAATTTAAGTTAATGAAAGTCTCAACAGTTCAAGGTTAGGGGGGGGGGGGGGGGGGTGAACCTGCACCCCCCCCGTTTGGGGTTGAAGTTGGAAGTAGAAACTTGGCGTATCTGGGGCGAGGGTTAATTTGTTGCGGTGTTTAAATTAAGAGAGAAAGTGTGCGTGACGGTATAAGTTCGCGGTAGCTGTGCTTCTCGTTTTTCGCGCTCGAGTTTTGCCCGTGCGAAAGTGCCGCCGCTCGGAATCTCACGTTAATTACTTTTCTTTTTTTCTTCTCTCTCTCTCGGTGTTTTTTTTTTTTTTTTTCAACTTTTTTTTCTCGAATTTAAATTAGCACTTTGCTAACTTGAAATTAGTGCGCTGGATAACCGCAGGATAATAATGCGTCTCTACTTAGTTATACGTACCTACTATACTTCACCTACATAATATACCTGTATGTACAACCATTGCACCAATTTCTGACCTCCTTAGTAAAAAGTACAAGTACTTATAACACGCGACTGAAAATGATTTGCAAAAAGTATAACTATGCTTGCAGGAACAAAAGGGGAAAAAAGAGAGGGAAATTAAATACCTGAGTGGAAAAAAAAATTTGAAATTCAAAATTTTCCCTAATTTTTTTTTTGTATCTTTATATATATATGTGTGGAAAAGAAAATGTCTTCTTTTCCTCATCTTCGAGTTCTAGTTATACACATAAGTCACAAGCCTTCGGCAGCATCATTCCCGGAAACTAAACGCGAACTTAATATCCGGTTGATACTCGGTCGAGTTGGGACTATATACGCGCGCAATTGAAAGCTGGTTAATTATGCGGAGATATACCAATTGCATACTAGACTCTGGGTTTCTATTCTTAGCCTGCAGACTTCGATCTATACGTATGTCTATAGATAGTGCAGAGTTATAGATTCGCGAATACAATTTCTGCGCATTATATACGGCGAATGCAAAATAAATAATAATAACAATAATGACAAGGGGAGTGAGATCGATTATGGATCAATTTCTTTATTTTACTTTTCACACTCTATTCCAGGTAATTCGGTCGAATAAATATCATGAAAGTTACGAAAAATTTCAAATTCCGTTTATTCTATATAAATTTACCGACATATATGACCGCGGCTTAAAGTACTAGAGTGGTTTTCTGGTTCGCAAACATCACACAGTACCCGTACATGCATGTGTACATATATACATAACTAAACCACGCAGCGTGTGCCAGAGCTTAATGCAGATAATTGCACAAGTGGTGAAGTGCTGCAGTGAGTTTAGTGTAACGTAACGCATGTAGAGTATAGGAGTATAGGAAAATTATTCTAGGGTAGAGCTTTTAAAGTTTGTAATAAAATATCATTTTTTCTTCTCATTTTCTTTTCATTCTATTTCGTCCCATTATTTTTCCATAGATTTATTTTTAGTTTTTTCATTTATTTTTTGTTGTTGTTTAATCAGATAGTTTAATCTTTCATTTCTATCGTTATTCAAATATACGAGAGTCGGGGTAATAAGTAATACGATAAGACGAAGAGACGGGGATTATACTATAAGGAAATTGTCTTTCCTCTCGTTATTTCCTGGCTTTTTTTTTTACTCTTCATCTTTGTCGTTATACTTATTCAATTTAAAATTTGCATCTAATTTTCAAAACGTTCCAAGCCTCGAGGACACGACGGGCCCGGGTTCTCGCAACTTGTATATATCTCTGAAAATTTACGACGATCTTTTTTCTATTTTATTTATTTTTTTCAAGCACCATTTTCCACGATCTAGTGAAAAATTTCGGAAAGTTCAAAAAGTCCGAAAGTCCAGGCCCTCGAAAAAAAAAAAAATAGTTCTCAAATTTTCACCCAGGCCCATATATTAATTAAATTCTGATGATTAGGAAAAAAGGACGTGTTACTATAATGAGATTAGATGGAGAGAGAAAAGGGGAAATAGAAATGAATGAAATTACCTATTTCCTAATAAAAATCATCGGGTATAGCCGACACATATAGTATATAGCAGATCGCGGAAACCCCGGCCCCGGTAGGGTTTATCAAGATTGTAAGTTGAAAGTTTGAAGAAGCGATGAAGCGGCATTGATTGTCGAGGAGATTGGCGACCCAGTCGCGGGGGTAAACCCATTTGAAAAGCTGCTACCGCAAATAAACTCGGGTTACGCATCACAGCAGCTGCGCCCAGGGAATTAATTAGCTTAGGTTCTATTCGCTGGAAAAACGATCGATTTTACCTTCCCTAGAGAATTTATATATATAGTTAGGGGTGGGTGGATAATATGTATACCTATACCTATACCTATGCCTATACACGAATTGACCTGCAGCTACGGAAACACGCTCTATTCTATACTATTCACGTGAATAAGCGTGCATATAGAGAATGAGACCAAAAGAGCAAAAGAGCAAAAGAGATTCGTTCATTTTTCACCATTGTTCAGTCAGCTGTTGCATTTTTAATTCACTAGATCTTTTTATGCCATGTGATTTGTGAAACGCATTTTTTTATTTTATTTTTTTTTTTTGCGTCGAAGTCTGAACAAATGTAAAATCGCTTTTGTGGATTCTTTTTTCATCGTTGAATTCGTGAAATTTTCTAAAAATTATGAAATTGTCGAAAATTCTACGGAATAAAACGTAAAACAGTGTTTAAATTTTTTTTTATGAAGATCTGTTTTCATCAACCACGAGGAAAGTTTTTTTTGAATCTTTTCCTTTTTTTTTTTTCTTTCCAACGGATGAAAATCCTTTCGTATAAATCTGATGGATTGTGAATGAAATTCAGTGACTTTTCAATCTATTCTACATTTATTTGTGTATACATATGTATGTATAACGAAAGTATCACTCAAGATCGTTTCAACGCGGTCCGACAACTCGTGACTTTTCTCAAAGGCATTGAAAGTCCTGGGGAATCGTGATATTTCTTGTACGGCTTTGACGAGGGTTGATTAAACTGACCATCCTTGACGACCGCAGTCCGTTCCCTGACTCCTCTAAAAACAAATTTTCCTTATATTCTTCTTCTTCTTCTTCTCCTTCTTTTTCTTCTCGCATATTATTTATCGGAAGATTCTTTCGCGAATAAAAAATGAGTAAAATTTCGTTAAACATATTGCGCAAAATTTGACTATAATCAATATATGAATATATTTATTCAAAATTTTGCTCCAGTTTATCAAAAGTTTTCGAGAAAAGAATTGAGACCGCGACCTGTTGATTATATACCTACTCGTCTACAGCTGGATCATCGAGTATCTTATATTCTATTCCTATATTTTGATCGATTGAATAAACAATATGAAAAATTATTGATAATTAAAAATTTCTTAGACGTGGGCATATTTGATAAAGTATGTAAATTTCAAACACTCGAGACTAGCCTGTAGTAGCCGGCCTTTCCGACTGTTCAACACTTTGTCTCTGCATACAGAAACTTTCCACTTTGAGGAAAATTCAATTCCGTATGTATGTAGGGTAGGGTCTAGGGTAGGTAGGTAGGTAGGTAGGTAGGTAGGTACTTAGACATTCAAGTGTGTTATAGTTTCCGAGTACCCTTATACACCTCTCTAGTAAAGTATAAGGGTGTTATAATTCGTAGAAATAAACTGGTGCATTATACCTGAACTGTGTATAGAATAGAGGAAAGTGGAGGAAAGTATACGGCGATAAAAGCGAGAAGAATAGAACACGCAGCCTAAGATAAAATCAAATAAATCCAGAAAAAGAAAAGAAAAGAGAAAAGAGAAAAAAAAAAAAGAAAGAATAGGAAGAAAGAAGAGAAAAGAAAAAATAAAAAAAGATTCTTTCGTTGACATTTCTACGAGTGAACAAAAGGCAAACGTTGTTAGACGTACGCCTACGTCGACCCGTCGACGTCCTCGGCGTCGGCTCGTATATATGTAGTATAACGAGACAGGAATGACATCTAGGCTGAAAACTTTATCACTATATATAAACTTTTCTAACACGAATTTATCATCTGTTGAAAGAAATAACGATAATGTATAGATTTTTGCTTTTCTATCTCTCATATATATCTATCCGTATATCTAATATACTTTTCAAGTTTAACACATCGCGTTTTTTTTTTTCTCTTCTTTTTTTTCTTTTCGTAAACTCATATCGCAAATTATATGAATCGCTTGCTTGTCAAATCTGAGGATAAAAAAAGACGACGAAATATCGTATGTATACATATAATACATATACGCGTATCAGATGAATACAATTTTTCAATCTTACCAATATATACCAAGAAATATAGGGATTCGAAGCTATGAAAAATTTCAAAAAATAAAAATAAAAATAAATAAATAAATAAAAGTTACCCTAGCTGTTTGAATTCTATTATTATTATTATTATTATTATTATTATCATTTTATACATATGTACAGATTTTGATATACCAATCGAGATTTTCCGTTTTTTTTTTCTTCTTTTCTTCCTCTTTTTTTTTTTTTTTTTTTTTTTTTGTATGCTGAAAACAAGAAGAGATTTGAAACAGTGACTATAACGCGAGGAAGAATCTCGTGCGTCGGATTACCACCTGAATGTATAAACAATGGGCTTCCTGAAATACGAGCTCTGTATTCTGTACTTTGCCACAATGCTATATAAGGATGAGGGCTTTTGGTAGGTACCTCTACCTACGAGATTGAGATAAACTTTGGGAGAACTTTTCCCATAGCTAACTTTAGAGTTTGACATCATAACGAGCACGTATCTATACTACAATGATACCGTATAATAGAAACGATAAGAAAAAAAATATATATATATATCAAGATTTTGCTGCACAGGAAATATTATGGAATATCTTGTCAAAGAAAGTAAAACGAAAGTGTGATCGTTAATTTTCGAATTTTGAATTTCTTTCTTCCCCTTATACTTTATACTTGAAAAACAAAAATGTCAATCCCTTGTCTCTGTACCAAGATTGAAACTCTGTACCTAGTTGTATATAGGTGCTTAAATTGACTTATCGGTTTTTCTTCTTCACCCCTTGTGAGTTTGCGATAAAAGATGTGAAGAAAAAAAACAAAAACAAAAAGAAAGAAAAAATAAAAGTAACCATCAAATTGTTAAGGACGTACATTTCAATAATGGCAGAGAAAATAAGTAAAAAGGTTGAAACTTTTTCTTTTCTTTTCAAATGTTTATCCCCAAAAGTTTTGAAGTCTTTAATAAATTCCGTATTGAAGAGAGAAAGAAAGAAAAAAATAAAAAGAAGAAGAAGAAGAAAATAATAAAAATCATCTCCCATAAAACGACTTTTAATACTCAAAGCAATACGATATCTGGGAGACTTAAATTTCCCCTCTCTTTGATTAGAAAGAAAAAAAATTCTTAAAGTGGTCTTGTTGGAAAAAAATAATTAATGAATTTTTCTTTTTTCTTATCATATTTGTTGTCTCAAACATCCTAATGTATAACCGCGATTGCCTTTCTGCACTGGATAGAGACACATATAGTCATGGGGGTGAAAAGGCTGTGAAGGGTTTGCCGGATATTAGGGTTGAAATAGCGTTAAAGAGCGCGAGCTAAAGCTATTGTAGTAGGAATTGCAAGGCTTTTACCAAGATGGCTGACGACGCCACACCAGTTCCATCAACTCATCCGTACCTTTAACCCCTATATATATATCTATATACGTATGAGGGTTGAAAATTTTTTCGCCTATAATTGATGCCGCTTCTAATCGATCCGTTATACTAGAAACTGGCGAATATAACGCCTCGCTGCACGATTCTACGAAACTTACGTTACAAAAGTAGGGTACGGCTTTGCCTACTATCTATACAATCGATATTCCACCAAACTATCATTGCAAGATAGTTAAATCTTTGCTGTCGTTATTTTCGTTTTTTTTTTGGAATTAAATTTTCAAATATTTCTTCTAAATCCTTGAATTTTTTTTCGGAAGAAATAAAAATAAAAACTAAATATTTTCGAAACATATGAAATCCTTCGAAAGCTTATCTGAAATCCCTGAAATTGTATTCATAACGTGATATTATTCCGCGCTATATGATTTTATTCGCATTATTTCGTCACTGTATCAGATATATCTAGATATATATATATTTATAAACGAAGTTTAAACACGTGTAAGTTGGCGGGACGTCAGGACGGCTTACGTTAGCCAAAGTTTAAACTCTGTACAGATCCGCTTGACACCTCGAAGGTCCGTGAGCCTAGATATAGCTAGGGATTCTCCGCCCTTCCTTGTTTCTTGGGGGTCGATTAACCGAACTTAAAGATTAGGCTTATACCAGCTTAGCGGCTTAGTCTCGTCAAGTTTTCACGAAGAAGATTAAAGAAAGAGAGAAAGCGAAATAAGAATCGCTTCACTTCTAACGTGAATAATTTTTTGGCAAATTTTATTTGCCTGCTTAAGGTGAATTCTAAAAACTGGGAGAATTTTAAAAGAAACAAGAAACAAGGAGGATGAGGGGCGAAGCCAATCGAAATTAATTAATAAACTTGTTTAACGAGGAAATTCTTCCGAACTCTTGACAACGATTGATTAGGAAGAGGTGAGATCGGTTAAGTTTATACCTAATATCGAAAGTTGAATGGGATCGGGAGATAGAAGATGCCGCGATAAAGACGCGGGTCTTAATAACGCGAGAAATGTCCAAAGTTTGTAATTTGCCAAAATTTTCAACCTGCAGGGATTTTAGTGCCTAAGTATTAATAGACGCCTGTGGATTCTAGCTCGTGTCTCTCTGACGACTCTTAGTTAATTTTAAACATTACGGATAATTAGAGGATCCCAACTTACCACCCCTAGGGTAGACTGGTAGCTAATAATAATTAGCACCTTGCTCTATAGGCAATAACGGAATAGAACTTGAACAATAATTAGCAACGTAGGTATGACGAACAGCGATCAATTCACAGGACGATTTTTCGAAAAGGAAAAAAAAGAACTGGTCACTAACGTCGAGATAGAATTGAATTTGAAATTAGATAATTGGGATGCAATTTGAACTCCAATTTCTAGCTACTAGACTCGAGCGAATATATCATTCTAAGGGCTTAAAGCCTACTTTAACTTCAGCACGAGTTCGTCTAGCTAAGAGTATTTTGTCGCGAGATATAAACTGTGTTCATTTCTACAAAATTCTGTATTAGAATTCACTCCGTTGAATCTTTGAATAATTCTCATATATACTCCGAAAGTTTGAGGAGCGTAAGTTTCAACCGGCATAATATCTACAGCTAGGTTTTATATTTCCCGAGAATTATTATTACATCCTCTCGTATTGTTTCATCTTGAACAACGTAATTTAGTTTCTAAGAATCGAATTTTCTCTCCGCAGTCTGCATTATTCGTCTCTCCTACTTCGTCATACAAAAATGAGCTGTACCCTTGTTCCTCTGATTTTCGAAATCAATTATTTACTCCCATTCTTATTCTTCTTCGTTCGGTCGTCATGAACTCGAGAGAAATCTATATACAGATTTAATCAGGAATCATTTAGCTGCGGAAATTACTGGAGAATATATATATGGGTGTCGATTTCAATTCAGAGAAATAAATATGAAAATTTAATTAAAGGATGTATCTGAATTCCCCAATTCATGCTCTATCTAAAAGAGAACCTTGAAGGGAAACAAGGGAGAAGAAATGAATGAATTCTCTTTTTTCTTATACATCGTTATCGAAAATCTTTCGCGATACACGTACATAAGGGGTGTCTTTACACTTCAGGTATGGTACAGCTGTACCGTGTATCTGTTCACGAGGCTATACAAAATATGCCCCTAGCTTTTCCTTATATAGCCAAGGTTTACCCCAGGTGGCATGGGATCATCCGACTTAACACGTTGGTTCGCGGGCTCGGGTCGCGCGGATATTCTCGCCTTACTGGAGCTCTACGCTTTACTGCAGCGATAAGACACGGTAGTCCGTTAAATTGATGCGGAAAAAGTTTGATACTAGGTATGGTAACCGGGCGTGTGCGAGTAGTGCTCGAATCGAATCGAATAATTCGAAAATCTACGAACAATTCGAATACTCGAATAGATAAGATTTTCATTTAATTTCCTTTTTATGACTTTTTCGAAAAGGGATATTGATAAGAGAAAGAGAGATGAAAATAACGAGGAAAAGACAGGCTTAGTAGAATATGAAATTTGCTTTCGGATCTTATATATTTTAGTCTCGGAATCGATGCCGAGGATTCTGTGAAAGATAAAGATTATCCGGTTAGATAGAATCGTTGCGGAAGTCCGGCAAGGAGGAAAGAAAACAAGTTCATTGTGGCTGATGGAAATAGAGCGAGTGAACGAGCGCTGGGAAAGCGAGGATTTGTAGAATTTGCATAAGGGAAGCTCACCGCTTGTATACGTAGCTTAAGAATATCCCTGAATAAAAAAATCAGCGAGCTTATAAGTATATACGTATATGTTATACGTTAGTCGCGCTTTTTCGCGAGAAAATCACCGCCTAATCCAGAAAAAAAATGAAATTAAATTAAAAAATTTTTTTACGCAACGAAATTTTCTATCATTCCGAAATATATTTTTTGACTTTAAAAATTTCGAGGTGTAGGTGTATATTTCTATATGTATGGTATATCTAATTAGCTAGACGTTTCATCGCGAAACTTGCGTCCGTGAGGATGAGGTCGTCAGGCGTGTCCTGGATACCATATTTCTGCAGGTTCCCCGATCCTCTCCTTTTCCCCGTTCGCATTTAACATTCTCGGTATTCTGTGCCGCCGCGACTACCGACACCAACACCATCATCATCCCCTGTCGCAGAAACAGCTGCTGCCAGTTGAATGTATTTGCATGATAACCTAAGAGTGCTTTTATTATTCAAGACAGGTTCCCAGATTCACGCAAACTTTGGCTTGACACGCGATTCCGCGCCTTTGCATTACGCAATTTCTTTCACCTTCCTTTTACCTCCTTTCAACTTTTTTCTATCCTATTTTTTTTTTCTTCTCAATTTTGTTTGTTTTACACTAACAACAAATTAACTCTTCTTGTCATCGCTTTACCTCTCGCAATCCATAATAACGAATCTAACGAATTCTCAAAAGCCGACAGAAAATTTGTCAACTTTTTCTTTCCTCCGCTTAGTTTGAAACATTAGACGAAAGTTTTATTCGGTACGTCTTCTACACCTACGCCTTGTCGCGTTAATAATTAACGAGACTTACTTCTCTTCTTCCAAACCGATTCCTCTTCTGTCCTCATCAATCAGTAGTTTCTCTGCTAAACCCTTCTCCTTATTCTCATTCTATTGCACGGTGAAAGTTGGTGAATTTTTACTTAGATAGGTATACGCTATTACGCTTTCAACTATCCTTACCCAATAAATTACTGATTGTCAGACCGAGAGACCGTGGGGCTATTTCCCTTTCACCTTATTCATTCATTACCCTTCTTCTTTCCTTTTTCCCCCTGCATTTTTCGTTGCTTCTATAATCCATTGATTCAAGCCACGATTTCATTCATTTTTAAATAAAAATTCCTCTATGCTCTAGATCCTCCAGTTCGATCAAAGAAAGGAAAACATATATAACGTCTATGTGGAGGAAATACGGATTCCCTTTATACCTAGTTTTCTCACTTTATAACGCGGAATTCTCGTAGTGCAATAAAAATCTTTCCATTTCACGAGAATTCTATATATTAAAGTTCTACCACGGAAAACGAACGGATCTATACGTTTCTACCTCTGTACCCGTTCTATTCCGGATATACCCTAGATACGGCTATAGATATTTTCAGTTTTGATTTTCTACGAGATCATATGCCTTGTATTTATTTTTTTGATTCCGGTATCTCCGGATTTTAGGGATTAATATTATATTATATACTCACGACCGTGTGTCTATCTATGTACAACATCTGCAGGATTGATCGCCCATTTATATATGCATGGAAAGGATGTCTGTTGCAACAAAATCGATTTATTTTCTCAATTATTTACCATTCGGTATATTATGTATCTGATGTATCGTATATATATCAGATCCTCGAAGCATTCGGTAACTGAATAATTGATTATACATAATGGAAACTGGGGACATGTAGAACTGGACCCACTCTCTTCTCTTCGTTATAATCCTCGTACTTCTTGTACTCCTCGTGTCTGCCATCCCCTTTTCGGGTTTGTGTAAATAGAATCATTTTAATATTATGCATTATGCATAGGATGTATGTTGGTAGGTTATATAGGTATACGAGTGTACAACGATTTCCTGCTTTCCCCACACTCCCGTTGTTAATTCAAATACGGTATAATATTCTGTATATAGATATGATGGCCATATACCGCCATAACGTTCAGGTAAATATATATATATATATATATATATAAAGCTTTACTTATATTTATTCGTCTGAACGCGCATATTACGCTGCTCATGCGTAGGGAATAAATTAGGTAAATTCTTGACTGTATTTCGTGGAGAATTTCATTGTTTTTTATTCTGATTCTTTTCTTTTTTTTTTTTTATCGTTGATTTCGTGAGCGATTTTTAATCCGCTTATCCCGCAGGTGACTGACCTTATACTGTGTAATTAATTAATATATTCAGTAGGCTATAAAAAGTTTGAATTTTTTTTTTTCTTCCGAAAGAAAGAGAGAGAGAGAGAGACTTAATTGTGTATTAGAATTTCGTCTCACAGTAAATTTAATTCTGTTTGATCAGAGTTAATTGGACTCTGTGCCAGTCTATTATTGTATGCTATGTATTATTGCAAGGCTTTTCAATGAAAAGTCCGATCTATGTATCTGTTACACGTATTTTAAATATACGCGCAGAACTGGCCCGGGTGTCCTTATATTTGATGAAATTAAAAGCAAACTTCACTATATCGCGTATATAAGTGGAATTATTATCTTTCTATCATAGCTACGAATTAATGAAACGAAAATAGATCCTATACTTCGTAGTTGAATTTCGAAAAGAAATTTAAACAAATTTTCATTCTATATACTCTTCGGGCGATCTTTTCCATATTATCCGATTTCACTCGACTGCCTTTTATGTACGAAATCTGAAAGTGAATTTCTGAAGGTTTGTTGGGAAAGTTGAATACGAAAAAAAAAAAATATGTGTTTAGCCTGCGGTTTTTTCAAGATACTTTCCATAAAATTGAACTTTTTTTTTTATCGTAAAAGCATGTTCCGAACGGTCAGATAGTTTTGCAAACATATTCTTTCTTTCCTTTTGTTAAAATCTACGAATCGACAGTATTTGGACTTATCGTGATATACGAAGTACGGTTCGCGAACTTCAAATCCATAATCTCACGGCTTTGCAGCCCCTGCAGATTTTATCGCCAATGAAATTTCACGTTGAATGACGATCGAGTCGCGATATTCGCCTCGGTTATTCGCATTGATGATTGATTAAATAGCATAACAAATCACATTGTAAAAGTCATTCAGTGTTAAATGCGTGGATGTCGAATTAGTTTCTCGTCATTTTTGTATATCACTTCATAATTTGTACAGAAATTTGATTAATTCTTCATTATTATTGAACGTGAGATAAAGTATGAAAGGAATTCCGAAAATAAACGTCGGAGAGACGGAGTATACGTGCTGAATAATTAAGTACACATCGTCGAGGACGAGGATAAGAAAGCAGCTAATTATTAGGTAGAGAAACGAATTCGAATTCTACCTTTTGATAGAATTATTTTTTCCAAGTATTCGCGTTATTTTCTTTTCCTTTCAGTCGCAGTATCAGAAGAATTTCATTTCTAAACGTAAAATCTTCCATCCATTCAATTAAGGCTCGGATAGTTCAAGATTGCGAAAAATTAATTACGATTACGAGTACAAGTTGCGAATCTTTTATTCTGCTTAAAAATAAAACGTATTTCACAAAAATTAGGAACGAGTCAGTCGGCCTCAGCTGCGTAAAGTCCTTCAATTAAACTCGACATTTTTATTTCAATTATCAAATCAAGTTTCTCTCGATGAAGGTGGAAAATCTCTTCTCATTTGCCCATAAAAGGATGAAAGAAATCCGTAGACAATTGAAGTGCTGTCCAAATCCATAAGTGGCCAATTTCCAAGCCCAATCATCGAAGCTCTTAAAGTAAAAAGCTCGGAGGCCTAAATTTGAAGCTTAACAAAATATCTTAGACCTCGTATATTTAATCGATTCGATATTCTCTACTTGGCGTGAATTTTATTTCTTTTCAGATATAAGTTCTTCTTTTTTTTTTATATATGCTTTAGGTTGAATCTAACCCCCCCCCCCCCCCCCCCCTCCCCTTCTCCATATCTGATGTGTATCTATATAATATCTCAAGGGATTTCTCGAGTTCTCTGATTATTAGCAGGCCGCACTTTGAATTTTTCTCCGCTTTGAGGCGGACGAGAAAGCGCGAGCTTTTTGAAACTTTGCGAAGTGTTGAAACGAGGCTGAATTATATCTACGCCGTTGTATTTTACCTCGGGCCTTTATCATCCACGATTTATATCTATATATATCTATATATCCGTATATACATAAAGGGGAGTAAAGGGTTGCCCGGATAAAGCGCGAAGTATCAAATATTTTATAACCAGATAAATATCCAGGACGTTACTCTCATTTAAAATCGACTTATTACCCCATACTCTAAGGCTCGCAAATTATTCACAACATTCATCTTATTTTTCGTTTTCATTTTCATTTGCGAAGATAGAGATAAATTAATAGCCGCGTTTATCATTTATAGAATATTTTTGCGCATTTCGGAATCGCGGTTTAAAAAAAAAAAATTACGAATAATTCCTGACGGGGGAAAAAATACAAAAAAAAATATATATATAATATATTGAGGGATGGTTTTATGGATGTAGTACATATCTTCATATATATACTCGTTTATATTCTACTATGGGCTTTTGACACGTGAACTATACTCGTGTATAGTAATCCCATACGTCATTACACGCGATCAAAGTGAGTGCCGGTACTATGGTTTTATTTACCTACTATGGTCGTCCGACGCATATCACAATTGAAGAAATAAATAACGCCATCCTCCTACGCACGGGGTTAGTTATTATTGAATTCCCGAGGGTATACCTATACCGTCTGCGTATAATGATATACAGAATCTTTCATCACTTATTTCCGGATTCAGATTTCGGTTTCGTCTTTAGCCTCGATTATCTATTTTCAAATTCTTTGATAATTGACCTTTTATTTTTATTTTTTTTGATTGTCAAATTTGTTTCTCTCACATCTGATAGTCGCTCTATAGGATAAAGGATTAATTTGACTTAAAAAAAAACCAAGATATTATATATGAATCATCAACGAATTAATCTCACGAAAATTATCAACAAACTTCATGTTTTCCGTCGAGAGAATTCAGAATATTGAATTACAGTTGAAATAAAGTTCATCCAGCATCTCGGAGGCGTGAGATTTCCATTCTTTATTCAAGGATATAAAAATTGATCGACCCATATATTAGAGATCAGTTTGGGGCAAGAAATAACGTTTTTTTTTTCAACTTTACGTATATCCAAAAAATCTTCAGTCTTAGTTTAGAGAACAGCGAAGAAGAAATTTTTTACGGGATAAATTATCGGCCATTTACCCTCGTGAGTCATGACAAACATTTACTATAACTTCCGGAAAACGTAATCCGGTGAATGAATCGGTCCATCCTTGTCACCCAGCTGAACCATTGCGTGCGGTTTACTTTGGACTGACCAACTCGAACTACCCTTTCGGCTAGTGTTTTTATTCAATTTTCTACTCTCTCATATACCCGCGAGGGTTAACTCCCCACGTTTCTTTTTTCTCTCTTTTTTTTTTTTTTTTTTATTCCGACCAATTTGAATTGGTCGAAATAAAAACAATGGGGAAATTTATCCGTGAAAATTATTTTTATGAAAAAAAAAAAAATTATCTCTTATTTATAAAGGATTTTTATTTTCAACTTTCGTGATTAAAGTACGCCTTTTTCTTTTTTTTTTTTCATTTATAGGTCATCGACGCAAGTTGTTAAATAGATAACTACATAAAGCCCCGGGGGGATGTTGTTAGTTAAGCTGATTTGAGTGAGTGGAACTCTTCGTCGGAGATTTAAGGGATTGTTATTATCAGCTTGGCGAGGTATACCTACCGCTTTACCGATTTAGTGACAAAAAGATAACAAACTAGTAGGAACAAGCCTTCCGAACGTCGCTTTTGAGAGCTTTACTTTACTCTGCTCTGCTCTGCTTTTCCCCCAAGGTTTTACTCGGCAGAATTGTGATCATCGCCTTCTATAAGATCTTATCGTTATAATTGCCTGTCTTACTTCCCACCCTCTTATACTATCTACTTTCTACTTTGCTCGGTTCTATTCATCGTCAGACCCCAATGATCAAATACTCGATTGTTTTTGGGTGTTAAATAATTCGTAAATCGAGGGGGAACAAGATTCTAATTTATTCCAACTATAATCTCGAGATTTGTTTCTTTTTTTTTTTTTTTTTCAAGAAAAAGAAAAGAAAACAAAAAAAAAAGAAACGAAACCAAAAATGTATATATCTGATCGTTTAAACCCCATCATTTTATTGTAATTGCTAATTTTACGCGTCGCTTTCGCGAAGTGAAACCCCTCGGAAATAGGTACAGCAAAGTGTAAGGTAGTATCTTGAACGGTTAGGAGGAAAATGAAACCTTTTATTTTTCATCAACACTTTGAAATTAATCGAGTGTTAGGATACTGCAGGGGGTGAAATTTTCCACTAGAGTAACAGCTACTTATTGGCTTTTAGCCTCGGCTCATTTATCAACAGCTTATATAACCTGTGCTATTATATGCACACAGGGAATAGAATAACGCGTATGCGACGAGCTGGGTGAAGTTTTATTATACTTTGATCGTAGAAAAATTTCAAGATATAATAAATGAATAATACTTTAGTATAATTTGAAAATATATTTATCTGGTAAAAAAAAGAAAAGAAAAGATGAGAAAAAAGTATAGAAATATTGATAGGAAATCATTTTTCTTCCTATATGATATATAAGTGATAAAGCCCGCGGTCGTTGATCGGCGTCTGACCCGAGCCGGGTTTTACTCCTGGGAATTGAAAGCGCGTTAGCATCTACCCGCGTTGATTAAAGTCTGAGTTTGTTCGGTATGAGATTTTGCTGTTGCAGTTTTCGTCTCTCAATGATCGACTGATGTATATATCTTTTGAAAATTTGATTGAAAAATCTATGAAATCATTAGCTCTGCAATAGAAAATAGGAGAATGAATAGAGAGAAAATAATATAAGGGGGGAAACCGTTTAATACACGTGGTGAAGTAATGTTTGGAGTTGAAATGAAGTGCGGGTATATTATAATCTCGACGGAAAATCGCGGGACTATCAATATACGTAACGAGAACGAGATCCGGGCGCAAAAGAAAGAAAATAGAACTAAACAAAAAAAAAAAAGAGTAAAAATGAAAATAAACGGCGTGGAAAAACGGGGGCGAGACTTCGGTACGAATATCTATATAGGTATGAGGTAAGTACAAGTTGGGCGGGTTTAAAATTGGGGTTGTAAATTTTAAATAAAGAGGAAAAAAAAAATTCTAGTTACGAGTTGAAAATCATTCCCCAGGTATTTCACTCACCTCGTACAAGCGTCAGGATACCCAATGGCATAACGAGGACTGCTACCATAAGATCCGTGATAGCTAGGCTCATCAGAAAGTAGTTTGTCACATTTTGGAGCCTCCTTTCCCAGGTTATTGCCAAACATACTAAAATGTTGCCGGCCGCGGTACCGACTACTAAAACTACGGCCAACATCGCCCACCAATTGTTAAGCGAGTTGTTTTCGTCTTCGAATTCTTCTTCATTTTTATTAACCTCGTTTATTATAGTCAGGAGGTCGGGGAGACCCGTTGTCGTTCCGTAGTAATCACTGATATTCAATATTCCCGTAACTGCCACTCGCACGATTTCACCCAACGCACTTATATCACCATGCTCTTCACTTTTACTCAGATTATATATATAAGTGTTGTTCAACGTGGTGTGAATCAACGACGTTAAGTTTTTCGGGAAATTGTTATCGTCGTAATTTTCCATCCCCGAAGAAACGCCAACCTTTTCTTCAGAGGTTTTCACGTCCATCGTTCAACCGTCTCTCATCTAAAAAGACAAAGAAAAATTTGAGCTCGGAAATTCGTTAGTAATTAATTCATTAATTATACTCGGTTGAAAATTATCGTTAGAATTTTGTAAAAATCTTCCCAACAGCTAGACGGTGATAAATTAAAACCCGCTATTCTTTTCCTTCCGCTTCTTTGACCGCGAATCTCACACGCGGGATGCGGGATTCCCGCACACGTCCGCCCTTCCGGGTTAATAAAGACGCGGACGTCAACCGCAGAGCCCTTGCGCTCACGCTTTTCGAGACTCTGGAAATTGAGCAAGAATCCTGCTAGGATATGTTCTAGTATTCTTGGGATTATTGTTTTCTCTTAGAGCTCTATGCCTACTTTTTTTTTTTTTTCTATCTTACTTTTCCCAAGACAGGGACGACGTTTATTTCACGCGTAAGAAACAGCGCACAGGCGTTCACTATATCCGTAAGGAAATTCAGGAAATATTTTTCGCTCTGAAGAATGATTCCGGAAAATCTCTGAGATTCTTTTTTTTTTTTGAACCTTGTACCGAATGTCGTTTGAGTAATTCGGGGAAAAGGAAGAATTCCTTTCACATATTTTTATTCAACGTTTCCGGGGGAAAATTTCTATAAAAATTGTGTAATTTTTTGATTAAGCGAAAGAATTTTCTCAACTCTCTATATATAATTTATCAGAGATTTTTGATCATTGCTGTGTTATTGAATTCGATATTTCTGATTTATGAAATGGGGAAACAGGAGAACCGAATTTTTCACCCTCTCAGGGATAAAAAGGAATTAAAATTGATACAGGTACTCTATCTTGATGATTCTCGTTCTTTTGAACGAACAAAATGAATCGTTATACCTGCTGTCAGAGATGGATAAATCCTTTGTTTGAATTCGACATTACGTAATTCCCGAGGTGAAAATATTGGGAAAATTCAACAGCAGAAACTAAGCTCCAGTTCATGATCTGCTTGAAGTCTAATTGGAGGGTAGATAACGAGCTTTTGATATACGTATATATAAATCTAAAGGAAGAAGCACGAAAGCGAAAGGTATATTTATCAAAAATCTGAACGTAAATCCGGTGCCTGTTTATTTTTATATCTCAATCAAATATGCTGATGAAAACTAAAAATTTTCACTTCAAAATTAAGGATATTTTTATCCCACGCGTCTCGTCTGAAAATATATAATGAAGAACGAACTCGTTACTCTGACAGACGACTTGGGGCACTCGATGAAAATGTCATTTATATTATATTCTATGACCCTCGGGAGGCTCGACGTTGGAATAACGAAGGATTAATAAAGACAAATTCCTGCCCGTGATAATTAAGACACGAAACTTTACCGGCGATTATATATTACCCCGTCTCGTGACCGTTGCTAAACTTTTGAAGAAATTTCGGGAATAATAGGCTTACAATTGCGATAACTGGTAATATATAATAAATTCAACATTATCTCCCGCGGCCACGATCTTTCCACAGAATTTCGTATGCTTTCCGTTACGCGACGGAGCGTCAAACGTTTCATCAAATATCTAATATCATCCGGGAATTATAATCACGCGAAGAACTTACGGAGGGAATAAAAAGTCCGAGAATTTTGTCCCGCATATACTTTGACTAGATTGAATACATACTTTTTACACAGTTTATACGAGGAATAATAAATTGAGGATTCGGCGGAATAAGAATCAATTTTTTTGACTTTTAATCCGCGCGGTTTAATCCTGCGAAAGAATTTTCGTAATAATGTGAAACAGGCGTACGTGATCGGAAAATTTGCGCAACCCCCACGTTGTAAAAGAGATACTGGATAGAATGGAAAGAAATCCGGCTAGGATATTACCTAGGGGTATAATAAAGCGCAGATGTCGCCGCTGATGGATGCAATTTGAGACGCGATACTACGTAACCGAATAAATCGTGGCAGCGTACTTCACACAAACGTCACGTATATATTATCGTCGGGGAGGATCGTAAAAGGATTATACGAGGGGTGGAAGCGAGGTAGAGAACTTGAATCTATCTTATAACGCGTCTTGACCATTTATCCACGTATCTTTCATAGTCAGTGCGAATATACGAAGCGAATACAGCGAGCGTCTGCCCGTCTACCCACCTCGAATCTCGATCAGGATTCAGGGATTAACCGCGTTATCGCGGTTCACAAGATTCTCGAAAGACTTTGATCGGTGATCGGATGTATAGATAGTCGAGTTCACTAGACCGAGAAATTCGAAAGCTTGATTTTCGACGTTTAGGATAAACTCTGCGTAATATTGACGACGATTGATTAATCGCAGCTACGTTTCTTTATCTCTTGCGTTAGTTCATTTTGCGAAAGCCTTTCTGCGAGCGAAAACTTCCTCGCGTCTTGTCCATTGGCTCAGATTTTTACCGATGTTCGAAATTTCAAGTTTCGCGCGCGGACCCTACGGCGATGCTAAGTTCAATGAGGCCGTTTTTGACACGGCGAGATAACGGGCAACGGTATACTGACGGCGTGCTCAAACTACTACCCCAATGCCCCCCATTCTCGGTGTCCAGAGGGGCTGTCCCCACTTTCCTCAATTTTCCTTCCTTCCTTCCTTCTACACCCCTGCTATACACGCGCAAGCGCCTGGCGGGTATACCACCCGCGCTGCTGCGGAATCCTAGACACCTGTAAAACACCCACGCCGCGACGGTGCTGTCTCGCTTATTATACATCCCTGCTTTTCCGAAGGGGATGAAAAAACGGGACTTTGTTTCTTCTTTTAATTCTATTTTTCGAACGTTTCAATCCGTCATTTATTATTCCTACCATTTTTCTTATTCCCTTTTCTCTTTTTTGATCATGATTTTAATTTCTTCAATTCTTCTTCCATCTATTCTCGTCTAATTCTTTTATCGTATCTATTCAAAAATGGTTTGTAAAATAGATATACATCTTTTCAAAGTATAATGATATGAAATCGGAGCTATGAAACCCCTGTCCACTTTGTAACGTAGTCCGAACACGAGACGCCTCCAAAAAGGCGCACGGCATGAGGAAGGGTGGTGGGAATTTTCATTCATACAAAATAATTGCAAAAAAAAAGAAGAAGATCCAAAAAGCTTTAACCATGTTTTTTTTTTACATTTTTTCGCTTTTTCTTTCGTCGATCGTTTTTAAACCGGATTTTAGCCTGCAAACAGTGATTAGCGAGGGTTACTACGTATATACACACACGCACAGGCGGATGTGAATAAAGCCCGAATATATATCCGTGAAAGCAAAGAAATTCTTGATAAGCGGTTTTAATCAAGCCCTGAAAATAAATCTTTTTTATTTCTCCTATTTTTCGTGTCCATTCTCTTTATCTATTTTTTTCTTTCTTTTCATTAGTCCTTTTTTTTCTTCTAACCCCCGCATCTAAGCAACTGAACTATACCTACTACTATGGATTATCGGCCCCGATTTTTTTGTCCTTAAATTTTTGTTATTTTCTTCCTTTTTTTTTCCCCCTCATGTTTCGTCCTGGTAATACGCTAACTACACGCGATGTCTTAGAAAATCCTGCAGACTATGGAATAGAATAATAGATTATATAAGGCTGCCGAATATATTTAGACAATCTAGTTAACATGCTCGCGCGCTGTTCTTTGGGGGAAAGACATAGATTGATCGTCAGCTGGTGTTGCAGGATATCGTATGTGGTATAAATACACCTTGAGGTAGACCTATAAACACGGTTCTGTAATAAATTCCAAATTCCAAATTTCAAATATACTCGCAGTGAGTGACGGTGTTGTAACATTATTACAGTCTGAGAATTTAGTGAATTTTGTGAATCTTTAAACCCATATACCCGATCTTTTATATATTCCTACGTTATAGGTATAAGCAAGTCTTTTAGATAAACCGCGCAGACACAGGATCATATGTCCCGAAAGAAAAGGATATTTCTTTTTTTTTCTCTCTCTCCTTTTTGGCAGTTTTATAGAACGCGAATCGACTTAGTCCCAGTTTTCAAGGGATGAGGGAAAAACTGATTTGAATATTATAAACGCGTATTATAGTACCTAAGGATACACATACGTAAATGTATAAACATATACATATATAGTTACGTATATGTTATACACTACAGTGTAAGTTGATATATCGTTGAAATTTTCCTGTATAACCGTCCGGAAATACGTGCGGGTTTAATTCGCGGAAAATATTCAGATAAGGGTAAATGACAAAGCTGTTATACTCCGTTTATGATATAGGTATAAACATATACGTATATAACCGTATATATGATTCTATTCTGTATACCTAATTACCTGTGTAAATTAATTATACAACATTTTTCCCTGCTTTTTGAATATTCGTATATTCTTCCATTTTGCGATACAATGTGTATTATCGATCATTTATTCATGTTATTTCCTCTTCTTCTTCTTCTTCTTTTTCGTTTCGTTTCGTTTCGTTTTGTATCGTATCGTACATTTGGCTGATTGTTTCCCCCGCAGATAGAGTTTTTAGCTCGGAGATATATGGAGAGAGTATAACAAAAATGAAAAAAGAAAATATGGTCGAACTAATGAAAAAATTAATGTAAAAAAAAAAAGAAGAAAGACAAAAAGAAACAACACAACATTCCGAAAGATTAATTGTTCGAGGTGCGAGCCATGGGGACTGAGTACTATCTATATATACGTATACCTATCTAACTATACCTTCCTACCTGCCTACCTAGCCTGCTTTGTGATTAATGACAAAAACTTGACCTTGAACTTATAATATCGCTTACTTACCGAACGGAACGATATTGTCTAATCTCAAGGCGCCGTTGTGAACATTAATTAATTAAGATATTTAAATACCTAATTAACGCCTACGTCAAGACATCAACTGTAGAATATAGAACCGAGGAAACGATTATTTATCTCACCCAAGCTCTAGAATCTTCCTATTTTATAAAAGTAGAGACGGGATCTAGAAATTTGTATGAGTTGCATTTTACAGATATCTCGCTATCGTTGATAATTTCTTCTGGTATAATCGTGCGATCTATAAGGTATTAATATCTATGTGCGAGGAATAGCTTTGGTGGTTCCTCATTTTATTTTATTCTATTTCATATTCGATATATATATATCTATAATTTGAAATTTGATTTTCATTTCAACGTCCTTTCAACTTGTTCCAAATGTTATATTTCTTTATCCACTTTTCTCGTATCCATAGTCCCTTTCGCGTCTCTAATTTCCGTTTCGGGAAAATCATTTTCACCCATCGCAACTCGGAGCGAGATCCCCCCATTCCGTTTCTTCTCTCGACTATATATAACATACACGCTTGAAAGGCGAGTGAGCTTTTAAACTTTCACGCTTTTCAACTCGAACCTTTAACGCGTTTGTCATTTTTTAAATCAACCGCGATCCAACCGCGAAATATAACCGCCTCCTGTCTTCCGGGGTGCAGGTTATCCTATCTATACGTATATAATACCTCCGACCGCTTTCCAGATTCTAAAAAACGGAAACTCTTTTATCTACTCCGCATACAGCCTGTGTCAGTTTTTTTTTTTTTTTTTTTTTTTTTTCACGCACTTACACATACATTTTACTTCTTTTTTTTTTTATAGAAAAACAAAAAACTTTCAGTCTTATTATATTACTTTCCTTCTTTTCTTTTTTTTATTTCTACATATAGTATAATACACGGAATCTATGAAATAATTCGATGAATATATATAGGAAGAAAAAGACAACTAATTTTTATTCAAATCTTGAAATCTTGCTGGCGATTGTTCGACCCCTTCCAGCGATTTAATTACGTATATATATATATATATGTATTTAACGCCCTATTCCACAGCTGTAATTACGTGAGGTAACCCACTACCTTAATTATATTACTTAAATTGCTAGACTCGAGGGCAGTCGTGCAGACATAATTATTTCCTCAAAGTGAAATTCGAGATTTGTATTATACATGCGGATACAGATATACCCAAATGTATACATACCATCAATTTGATAATTTATTCTCTTGTACATTAATTTATGTGTGTAATAATTATATATATTATTGCCTGCGAGAGATGAGAGTCGATTATACATTCACGACTATATATATAAGATTAGTGTCAATTGAATGTGGAAAAACTAAGAAAATAATACATGACGCAAAAGAGTGAGAAGAAAAAATGCGAAGAAAATGTACTTTGGAAAAAAAAAAAAAGAAGAAAAAAATATTTACATCCCAGAGAGAAACACTGCCTCTGCAACCCTCTCGAGGTTTTTTTTTTTTTTTTTTCTACTCACAAGCGGTTGACGCGCCTGACCGAGTTTGTATGTACATAAGCCGATCGCTAGCGCGGTGAGTGAAAAAAAAAAAAACTGAGGATGAGGTAAAGACCTGAAATATTAAGAAAAAGAGGGGAAAAAAAAAGTGAAGAAAAAATTGTACTTTAAAGAATTTGAGGGAGAAGATTAAGAAGATTAAGAATAAGAGAAGCTGGGTGAATCGCTGGTTTAGTAACTTTGCCGGTTTCATATACCTACCCACCTCTAATCTGTAATCTTAGTCCATAACTAGTTTCGTTAGTGTCGTTTGGTAGCTTGTGAGAGCTAGCTAAAACAAACATGTAAAGTAAACCAGCGGACCTTCTCTCCGCGAACTTACTTCTTACCTGTGTCAACAATTACGGTTATGGAATGGAAACTGGTAAACTGGTAAACTGGGAAACCGGAAACTTGAAGCTGCTGCTGCTGCGGCTGCAAGAGAGACATAGACATACATAGAGACGCAGATAGGGATTCTCTGGATACCTCTAAAGTCTAACCGACAGTTTCTCGCCCCTGACAGAGTTACGACAGACACATGGACACACGGACACATGCATACATACAACCAAGGGATATTCCTCTCTGACAGTAAACTCGTGTCTTTACTCCATGTACATCAATTCTCTCTCTCTTGGTAAATGGCTGACGGACACCGCAGGCTAATATGACGTAAGCCACTTCCGCTAAGGTCTCTCAGTCTTCTAGGTTCTGGTTCCGAGTCGATAAGACAGACAGAGAGACAGACGACACTTTACGTCATCCAGGATTGGGTATATCATATTGCAAATAGTTCGAAACCGTTTTTGGGGTCAATTTAACAATAAGTCATGTAGACTTTACGTAGAAACTATATTTGAGTGACTCTCTCTTCCTTATCCATACCCTCGCCTTTACCTTTACCTTTGCCTTAGCTCATTCACCCAATTTACCGAAATACACGGTTTACGAAAAACAGACGCGAGCTAGAATAACGTCGCGTGTTGCTAATAAATGGCAAACGCGCTAGCTAGCTAGGTGCTGATACTGAACGTAACGTAGCGTGGATTTATGGCGCGTTTTAAGACTCTGGGATATGGGCTAATATATAGAACCTATGGTGGTATGGCATAGCTTTTCTCGGTCTAATAGTAAGCAGTATAAGCTCTACCCCCAGAGAACTACATATATAATATCACCACCATATTCTTTCCATCTTTCTGTTTTTTCTCTTTATTTCTTTACGCATTCTTCACCGAAAATTTGACCCTCTTAATATAAGTTGAGTTATAAGTTAATATTACTGCCGTATACGAAAATTGACGTACAACTGTTTACCCGCGGAGTTATCGCGTTTCGATTTGGCATAAACCAGGAAAGGAATCGATATTCGAGGATGTGTATATATATGTATGTATATTGTATCCATATATACAGGTGAAGATATATGTAACGTTCGAAATCTCCGTAGACTTAGCGTATGCAACGGATTTATGAATCTGTATACCTACTTGTATGAGAACTTTTCAATCCCAAAAAGCCTTAGATATAATACGGGTGAAGATTACTGAATAAAATAGTATCCCTGCCACCTGTAGAGTTTTGTTCAATGAAACGAAACAGCTGGGCAATAAATTGGTTGGAAATATTATTCAATTTTCAACTAATATAAATGCGAGCGTTTATATTGTAGAAACAAGTCAAATATCATATTTAGATTTTTATAACGTTTTCGAACGAGCGACTCTCGAGTGTTTGTTCTTCTTTAGGGTGTAATTGTAATATGGTTATATATACGTATATATATACTCTCGGGGAAAGAAGAATAAGAAATAACAAGAATGGAATAAAACAGAGATGAAAATTTTCATTCGAGGAAAATGTAAAACGGGACCAATATAGTACAGCTGATGCACTCCTGTCTTGTTTTTCTTTCGCAAAACTGAATAGCTGTTCCTTCCATCGTCTCAGTTTTCTTATTATTGTATACCACGCCGACTTGTATAGTTCGCAGTTTCAACTTTGCCACACGGAAAATTTCTTATTCTTTTATCTCTATTTGAAATATTTTCACATACGCGAAAACAATGTTATGTATTTCTTTGAAAATGTTCTCTTCTATATATTCTACGTACGTAATATATAGTTTCAAGAATTCTCATGCGAATCAGTGGGCGACCTAAACCCTTTGAAAAATGATAATGAAAATGAAATAAAAGAAAATAATCGAACGAGGGAAATTAGAAAAGCGAATGAAATTCAATGAGCATTAACACACGGGTTGTACAGGTAACACCCCGTTGGGTATACCGAAATTTTCAACAACCGTATACAAGGGTTGTTTAAATTTGACCTGGACCTTTACTTGTTGGTATAATCCCACCCACTCAAACCTCCTGATCCCACTTTTCGCGTGACAAAAGTAAAATAAAATTCTTTCTATTTGTACCTTACGCATATACCTACCTGCGGTGGTAATTATACCTGCTCATATATAATACATGGTATGACGTTGACACGAAGCAGTCAGATTTCTTGAAAATTAATTAAACACTGATATATAAAATCGTTTGATATTATCTCGCGATTTTCACTAGACGTTGTATTTCGTACGTTCGTTATTATTGTCATGGAAATATGAGGAGAAAATTAACTATTAATATTGTTCAGTGAGTGATGATATAATTATTCCTCCGACCCTCTTTCAATGTCCCTGCGATAGCTGGAGTAACAACGTGTGCGGAAAACCTTGTTAATTTCGCAACCTACCTGCAAGAGTTCAGTAATTGTCGATGGGCGGGTTATATAACAGAGGTACACATTATTTCATTAACGACACTGTACACTTTACCCCCAGAATATCACAGAGCAGTGTACCTTCTATGACCTAACTTGAACTCGACCTGACCTAATTAAAGAGCCATTAACCTTCTTGAAACGGAAAAAGTTTCTTGACTAGTAGCATATGCCAGTATCGCGTCGACCCTGCTCTGCAACAGTTTCAGAAATTATCGAATCAATTACCACTCGTTACATTTTATCGTCAAATTTGTCGTTGGAAATTCTTCTAGACCCTTCTAACGTCTTGGGATTGAAACCTTGGAAATTGATCAGACTTTGATCATTGCAGATCAATTCGTGAGTATATATATACACATATATATATATCCGTTAACCAATGGCTAGAAATTTCGTCTAAGGACCAGCTTAGATTCAGGTTAATCGGTGGATTTCGAATCTGATGATCCTTATCCTTTGAGTCTGTTGAAATACGAGCTAAAATGTATCCCCTGATTCTACCCGATCTCTAGCGAGTTGATAATGAATTTTAACAAACGAAAATACTTATCCACGTTTCTAGTCCTTCGAAGATTATTCTCGGTTTCGAAAAGTTCGGTCCAAAACCTCGTTCTATGAATATACCTACACGATATCTCTCCACTGTGAGTTAATGGGACGAGGGAAGTTTGCTCGTTGTTGATGCACTACGAGCTGTCGGTGATAAGTGGATTCAGTTAGTGGAGTATCATGGCTTGGAGAGTTTGACATTAGGTGTAATAATAATATTAACTGACGTATTCAGAGCTGTATATAGTATTTTTTTGAATGCAAAAGCCAGCGTGTGAACATCTTTCAGACTCGAGAATACTTTTCATTCGACTCAACCATATATGTAAGGATGGATAGTTCTTATATGTATGTCCATAGTCCTGGGAGGACAGCAATTTGTGAAAATTGCTCCCAATGTCATTTTGTCTTTAATTTTCCATTCCCAATTTCGCCAATCTTCTATTGTCCGGTAGGGTACCGTTCACTATTCCAGTGAGTGGTGGTAGCCATTGTCGAGAATGAAGGTTGGAAGGAAAGTAAAAAGATGAAGTAATAGGGAAACGGTAAAGAGGAGAAAAAATAAAAATGAAAATGAAAAAACTCGAATGAAAAAAGGAGATATTCTTTGTGGCATCTGTGCCATTTCGATCTACCATTTGTTAGATACTATACTATGTACGGGGGTGCACATTATACCTATATATCGGTATAGAAAGAGAAAAACGTATATAAAGAGAGAGAAATAAATTGTTTACTGGTGAACAGACCCCGCGGCTATAATAAACAGCCACGATAAACGATGGTGGAAACTTGAACCGTGCACGTCTAGTGGCGGGAGATTAGCCCTTATCTCTTGTTATTTACGTAAGCAATTAATCAATGGAAAGCGATGGCGGGATCTAAGGGAGAAATTGGATCTTCGGATTGAAGGGAGTAGAGCTTTTTTCGGGTTTAACACACTATCAGGATCACGGGGGTTATAATTAAACGTCTTGAAACGAACATTTGTTAACTTGTGTATTTTTTTTATTTCATCTTTTTCTTCCTCTTCCTCTTCGGCTCGTTCTTCTTTCTCGCATTTGTCGTCGTCGTATAACACTCTCGTATGTGTTTGTATAAATATTGTACAGTCGAGTCGGGTGAGTGTATAAAATATCCATACGTACGTTGCTTGAGGGAATGGAGAAGATGGTTTGTTTGTTTTTTTATCTTTTATTTTTCCTTCTCTATCTTTACCCGTAGATTTATCTACCCCTGGCCTTTTCTAAAATTCCATTCAATATCAATTTATAACGCATCTCTCACCGTTATCGATTGTTATTCGAGCATTAGGCAGGCCTGCACCCCTAGGTGATCCGAGATTGTAACTTCCATCGCTCACGATCAAACGACGATGAAATTTCCAAGCACAAAGATAGAGGGAATGGGGACCGCGGACTGGGAGATCTGGCACTTTGACAATTGGTGAAATTCACTGTCAAACCCACCCTCGACATCTGCTCGTTACATTACATCTCATTGCATACCTCCTTCTGTACATAATACAGAAGTTTACCCCCCCCGACATCTTTGTATACTTACTTACCCGAGGAGTTCAATTAGCGAGGAAACTCGAATATCACACTCTGTGGGTTTTCATCGTGAAATATATACGCCGAGTTTTGAAGCCTTTTTTAAATAACCTACACCCTCAAACTCGCCCTACCGTCTACTGCTAGAATTCAATTCAATTCAATTCCATTCAATTCAATTCAATTCCATTCAATTCAATAAATCGGAAATAATGATAATAATGAAGAAAAATGTATGAATCTAAATAGAGTATGATAATACAGATGGCGACGAAGAAATTTCTATATATTGTATATATGCAGACGTGGTACCAGTCCGGTGATAAATACGTTCGTAAAGCGTGCGCTATTGATTGCAGGTGAGATTATTATCACGTCTTACATGTACACGTAGAGAGTAGAGCCAGGCCGTTCGTTGAAACCATAAAGATAAGAGCTGAGACTAATTTAACTCAATTCCAACGAAAGCTTTGCCCATAACTCGTTCACCCCTCAACCTATTTTTATAACCCGTGGGTAAGAGCTGGAGCTAAGAGTGGTAAGAAATTTTTGGTATGACTATAGATTTTACACACGATTTTTCTTGATCTCAAACTGATGGTAGATTATTATTTTTATATCGAAGACTATTTTTGAGAAACAACCAAAAACCCTTCTCTTCCCTCGAATAACATTTATGGGAGTTTTCGTTCACGTTCTTCGATTTACGGGGCGAGAGGGACAGCCGGGTTTTTACCTAGGGGAAATAGTCTTGAAACTTTGTCAGTTTTCTTTTCCCCTTTTTGTTTGTTTTATTCCTTAACGAAATACATGCAAATTTTTTACTCAGACAATGACCAGTTACGACTTTAAAAAATAATCTTTAAAACTCCCTTGAGAATCGTTGGTCGAGTTTCGATGGTCTTTGGGATCTCTTGAAACTGCGACTCGTGATACTTTAGACTTTATGGAGGAAGGATAAGATAGAATACATAATGTGATTTATTCTAATGAGAATTTTCACTTTTTTTTCTTTCGAACGGATATTTAAATATCTTTTTTTCTTCTTTTCTTTTCTCTTATCTAATTTCTATGTTTTTCGCATCAATCGTTTCGTTACTTTCACCACTGGTTTTCGTCGAGAAATATAATATTCATAATATCAGCGAATTATCTCTCATATAGTTTTCGAAAATCAGGACTTTTCTAAACACAACGAATGATCTGATCATTAATACTTGACTAATTTTACAAGATGGCAAAGAGTATAATATACTGCGAAGAAAAGCGTTTTTTTATTTTATTGCAGTATAAAAATGAAATGAATTAGATATCCTAGATATTAATTATACGTATAAAAGTAAAACACGGAATGATGAATAATAATATGTAAGGGATTTGATAATAAGAAGCGGATTGGACCCGGTTGAAACGCTGCAGACCAGTCTGACGAATGATTCTCCTTTTGAATTTTCCGCCTTGTATAATAACGAGATACGTTGAATAAATCATAACGCCAATACCATAAACCGTAAGAAATGACTACGCGAGTTTGGAGCTGGCATTGTTTCCACGAGTTTCTAGCTAACGCTGTACCCGTTATGCGTCGTAACGCCTGGCACACGTCACGTTTCAAATAAATTCACGTCACGAGGGGGGTCTTAGCTAAACTCGGATAAAAGGGGAGAAAAGCGTGTCGGAACGATCGCTAGAAATACGAAGAAAAAAAAAAAAAAGAAGGAAAAGAAATTAGGAACAGAAGGAAACAGAAGCGAAGACAAAGGACACTAGTAACTAAATAACGATCCCTATTTTTCTCCGTCGAGGAACCAAAATTCTATCTTCCCAATACGAACCAAAAAAAAGTCCCAAAAATACATCGGCTTTTTGTTTCTCACTTTCTCTCTTCGACTCAGGCGTCTGGTCATAAAGTCAGCAATTGGAGGTGCAGGACAAAAAATCCAATACCTATACCTTTTGCAGTGAATGTATACGGATATTGGGGAAAAAATACATGTGTGCGTTTGACAAGCGTATTTTTGTTCCCTGACAATGAAGTCGGACGTGAAATCCTGCGGAAACAGCTTCGCGCCAGGTTTTTTCCTCCTATCATTTCTGTTCGTTTTTTTATTTTTATTTTTTTATTTTTTGTTTTATCATCTTTTTTCGCCCCTTAGCCTTACTCAACGTCGCCTCTTTTGCCACGGATGAAAAAAAATAACGGGCTACCTTCTCTCCCTACCAGCTGTTATAATTTTCTTTACGCGATGCGGATAAATTGAACGTGAATTATTATAAGAAAAGATTTCTTCTATCGGCACACGTTCTTCTTCTTCCTCTCGTCTCTTCTCTTCTCTTCTCTTTTCTTTCGCAATTTTCGTTTATACTCGATTTGAAGAATTATTTGGAAACAACAAAATGAACAATATTTGTTTCCCTTGCTTTCAGAACGGCACTGCCATGGCGTTCAATCAAAAATCAGCAAACCTCTGGGACAAGGAAAAAGGTGGGACGATATTCTGCTCAGAATCGAGTGAGTAAAATTCTGAATAAATATATTAAAAAAATGGGGAAATATTTAGGAGAATTATGCTTGTATATTTTCTCTGAAAATTTTATTCTTTATTCATACGTTTTATTTTTTCCTTCCACTTCTATATCTCTCTGCTATTCCGCTAAACGAATTAACTATGGAATAGGCCATAAACTGTTAATAATATATTGACAAATTTTGATAGATCGCTTCGCTAATGTCTTCTACGATGAATATGAATCGAAATATTTCTGACAGTCAGACGTCAGTCGTGTTTGTCGATATTCCCGTTAACGTATGCAATCGATGTATGTATTTGTAGATATTTCGGGACAGATAATCGATATTTCATACTAATAAAAGAAAATATTTTCAGCCTCCGCGATTCGACTTATATATTCAATATTCATTATATTACTTCGCATTATATCGATTCTAGTCTGATTGTATGAACGGGCATAGACACATAGACACGTCGATGAAATAATAATTGTTTGAAGTGATAATGGAATACGTTATACATATATACGTATGTACTCATTCACTTACTTGCTTAATTACTTACTTACTTACGTCACTGTGCTGTTTGTTGTATAAACGGTAAAGCGATGTGTAAACGCGTGTCGGTAACTGATCTAGGTTTAATCTTCTAGTCTGTTGGCTCTAGGCTTTCCATCGCACCCTCGTAATCCGCCTCTCAGTTTACAGAATAATTATACTATACCTTGTGAAAATTTTCAATATCTTGCTAATCGATCTAAGATGGATTATAGGTGAATTTTTCTCTCGAATTATTAATAGATGAGAATAGCGACGGAGTATGTACTCGGTTGGGTGTTTCAAAGATAAAGAAACGGTAATGAAATTGAAGAAGAAAAAAAGAGTCTACCCGCATTTATTCCGCTGCAGTGGTTATAATAAAAGTTTTCCCTCAATTAGCAAAGTTATAGTCACGCTAGAGCGGATAGCAAAAGCTCGCAGCGTCCAACCCTTTATATGCCTTGATTTCCCATGGGTACTTAAATTTTTCTTCATGTATGGAATTCGAAAGCTATATGTTGCACAAAGGAGAATGAATCGAATCACGTGTTTCAGGGAATTATTAAAAGCTTCCAGGGAGTTGACGATGTCGTGGAGAAAATGAAAGGAAATCAGTTTTTAATGAACGTAACATTTTCTAAGCAGCTTTTACGAGAGAGAGAGAAAGAGAGAAAAATAATTTGGCTACCTTTCTACCCTCCATGTTCTTATTGCCTCTTATTTTTTGTGAGATTTAATTATTATGGTATTATTGCGGGAAGTGAAGGTGGATAATATGAATAATACATTTCACCAAGATGCTTATAGTAATAAATTATCTGTTATTTTTCATTCAATATAATTCTTCTTCTTTTTTTTTTTTGTTTTTGTTTTTGCTTTGTTTTGTTTTTTCTTTCTATATTTACATATATCATACATGATCATAGATTATTGTCAGTTTTACAGTAATATAATAACATACCATCGATCATACGATAAACGTACGGTGATATGAGTGCATCAGATCTGATCAAGCGATCTTAACGCGACGATTTGTAAAATTGACTTATTTGAGTGGTTTTATACGATTTAGATTTTTATAGCTCAATCTTAAACAAACTTTTTACCCTAAATACTATATTATATTGACATGTCAGATAGATTGTGAGCGTGTAATTTTTCAATTCTATTCACTCAATTACACCTCGCGATTGTGTAAAACAATTTCTTAGTCTCTCGGGATAATATTATCTGAATAAAAATATATAATTATAGAATTTAATTTCCATATTTCATTATAATATATTTAGTGCGGAGAGCAGCAAGGCGAATTAAATTTCTTCCTGATTTTTTCCTTCTTCTTTTCACCATCGGCATCATATTGTCATCATTTAATTCAGAATTATTATCGCCACGGTTCTGTCTCGTCGTACATCCTCTCTATGTTATCTCTCAGCATTTTCTCTTGCTCTGAGAAAAAAAGGAAAGAAAAAACATACTTTCCTTACATACATTCATTTCTTAACGTAAATTTGAAGTTTTGCAAAAATTTACACCCAACACACTTACCAGGTGATAAATTCGCGATCGCACATTGCTTTCGCAAAAATTCTAAACACAGATTCCGCGATAATCCAAAAGCGTGCATGTTGCAGGTGAACGTTCTGAAAAAACATCGAAAATAAATTTCCTAATTCTTGTCGAAATTCTTCAATGATAGCTAAGAAAAAAAAAAAAGAAAAAAATCCCGATTGAAAGAGTTTCCCCTAATTTTGAGAATAAAATTTTGCGAAAGGAAAGAAAAATGAATAAAAACAAGACAAGTTCTGGGGGTTCGATTATTCATATATCAGACATTTTGGCTCACCCCAACTGACCAAAGACGATATTTGCCTGAAACTTTCTGTCATCGGCAGCGATCGCTTCTCCATCCAAAGACTTTGATCTGGGTGGTACAGGGCGAGTTGCTCTCTCGCATTGCACAGCGTCGAAAAAAGCTGCTGTCCAAAATCTCATCGATGTCCATATCGGTTGTACTCTTAGATGAGTGTACAGATATTCACGATATGGTTCGAGGCCCGGTACTTCGACTGTGAAATAATGATAATATGATATAGATGATTATTTCGATTATTCTCATCCTGGTTATTCATCAAAATTAAAGAAACTAAACCTTCGTGGTAGAAAGTGAAACACATATTCATCAAGCTTTTTGCCGGTGCGAAATCGTCCGCTTCATGACACTCGAATAAAGCGACAGCGAAATGTTGGGCGAGGGAATAAAACGAACTTTCGGTCACACAGGCGCGAGCTCTTCTGGCGTTTACCACCCTAGAGAACCATACTCGTCCCGTTTCCGTCTGAAGAACCAAAAAAAAAAACAGAAGGAAAAAATGTTAATCAATTAAACTAAAATCAAATCTCAATTTAATTTAATGAAACTAAAATTAAACACTCGCCAAAACCATCTGACCAAATCTAGCCTTTTGTTCTTGATCGACGGTGTCTGGTGCTTCGAAAAGCATGGGTACGAAAATCTTCATAAAATCGGCAGCCGCTTCTTCGGATTGACTATCGGCCGATAAACTCGAAGCCCACGATTGAAAAGATCCGGATGATCCTGGGATAAGAAAATGCACAGTTTGATTATTAAATAAAACGAAATTTTCTTCGTATAAATTGATCGATAATTAGGTGATAGACGCTTGCCTGATCTGTGCCAAGTCCGACGACCGTCCATATTAGAATCTAGACTCGTACTTGGTCCGTAACCATCCTGGTCACTGGTAGATCCACTACTGCATGGGATATCTGATGAACAAACTATCGTTAGTTAATAAAGCCGCGGTTAGATGTTTCTCTAGTTTCTTCATTTTATTTTTACAGTTTTATATATACGTATAGAAGAAACAAAACAGTTTTCTTCACCACCTAACAATTTTTCTACTATGTGCTTTGATATATTGCGTGATAACTAAGTAGGCATGTAGGCTCTGTACCTATGGATATTCACTACGGAGTATATCGACGTCAAGTTACCTGTAGCCAATCATTAATCGAGAGTTTAGAATTATTTTCATACCCCTTTGAAATTCACATTTTTTCAACGTCAGCTGCAGATATCCTGATGCCCAATGATTATTTCATTGACTAGTAATACTATGTACGACAAATATATCTAAAGCCCTGCGTTTTTATGTGACTAAAAAACAAGTTTTTTTTTCAATTTGTTTTTTTTTTTTCATTTTTCTTACATGGATATCTAATGCAGGAGTGATCATATCGACTAGCTATACTACGTATCTATAGTGACACATGTGGTGCATGGGATGATGAAGAAAATATAAATAACGTATTGTTATTTCATTTCAACTTATGAATATTGTAATTTTAATTAATCTACCTTTCATTATGTCTTATCTAAAGCTATTATATCCTGTGGACATTTGAATAAACATCGATATATATGTTCTGACATTCTATGTCAACACACACACATGTCGTATGCATACAGTTGTATCGCTTGTCGCGAGTGGGTATGGAATAATGATAATTGCAATTACACGTGCTACTATTACACACACACCCACATATATGATATCAAAGATATTTACATTCAAAGAAAAGGGGTACCAAAATACAATTATTTTTCTTTTTCTTCATGTTTTTTTTTTATTACCTAACTGGAAAATGTTCCGAATAGTAGTCGGCCCTGCTTTCCGAAAAAAAATATTAAACGTATAGAATAAGTCTCGGGATTTTGAGAAAATTCATATTATTTCTTAGTTTAAAGATATCGCTTTGCTGTTCAATAAAGTGCGGAGACAAATCTTTAAATCAATTATTCTTGTATGAAAGTAAAATCGCAGACAAACAAACACCGAATGAATCCATCTTACCCATTTTGTAGTCGAATTTCTCGTAGGGATCGTCTCCCGTAGCTTTTATATCCTTTTCTTGAATAGGCCCGATACTTTCGGTCGGGCTTTCATCGTTCTCGAATTCAATTTCGTCCCGTTCCTTACCGATTTGTTCTGGTATCTTTACCGCCTGCGATATTCTCGACGATGTAATCTCCTCGTATGTCATACCTGGTGGAAATCTCTTGAGAGATCTTGAGGACGTAGCACTACCTTGACGTTCGAGCTTGTGTCTAGCCATTGCTTCGTAGTCTTCGTACGACATTCCGGAACCAAATCTGTAATATTTTAATCGGAGTATAATAATTCCGGTGTGGAAAATATATACAGCAGTTTCGCGTACCTAGGTAGCCGCAGTTTTCTCCTTCTTATCTCATCGACTTCCTGTTTCATTGCTGGGGTCGGACCTTGCCGTGGTGGCGAGGACGGCGAAGACGGTGTCGTGGCCAATTCGCTCTCTTCAAGGCTACTGCTGAGTGCCGATCCTAGTCTACTTCCTAAACCCTGAAGATATTCACCGCCACCACCCAAGGCTGACCGCATTGACCTCAAAGCACCTCTTGTACGTCCCATTAAAGATGGTCCACCATTAGCTGATGGTAGAGACGGAGCCACGTCGACCATTTTATACCCACTGTATCATCGAGTCGATAAATTATTCATTAATTACTAGTTAATCAATTTTCCCTTCATCGACATTAATTATTTTCTTACTCCGTGACAATGGATTCCATTAAAAAAAAAAACCTTAATCGCAAATCGTATACACATGTTCGCGGGGGTATTGCTTCATTGTTAGCGTGGGCGAAAAGCAATCTTAGATAACGAAATATCAACCGCATCATACATGCAACTGGGCCAACGTAACGTGTGGTGTTTTGACGTTGGCTCGCCCACGCAGTGTTACGGGTTATAATCGTGTATTCTTCGGATAAGAACTTCTATATTGCCTTTTTTTCTGTCACGACCAATCATTTTCGTTGTACTTTTTTTTTACGATCATCTTAATTTCATCGTCATTTAACTAGATTTGGAATATATATGTTGAATGCTTTTATTTATTGTTCAGGGAACAATTTCTTTTCCGCGTAAAAATTTATCTGTTTTTTATTACCACAAATGGCGATCGTATCGCCGTTTGCAAGCTGCAGTTTTATTCTACCTAGATGCACTTTTAATTCATTAATTTAATCTTAATTAACACGTACTGCGATTGATCCACGAGAGGATTGTTCAATGCGGTAGACTTGCGGCTTGGGTATAATACAACGACATTGCGCAATTAGGTTAAATAATCTTTAAGGATATCCTGTGATACGCTGTGATACGCTGTTACTACTCTATATTTACAAACTTATCAAATTATTCCAACGCCTAATATCACTTTATCGTTGTGATATTTCTCATTTTTTCGAAAATAATCTTTACAGCACGCAACAGTGTTCCAAAATACAAATTTGGAATAATATAGCGTAAATGGACTTGAATGAAAAACGAGACTACTTACGGTTTTGAAATACACCAAACAAAACGTGTGTCAGATTATGAATCCAAGCCAACTCAATGCGGGTTAAAATAGTCTAACGATTTGCAATGCGGGAAAATAACTATGCCATGTGTGTGTATGTATACTATGCGTGACTGTAAATGATCATAAAAAATGATATAATAGATCGTAATTTTGGCTATATTCAAAATACTTGAATTTTTTTTTCATCGGAATACTAAATGAAAATTCGTTCTAAAATTAGCATGCTTGATACCCTGCTCGTATGCTTACCCCGTTTACACTCGGGCCTCCGCAAACATAATACACCTACATCTTTATTCGTACTAAGCAAAGGTGGTAACATAGATACTCACGGTGTTAAACCGAAAGGTGATTATCTACTCCGAAATCGATCGGGGGCGTAATACTCGGACCGATTTTTTATTCCGAAGACGATCAAGATCCGGGGACATGTGTAGCTCTAGTGTTAGGTGTCTCCTACGTTTGCGTATGCCACTGACAGTGAACTTAATGCGACTGCATGTGGTGCAGTCCCCCACCTGCCCGAAGGCACCCACTACGTTGGCTTTTAAGTACCGCGATACGTGCAGTGAGATAACGTATAACAGCGCATGCGTTTTTCGCGATCAATATGGCCACTCGGTAGCTCGTCGCGGCTATATAACACGTTATTGAAACATGCAAGACACCGGAACACGCGTGATGATCAACGAGGAAAGCTGTTATCAGTATTATTATCTGTAATTTCCGTATATGAAGAATGGATAAGAAATAAAGAATCAAGTTCTGTGGAGTGGTTCTCTTTTGCGCCTGTTGCTATGTATATTCTTTCGGCATTTCAAACAGCGGAAGAAAGTCACACCGGCTGCGAATACGCCAGGAATTGAAGGCAGGATATTTAAACGACGTTCTAATCATTAGAATTCTCATTCGGCGCATAAAAAGAACTCGTTAATTGTGTTTAGGAGGAGTCTAGTGAGGTCTCTCGTCTTTTAGTGCCAAATCAAACACACCGAGTGCCTGAGCACAGGCAACTCGTCGTACAATTATTCGAACCCCCAGATTAAGCGCCTGATTGCAGGCAACCCTTGACGCAATCCTATATAGTTATAGTATAGGATTCCAGCTGGTATCGTTCAATTATATTAACAAACGATTACACATTCTATTTTCTCGAATGGATAAAAGTATTTTATTTATTTCGCATTATTGTAAATACAGATTTCTGTAATTTGGGATTACAACAATTGTAAGTGCAGCGGCAACAAGTCTTGACTGTTGGGCTGCTGCAGGTTGGCGAGAGACTCATTAAAATAGGTTTTCTACTTTCATGCCTGTTGACGTCAGTAGAGCGAACTGACCTACGACAATGGCTTCCCCCCTGCCACTTCGCTCGAAGCTAACGTACCTCGCAGCAGGTGTTACCAGGATCAGTGATCTCCATGACGTGAACGTGTTATCTCCGGTATTGCATAAGTAGTAAGAGGATACGACCGAAGTCCGAAAGGCAAAAACTTGGGCGGCAAATTAAAGAAAACGTGCGAGATGAGGCTTGACGTGTGGTACGCCACGTCGTGCCGTGTTCAAGGAGACGCAGCACTTCGAAAAGGATGGGATAAACGAAAGCAACTTGGACATGGGTGAGTTTTAATTATTCCAATCACCATTTTACCATAACGATAAATAATTGAGTATCTTCAAAACTTGTTCGTAAGGAGAAAAGTGTTGCTGATTCGTTGATACTGAAAATAGTATTCGACATATTTTGGATGTACATATTTTATGATTTTGCGTATTTCAATCAATCAAGTAAGTAACAAATAGCGGAATTATGCGCTCTCAAGTATATTCTATTGGTGCGTGCGAATAAATCTCTGAACATCTAAATTTCTTCCGAACATAACCTCTCAGACCTGTTTCAAACAGAAATAGAATAGGCGAGGGAGTAAGGAGTTTCCTCAGATAACCTTGCAATAATTATTATCCCATCATGTTAACAATCGTATTATTCCCACTTCCTCGTACTCCACTATCGTTTGGTCTACGAGCATATTTTGAGTTTGAAAATTTTCTCCGGAAGAATACTTTTTCCCCGATTTATTATTCTGTTCGATTTTTTGACAGCATTTTTCGTGGACAGAGAGTCGAATGAGGTTAGCGGACGCTTGGGATGCATGGATCCCGAGTCCCGATTGGTCGGAGTTATACGACAACCAATACTACCCAGCTGGTCCTGAATTAACGTTGGATATCAACGAAATGGTAAGATTTATATCATATTAGCCAGAGACCCAATGCAGACATAATTATGTATATCCACAACAGAATCATTACGAGGACTTCTTTCTTTTTGATGAAAAACTTGAATCTTTCTTCTGTATCGAGAACAGATAGATCTGGAGAAGAGACTTACCTCGCGATAGAGGAATATTTGAATAACTAAGATCGAAGTTTAAAGGTTTGAAAATAAATACAAGTGTAGATTACTCTGGAATCGATTAGGCATTACATTTATTTTTCAAACAGCGTACATATTTTGATATTGGTGATAAATTACTTTAAAGTCTCATGTTCCGTTCATAACAATTAGAAGATTGAACGATCCATTCATGCATGCACTTTTGCTACTAGTTCATTGACGTTCTTGATTCTGTCGAAAACAACTCACAGTTAATATCACATTTGAAAATGGTTCAGGGAGGTTCATAAAATTAATCATAAGAAATATATTATAATAAATTTCGTTAGATTAGCAACAATATTATAGACAATGAGTCAGATGTGAGGTCACACTTAAAAATTTTTTGGCTCTCTGTCGAGGATGTTTGCTTGAAGACATTTAGTTAATTTATCCGATGTACCGTATGCTTATCTCGTTTTTATTTTCACAGGTGTTGTTCATCGAGGGAGAAAAGCTCCTGCCCATCCTCAATAAAACCTTGTCAAAACCTCTCCAAAATTCGTCAGAATAACGACTGACACCAGGCAGCGAAGCAGTCCAAGCAACGAGGGAATAACTACTGGACAACTCTGCGTTGCGGAGTAATAATAAAGTAGCATAAGCATCAAGTTTTAGAGATAGATCTAAGAGAGTTCCTTTTAGCATACAGTTTTAGGCAGTGTAGTAACGAGTTCGTAATTACAGTTCCTTTAGAATGGACTCTGTTTTCTATTCGTAAATACAAATAAACAGCTCGCTGTTCCTTAGCAAGACCAATATAAAAATTATACTCTAGAAGAACTGTACTTGTCATTCTATAAGACATACTTTCGTATATAGGTATACGTATGTATTGTCACTGCAAGGATTAGTTTTAAGTATAATAATAGTTTGAGTGTAGCCCAATTACAGATCTAGCCAATCTTTGAACTTGTAAAATACCAAATATGTAGTATACAGTACTGTGAGTAATGTATTATACATATTACGATCGCATCTACAATTGTTCGAATGAAATAAACCTGTATTTGAATTGTTTATACGGAAAACATGTATTATTATGTTGAACTAGCATATTTTTCAATAAACATCCCTTGAAATCATGAATAATCAATTGTTGAATTATTTTCCCCTGTCCTTTACTTATCTATAAGTCAAAAATCTTGAAAAACGCATTATTTTATAAGTTTGAATTTAAAAAGTTGGCGCACGGGGTGACAAATGCTCTCGCCATCTCGCGGTCAAAGGGACGAACTAATTTAGCTAAAAAACATAGTGGCGCCTAACCGTATGCAACCTGCATGCCATTCGTGTAACCAATTGCCTAATATCAGGCGTTTCATTTTCCCGCCAAAATCCATGTAACTCCGAAGAATGCTAGTACAAGTCGATTATAGGTATAGAGATGTATAGAGAGAGGTATGCATGAATGAATCAATACACATAGCCTATTTTGAAACACCTCCTTGGGTCAGATGTTCTCCTGATACCAGGGGCAGAAATTTTGCGAGTTAAAATACTTCTAACTCCAGAAATCGCTAGTATTAATGAATGACAGGTATAGAGAGATATAGAGAGAGGTGTGCATGAATGAATCAATACACATAGCCTATTTTGAAACACCTCCTTGGGTCAGATGTTCTCCTGATACCAGGGGCAGAAATTTTGCGAGTTAAAATACTTCTAACTCCAGAAATCGCTAGTATTAATGAATGACAGGTATAGAGAGATATAGAGAGAGGTGTGCATGAATGAATCAATACACATAGCCTATTTTGAAACACCTCCTTGGGTCAGATGTTCTCCTGATACCAGGGGCAGAAATTTTGCGAGTTAAAATACTTCTAACTCCAGAAATCGCTAGTATTAATGAACTATAGGTATAGAGAGATATAGAGAGAGGTATGCATGAATGAATCAATACACATAGCCTATTTTGAAACACCTCCTTGGGTCAGATGTTCTCCTGATACCAGGGGCAGAAATTTTGCGAGTTAAAATACTTCTTACTCCAGAAATCGCTAGTATTAATGAATGACAGGTATAGAGAGATATAGAGAGAGGTGTGCATGAATGAATCAATACACATAGCCTATTTTGAAACACCTCCTTGGGTCAGATGTTCTCCTGATACCAGGGGCAGAAATTTTGCGAGTTAAAATACTTCTAACTCCAGAAATCGCTAGTATTAATGAACTATAGGTATAGAGAGATATAGAGAGAGGTATGCATGAATGAATCAATACACATAGCCTATTTTGAAACACCTCCTTGGGTCAGATGTTCTCCTGATACCAGGGGCAGAAATTTTGCGAGTTAAAATACTTCTAACTCCAGAAATCGCTAGTATTAATGAATGACAGGTATAGAGAGATATAGAGAGAGGTGTGCATGAATGAATCAATACACATAGCCTATTTTGAAACACCTCCTTGGGTCAGATGTTCTCCTGATACCAGGGGCAGAAATTTTGCGAGTTAAAATACTTCTAACTCCAGAAATCGCTAGTATTAATGAATGACAGGTATAGAGAGATATAGAGAGAGGTGTGCATGAATGAATCAATACACATAGCCTATTTTGAAACACCTCCTTGGGTCAGATGTTCTCCTGATACCAGGGGCAGAAATTTTGCGAGTTAAAATACTTCTAACTCCAGAAATCGCTAGTATTAATGAACTATAGGTATAGAGAGATATAGAGAGAGGTATGCATGAATGAATCAATACACATAGCCTATTTTGAAACACCTCCTTGGGTCAGATGTTCTCCTGATACCAGGGGCAGAAATTTTGCGAGTTAAAATACTTCTAACTCCAGAAATCGCTAGTATTAATGAACTATAGGTATAGAGAGATATAGAGAGAGGTATGCATGAATGAATCAATACACATAGCCTATTTTGAAACACCTCCTTGGGTCAGATGTTCTCCTGATACCAGGGGCAGAAATTTTGCGAGTTAAAATACTTCTTACTCCAGAAATCGCTAGTATTAATGAATGACAGGTATAGAGAGATATAGAGAGAGGTGTGCATGAATGAATCAATACACATAGCCTATTTTGAAACACCTCCTTGGGTCAGATGTTCTCCTGATACCAGGGGCAGAAATTTTGCGAGTTAAAATACTTCTAACTCCAGAAATCGCTAGTATTAATGAACTATAGGTATAGAGAGATATAGAGAGAGGTATGCATGAATGAATCAATACACATAGCCTATTTTGAAACACCTCCTTGGGTCAGATGTTCTCCTGATACCAGGGGCAGAAATTTTGCGAGTTAAAATACTTCTAACTCCAGAAATCGCTAGTATTAATGAATGACAGGTATAGAGAGATATAGAGAGAGGTGTGCATGAATGAATCAATACACATAGCCTATTTTGAAACACCTCCTTGGGTCAGATGTTCTCCTGATACCAGGGGCAGAAATTTTGCGAGTTAAAATACTTCTAACTCCAGAAATCGCTAGTATTAATGAATGACAGGTATAGAGAGATATAGAGAGAGGTGTGCATGAATGAATCAATACACATAGCCTATTTTGAAACACCTCCTTGGGTCAGATGTTCTCCTGATACCAGGGGCAGAAATTTTGCGAGTTAAAATACTTCTAACTCCAGAAATCGCTAGTATTAATGAATGATAGGTATAGAGAGATATAGAGAGAGGTATGCATGAATGAAGATATACACATAGCCTATTTTGAAACACCTCCTTGGGTCAGATGTTCTCCTGATACCAGGAGCAGAAATTTTGCGAGTTAAAATCCTTCCAACTTCAGAAATCGCTAGCATGAATTGTTAAACGTATAGAGACGTGTATGGAGACACGTATGCATGCTTATATGCATACGTATACAAGTTTCAAGAATTTTAGCGTGAAAAAGGAACGCCTGATTTTAGGCAATTGGTTACACGAATGTCGTGCGGGTTGCATACGGTTAGGCGCCACTATGTTTTTTGTGAAATTAGTTCACCCCTCTGACCGCGAGATGGCGAGAGCATTTGTCACCCCGTGCGCCAACTTTTTAAATTCAAACTTATAAAATAATGCGTTTTTCAAGATTTTCGACTTATAGGTAAGTGAAGGGCAGGGGAAAATAATTCAACAGTTGATGATTTACGATTTCAAGGATTGTTTATTGAAAAATGCGCTAGTTCAACATAATAATACATGTTTTTCGTATAAATGATTTATATACATGATTATTTCATTCGAACAATTGTAGATGCAATCGTAATACGTATAATACATTACTTACAGCACTAAATACTACATATTTCGTATTTTACAAGTTCAAAGATTGGCTAGATCTGTAATTGGGCTACACTTAAACCATTATTATACTTAAAACTAATCCTTGCAGCGACAATACATACGTATACCTACATACGAAAGTAAGTCCTACAGAATGACAAGTGCAGTTCTTCTAGCGTATAATTTTTATAAAGGGAAATATCTTGACTGCGAAAGGAGTGGGAGACGTCCACGTATCGTAGTTCGGCATACGAACATTTGGTAGCCCGTGTGCCAATTCTATAATTTTTTTACATGCATAGTACGAACCACTACGAACTAAAAATACGAGGGCCAATCCAACGAGATTTAACATGGCAGCGGCGACAGACTCGTTTGATTCTTGGCTTAGTGAGAAATTGCAAGCATTAAACACAGACGAAGGAGTATTCGGTTCTTACATCAGAGGAATATTAGAAGGCGATGAAACTGACGCTGAAAAATCCGAAGCACTGGAGGGTATTCTCATGGGCGTAACGGTAACAAGTAACATAATTTCTAGGTTATACGTATTATAACTCACAACGGGACATTTGTGTCACCATTATACCTTCAGAAAACTTTATCTAATGAGAAAACCCTAGCACTGATTGCGCTTCAAAATTTCATACAAGATACAAATGAAAAATAAACTAATTTCATCTAGATATTTATCAATAGGAAAATAACATCGACAAACACGTCTCTGAAATACTGGCAGCTTGGGCCGAATCGTTAACAAAAAATACTCCCATCGGCACTCTGAGTCCAACGGAAGATGTTGACGTTAGATTGGTGAGGATGCTAGAATCCCAGAGTCTTCCAACAACCACAATGCGAAGTTATACTGAGGAAGAAAGGCGAATTAGAGAAGCGATTCTCGCTCAGTATAGCCAAATGTCTGACAACGAGGAAAGCGAAGGTGAAGGAGAAGAGGAGGGTGCCACTGGCGGAGACTGTGGAATTGAAAAGAACATGAATGCCGCTGTAATAGCTCACCAGGAAAGAGAAAGACGTGAAAGAGCAAAGCTTGATAGTCAAAAGAAAAAGGACAAGGACAAGGAAGATCGGTAATTGTTTTCTAAACATAATAAAGAATTTCATTAATGAAATATAAGTGAAGCTGAATAATAATATTAATAATAATCTCAAGTCGAGTGTACTAAGAAATTTGTTCCACTATTTGTTTCTCACAGAGAGAAGCAGAAGCAGCTTAAGGAAGAAAAGAAGGAAAAGCGGAAGACTCAGAAGGGAGAAAGGCGCAGGTAGCATCAAAGAGTTGGGGATCAAATAAGGATGCATTGTAATTGGGATGACTCAGTTATAAAGATCTCTATGATAATTACTTACGCATACATACGAAAAAGACTAACGTGCATAACCACATGAATACGTGTATTACCCATTTATTATTGTGCATGCAATGGATTTTAGAATCTTGGATATAAAAAGAAAACCAATCGTATGTCATAGGTGCTCTCTTACATAGCTGCGAACCTTTCTATTCATATATTTATACACTTTCTCATATGCACACGGAAGTTGGCAAATTGAATTGTATACTATTGAAACTGCGAAAAACGTACATAAAGAAAATTCATTTGGAAATGCACAATCTAATTCTGCTTCAGATCAATCTTGTCAATGAAAAGAACGAAAATTGCCAATACTGTGTATGTATCGATATGTCGTACTGTATGTTTGTTGTATATTCACTTGTATGTAGCCTAGTCATAGTAATATGTTACAATTAAAATAGATTACCAAATTCTAAATTAAAAATCATCTCACAGAGCTCTACAAATCAGAGATAGGCAGTTGTACTGTATTAATGCATAAATTGTTTAAGAAATCTTCTGTTTCTAGTCAGAGAATTCCGGATAGCAAATTAGTGTAAAATAGAAACGGCGTTATTAAGATTTGTGAAAATTCAATCGAGTATTTAACGTTGGTTCACAGGAAGCATGGAGATTTTGTTGACAAATAATATCAAAATTGTTGATTTTTAGTACATAATAATCTTTTAGAGCCTCTGAAACATCAAATAGAACTGACGAAAACAATTTTAATGTATTGGCAAAGATCGAAACCAAATGAAATGGATTTTACCAACGTTGGATTAACCGATAATTGATTGATTCTCGACTCATAAGCCTCCGTATACAGTATTCTTTTCATCAAACAGGTCTTGTATTTAATAATAATATATTGAATAAATGATCAAACCGTTAAATAAAACCGTATAACTTCATTTCTTCCTTTCACATCTCCAAGCTCGTTTATCAGATAGGAGTCAAAAAGGAAGCAAGGAAAACAATGACGAACGGTCCTTTTGTCTTTATTAGTATATTTACACACAAGATATCGTCAAATCCTTGTCATCTTAATATTAATAAAAGACGAATAATGCTAAATAATAATAAACAACCAAGTAAATGATAGAAAAGATGATGGATGCTTGGAATATTATAATTATTCAAGTCAGGCAAATTTTTTTACGATTCTTCAAATAATACAATCGATTATTTGGATAAGTTTAGAAATGCATAAACCGTGATATATACTGAAATCTATGCGATTTGACTTTACCCAATAATATTTTCCTTCCACGTACGAATAGCAATATATTCTATACGTCTGCGGTAAGTTTAAACTGTCGTGCATTATTTTATTTTTATTCTTATTTTTTTGCTTTTCCCTTTATCTCTTTTTCTTTCGTAAAGTGTGTGTATGTGTGTGTGTATATATACAGTCCTAAAAATTACGTCTATTTAATTATTGAAAATTTCATTCACTTTACGATATTGCACTATAGAGCAAGACCCAATGTTTCATAAGGAGAATTTTCTAACAAACATTCTCACAGAGAATAGCGCCTTGTTATTACAATGTTTTTTGTTTTTTTTTTACGTTTATTTCATTTTTCTTTACTTTTTTCATTCAATATATAAATTCGCCTAGACAAATAACGCCTGCACGTATAATATTATATTACGGTATGTAAACCTTGGGTAAGCTATTTAAACGTTGGAAAATTCTAAATACGGCCTCGAAACGTTGTTTATTATAAATTGAATACCTTAACTAACTTACACATGACGCCGAACGCGTATGATTGTCTACAGTCTAATTATATGATAGGTATTAATATAGGTAAGTATGTATATGTATAGCTATAACGATAGTTATTATATGTATTTTTTTAAAAAGGAAGAATTTTGGCAATAAACTTACGACTACACGTTATATTAAATAGGGTTTCACAATATTACTGCTAGTTATAGTTGTATAGTTATAGTTATAGTTATAGTTATACAAGTTTTCTAAATTTTCTATAATCTACAATTTATTTTCATTTAATTATTAACGCGGAATACTAAGGGCAATAAAATTATCTTATCCAGAACAACGACCTTTAGTGCCTTTTTTTTTTCTTCATAGTGATATTAAAACATTCACAAGCTATGATATCACATTACGACTGCCCATTATTCTTGTTGCTTTTACACAGAGCTTCCATATCTTTATATAAGTATATTTAATAATAATTAATATGTCATATATACGACATATTATATTATATTATATCATATATCATATTATATTCCAGCAAGAATTAGAATGTACCAAAATTCTAGATGGTAATTATTTTTTCAATTCAGTTGGTCGGTAGTTTCTTTATTTTTTTTTTCTTTATTATTTTTTTTTTTTGATCATGCACACATTCGAATTGCCAATTATTGTTTCTTTTACGCTCCCAGTATCCACTACTATTCAATATTATAATAGGTATATCGACGATATATAAGTAGTATTCTTCTATACACATAATTTGTTCCCACTGTATAATTGAACACAACTAATAAAAACATAAAACTGTACAATTGCGGTCGTTCTCTAATCATCAAAACCTTGATTTATTAAACGTGTAATATTTATTCCTCGTCAATGTATATAGGTAAATATATATATATTATACGTATATATACTACCAACGCGTAATTTTATCACACTATTTAATAATAATAATAATAATAATAATAATAATAATAATAATAATAATAATGTTGTATATTTTCTATGTATACGTATATACGACAGCAGTAATTTGATATCAATCGTTAATTAATCGTCAAAAGGTTTTTTCTTTCCAAATTCCCTTAATTATTATCTATTCAATATCTATTATTATTATTATTACCTATTATAATTTCATGTGTATATATATATATATATATGTATTCCTTTCTGTATTCAATATTTTTAATTGATATTTACTTATTTTCGTTTTCTTTTTTCCTTAATTTTTTGTAATTTTTTTTTTCTTTTTCTTCTTATATTGTTGATGAGAAATGGTTTTACAGGATATTACCTATTCATATAGCTGGGCGATTCGCTACTATTGTTAAAGATATTATCTCATACATATTTAATCACAGAATTATATCAGACAATGAGATGTATCTTACTTTGATAATCCCTGTACTATATATAATGATATTGATTAATTATAATACCTTCAAGAATTGTTCGATTCCACATTTAAAGGTGATAAAAATTTCCCGATATTATACATGTCAATATATATATAGGCGTGTGAAGCAAACAGCTCAAAAATACCATACATTATTATATGTAATAATATATAATAGAATATTATTATACTCTGTGAATGACTGCGACTGAAAGGCCATATTTGTTCGAGAAAACCGTTTGATTTGTTTTTTTGTTTTTTTGTTTTTCTTTTGATTGACACACGATATTAATTGATAATAAATAAATTCTACAAGGTTAATATAAATTTCTTTTTTTTTTTCTTTCTCTCTATATCATTTTCTTTACAAAAATAAGCGGCAACATGATAACTATACACTTTCTTAATTAATCTATTGACAATTTTTTTCATTCTTTTATTAATTTTTAATTTAAAACTTTTTTTTTTCCATATATACGCTCTTCAAACGAAATAAATATTTCTCTCTAATCGTCAGTTTTGTCGAATATGACCTTATAACGCGTTGAAACGAAAAGAAGAAAAAAAAAAAAGAAAAGAAATAAACTTATTCGCACATACATATACATACATACGTGATAATATGCCCTAAATAATACGGACTAGTAGATTAATATAAAACGTGATAGTAATTATTATTATTATTTTTTTTTTTTCTCGACTAACTAATTATACCTGTCAGTTTACAACGCACATATTACTTTATGTAGGTAGTTGGGTATATATATTCGGATTTCCTCCGACAATAAGTCAATGTTATTTACGTACTTTTATCAATGTATTTAATTTAATAATTTTACTATTAGCAGTTTGATGATGTGATCATGTATGAAAAACTAATATTTAACCCTCGTATTAAAAAAAAAAAAAAAGTTGCGACGCGTTTTTATTATACTTGAGTTGGTATAATGCAGGAAAATAGATCGCGTCAGTTTGATATTTATTTAGACGAGGAATTAATCTTCGTTATCATTTTAAATCGAGCAGTTATAAATCCCGTAGAAAATCGTCAGTATCGAAATTCTACTACGTAACGTTTTTTTTTTTTTTTTTTTTTCTAATTCTTATTTATTTTTTTTTCAGTCTTGTCTATACGCGGGATAAATTACGTTATTCGATTCGATACTTGACATACTGCAAGTATTTAAATTTTCAAAAATCAAAGATAAATATACATACATATTATATTTATGTACGTGTTACGTAGGCGCTGATTAATCGTTGACATTATACGCATTCATTCTATGTATAGGTATAGCTATAGGCATAGTAATATATAATAAGTGAAAAAAAAAGACAATATGTCGTTAGAGAGCTGAGAATTGTATAACGTCTGTTGGAAAACTGCCCGATTATTGAACAAACACAAAAACAAAAAAAAAAAGAGAGAAAAAATCTCATTAATATTTTGCTTCAGTACAGTGACTAGTATATCATCTCCAGATGAAGCGCGGTAGGCGAAGTTTTGAATGACTTTATTTAAATTAGAAAAAGTAAAAAAAAAAAAAACAGGACTTCTATGCTTTCGTTGATTCAGCTCAATTTAAGGCTATTTTAGCCAGGTACATATTCTCATACGTGCAATTCCGTTTAGTTATATCAAATCTGTAAGATTTTGAATGAAATTATTATACAGGGCAGCAATTGGTGTTAAATAATAAAAAAATAAGAATAAAAATGAAAATGAAAAACTGAATTTAAAAAGAAAACCCGTTCGGCTGTACAGTGAAAAGGAAATGTGCGGGTGATAATTGAAAAGAGAAAGAGAAAGAGAAAGGAAGAAATGATAAAATGAAAAAAGAAAAGGAAAAATGCGCGTTGATTAACAGTAACGTAAAAAGGGCAGTGGCTAACCAGTGTTATTTTAAAACTAAACTTAAATTTAAATAATTACTTTCTAAGTATAATATAATGATATTATTCCTTTCATTTTCATACCATATCTATACAATAAGACGACAACGGCGCTACTTTGATCATACTTGTATATGTATATTTATAGTTACATACTGTGTAACGAGGGTATTACTCAATGTTCAATTATTCGATAATGATCGCACAATCATAATGATAATGATAATGATAATGATAATGATAATAATAATAATAATAATGTAATTAGTATTATAGTTATTTTTAATATTGGAGATCTAAGTAAGACAGTGGTAGTGTAATATCACAATAGTACTAATCAGGCCTTGAGCCAGTTTTGTTTGAAATACTCGACAAAACTCATACATATAATATTGATCTTAAACGATGCTACTATACACCCGCAGAATTTAAGTGTCCCATTCTGTGTGTATAATATATATATACATTAATACGAATTGAGAAAATGATTTTCATTGACAAGATCTGCAATTATTCAATCGACTACGATCTCTTTTATATATATATATATTTATGTATCACACGATAATAAAACATTTATGCCAGAACATTGTTTCTATGAATATATAATATGAACCTTATACTCCTCAAGCGCGAGACTAAGAGTATTACTTAATAGAATGTGTCCGCACGAGAAGTTCAGCGTTCTGAGATCCCGCTGTCAAAGTAAATTCGACCTCTATACTTTGATCTATTTATTCTTTGAAGAAATAATCAAACAAAGTAAACAATATCGCCGATATTTCGGTATCCATTCTCTTTCTTTTTCAGTACAACGTTATTGTTAGGCAATCTTAATTTTGATAATAGTATAACGCAAGTAAGATTTAACACATAATATCTAAGAAAATAAGAATTTTTCTCAACGATCGTCGATCTGACCGGATTGTTTGTCTAAAAAAAAAAAACACTTCGGTTACTCAGCAATTCCAGCAATCAATATCAAAGCATCTTTCCCTCATGAAACTGTATCTTTGCATATTACTTTCGCCTGTAAAATCATCTCTCACATACCTCAGGAGATAAAACTTTTACATGGGGTTCCTAGTTTCCATCCAAATCACTCTTTACTTTAGGCCATTATCATACTTCATATGTATATTAAATGTATCCTCATTTTGGCCTCGTAGCTCGACGCGAACTCAGATTGCTTCGACAGCGAAAAAAAAAAACGTTGTTTTCATATGTATTATCTTTCAGTTTTTTTTTTTTTTTTTTTCTTTGCTTTTGTTATTTAACACCGACATGCCACCCACTTCGATAAATCTTTTCGCAAACAGTACAACTCCCGTCTCGAGAAAACGAGCTGCAAATTTTTAATTGAAGATAAAAAAATTTCAGATGAAAATCTTCAAAAGTGGCTAGCGCACAACTGGCTTCACAATATGGGTGGCAAAAATGTCCCTGAATCGTCTAAATTCGGGTCTAAACTAGCGACAATATCTCCAGTCGATGCGTGTCTTGGAGCGGTAGGTTGAACCCCGCTAGCTAACGCATGGCTGCTCGCGCTGCCGTTCAATTTGCTTTTTACTGCCAGGGCGTTACCGTCGGTTGTATCGATTGGCGCAGATATTTTCGAGACGCATTTTTTGCCCCTGTATAATCTGTACAATGAATATTGCTGCTGTGGATCCTCCATCGTTGTTGCTCGCTGACGAGGCGCGCTAACTGTTACTGTTTGGGCGTGCGCAGGCTGCGGCGGTTCTACCACTGTACTGACCACGGAACTTACGACCGACGAAGTCATCCCTAAAGATGAACTGAGGTTCGATGAAGATGAGCTGTTCAGCCACTCGTGTCGCATCGCCTCCTCCGGTGTCATTCGTTTCTTTGCATCCCATCTGAGACAGGGAAGAAGAATTATTTGAATAATGGTTAAATATTGAAGAGATATTATCGAAAAGTAGTTATCTAATTTTACGTTATTCAAAGTTCAATAACTCACTCTAGGCAACGGCTGACAAAGTCTACGAATAGCCTGTCCTTGCATCGAAGAGCAACAGCGACGTTCTTGCTTCCCGGCCATCTCTTCTTTCCCTTGCTATTGGTCAAGCATCGAGGACTTCCCTTCGAGTCTGTAATACGATCAAGTGGTGATTAGATCGATTTGTTTATCGAAGGGATTGATTAAGGCATGAAATTGGCGAAGTATATTACCGAAGAAGAGTCTACGGCGTGAAGCATGACTAATTAATTGATCAGGCGGCAAGTCCAGTACTTCCATAACGCAGGCTAGCTGTTCGACTTCATTTTCACCAGGGAATAATGGATACCCTGTGTAAAGTTCGGCGAGTATGCATCCAAGACTCCACATATCGATGGGGGTACCGTAAGGCAGGCCTAAAATTACCTCGGGACTTCGGTAGAACCTTGACTGTATATAAGTGTATACACGCTGATGGCTGTAGCACGAAGATCCGAAGTCAATCACCTTTATTGAGCTACTACCGCGTTGTTTAAGCAGCACGTTTTCCTGTATTAAATATTCATTCGTTCAACAATATTTCAGAAATTAATTGCTATCATTATATAAATTAAAAAGCGTTATTTCAATTACAAAACTATTCTAATTATATCACAGAATAATTCGCAAGGAACAATCTATCTTTGAGATATGATTCTTTACGTGTTAGTTAATAAGTACAGCTTTGTAACGGTAAATTGATGAAATACTGGGGGGTTTGGAAACTTTTGATGCAACGATACAAGATCGTTGTTTTTTTTTGTTTTCTTTTCTTTTCTGGATAAAATTATGCAAATACTATGGAGAAGTATGAAATCGACACAATTAATTATAACGACTCTTTGATAAATAGGGAGATATAAAACATATGTTTACCGGCTTTAAATCACAATGTATGATATTTTCCCTGTGGAGAAGTCTCAGGCACTGAATGAGGGAGTTAGCGAATCGTCTAATGAGACTGAGACTGAATCCTTGGTAGTTGTTTTTCTTGATAAGTTCGTAGAGATTCAAACTGTAAAAATAAAGAAAACGTTTAACAACATTTCTACGTGATTAGATCAGTGAAAAAGAAAAGGAGTCTATGACCTGACGAGCAGGGAACAATATTGTGATTGATAACGTGTTTTGAAATAAATGAATATAAAAACCTCATAAGTTCGAAACTGATGCACAGATGATTCCTGAAGTAAAAATACTCCAGCATGTGAATAACGTTGTGCGAAGTGTGGGCCTCTTGATCCTTCTTCCTCAGATGGTCCAAGATTCTGACTTCAATCAGAGCTTGATGATGGAACCTTTTCTTGTTTCTACAACGAGATGAAGAATAATCGTTAGTTTTATAATTCGGTCGTTTAATTATTGTGACAAAATGAGAGACGGCAGTAATTTTCAATTTTCTCAGCTATTGATCGAATTACCTTATAATCTTGATCGCAATATGTTGTCCAGTCTTGTGATCAAGAGCTCTGATAACTTGGCCGAAACTGCCTTTTCCGATAACTTCTAGTATTTCGTACCTTGAAAACCAAAAATAAATAAATAAATAAAATAAGGACGTTGGTTTGAAAAATAGGAGGATAAAAAATGGAAAAATTTTCACACATTTTAATCTGTAACTCGTAAAGCAAAATAAGAAAAAAAAAGAAATCTTATTTTTTACCTGTAGGAGATATGGTCGTGTAAGACTTTGTTGTAACTTCCATTGTCGTCGTCGTATCCACCGTTTTGCGAGGCTCCTTCTTCTCCGTGAATTTTGCAAGCCTCCAATCCGAGGTACCAAATTTCTGAATATTTTTCAACTTCGGCTCGTTCAAATTCCGTCATTCTAGTCCCGTAATACTTCAGAGCTTCTTGAGGCGTCATGGGCAACCTTCTCCCTGTATTTTCCATTATTTGTAAGATTAAACCGTATCCCTGCAGTATCTTATGCCAATAAAACTGTATAAATATTTTCTTTTTTTCTTCTTCTATGTATTCAAGAACAAATTTCGGGGCTCTACTTGTGCATCCCAGAGTATAATATTATAATAAGTTCGTATAATATTTACCGTAAGCATCGAAGTGGGTCCCTGCGTGAAGAGGATCGTGAAGCATATTGTGATTGTTATTCAATGTTGAATTATTAGCGTTGTTACCATTGCTGCTATTGTTGTTATAGTGTCTCTCGATTTCTCTCGCTTTAGCCAATCCGAGAGAAGTCAGTTTCTGAATAACAAGAACAATAAAAAAAAATTCAATAAACACGATTCAATCGGATAGAGAGAAATTAATATAATTAAATCGTGACACAAGTCGATGAAACTCGTCCAAAGCCACGTCTTAAAAAATTCTCAAAAAAATAAATAATAAAATGTACAAAAATGACTGTAATGAATTATTCAAGATACCTCGTCAAGATCAAATTCTCTATTTTTTTTCTTTTCTTTTCAATTTTTATAAACATGACACGGCGTGGTTGCCATACGCCCTATACTAGATTTTCAATATGCAGTTATGCCGCTTGCCTTGCGGCATCTTTGCGTTAACCAGTGGGTCGTGTAGTAGGTAGCCGTTAGATAAACCCGTACCTTTCTAACGCAGCTGCAACATCAGCAGCGTCGTGAGCACAGAGATTAATACGCGACCGTACGGTGTGAAAAGTGAATGTAGGCAAATGCCTTCTTGAACCAAGTAAACGGAAATAAATAGAAATTTCAGTTTTCGCAATAAAGTCAAAAAGTTGCTCTAATTAGGCGATTATTTCACGTGGGAATCGCGGATGTACGTGAAAAATGATACTGTTTTTTCTCCTCTCTAGCTCTCTCTCTCTCTCTCTCGGAGAGGCCATTGCCGCGTAAATTTTAATAACGATTTGCGTATGTACACGTGCAGCATCGGCAGCAGGAGCAAGAAATCGCGTTTTCGCGAGCTATATGATTGTCTGGAGCCCCCTGACCCTCCCGAAGCGATAAATTGAATGCTGACGCAAGGCTTGTCTGATATCTTGTCCCGATCGCGTATTATCATACCTATAGAAACCTCGTGTTCCTTATAAAGTCGCGCAGTGACTGCAGTAACAATGCGGTATTGGCACCGTAAATATATACTCGCGCGGAATTTCTCTCGAACAAAGAGTTATTTGTTCAAACTATAATATTATAAGGCTCGATGATCGTGATTAATAGACAGGTTGACGGAAGTGATTAATTCCGTGTATATTGACTCAATCGCGAAGATTCATTAGCGATAACTAATACCTCGGGCAATGGGTTATTATAATACCTGAATATTGATTGATAAGAAAATAATAAAACTAAAAAACACGTTCGATATGGGAATAGAGAAGAGAAAATATCGTTTTCCCATTTATTCTCCCTTCGTCAATCATATTACCTCGAGATTGTTTTAAGAAACTTGACTGATTAATGAAATCATAAATTATACCCCGATAGACGTTAATAGTAAGTAAAGCCTCTGTACGAGTATCAAATAAGAAGAAAACGGACAGATTTCATCGCCTTATATCGCAATCATGGAGAAGAAATCACTACGAGGTCAACTGCCTACGGAGAGTAGGTATATAAAAGAAAATTGGAAAACCGGAACTTCTCGCTGTACCTACAGACTTAAAGTGTATTTACCTATATTTCAAATATCAGCTAGTATCTATCGCTATACTTACAGATTTCTTTCGTCTCCTTTTTTATTCTGTTTTTTTTTTTTCAAACGATTCTTCATCGCTCCAACGATTATTATCATGATTACCTACTCGTATGGCAATAATATGCAATTAACGGTTTTAAAAGATCCGCCGTACAAATTTGGGTCAGAGAAACTTTGAAGGCGGTTTATTTTTAAACCAATACGAAAGATTTTCGTCGACTCATAAGTGCGGCTGATCGAACTGCACTGCAATGGATCCAGCGATCCAGTATACCAGTCTATAACTAGCTAATAAACTTCACCTGCACCACGTGTTTCTAAATTTATATTCTCATTCGATCGCGTAATATAACGGAGTTGAACGAACCAAGAAATGAAAAAGAGAAGAAAAAAAAAGAAAATTTAACAAAGCGCAACGATAACTCGTACACAAACTTTTGACTGAAAAAATAATTGATTTACACCGCAGAGAGAGAAAGAGAGAAAATAATAATTAGTCAGCCAGCAGCTGGGTCAGGGGCGAATTTATAACTACAGTAATTCGGCGAGTTTAGAAGCCGAACTAATTCAGGTTAAAAATCGATTCCCGTGAATATATAGACGTGGGAGAACAGCTGTCACAAACGAAGACAAGAAAAAAAAATGTACAAATGAATGAATAAATAAATAAATAAATATAATTAGAAGAAGGAGAACGAGACTGATTTATGAAATATAGTTACGACATGTGAAAACTTGTTTAATAAATTATTCAAAATCTATAAACACTTTTTTTTTTTTCTTCTTTCTTTCTCTAGTATATGTATAATTAAATACTGAGATTTATACATGTATTCTTATATCGACATCGCCTTCCTGTGGTCCATGTATGAGCGACAAGTACTTAGGACTGTCACTGCACGTCATTGCGTGACTTCCGTTGGCGCTTGAAGTACAGCATAGAGAAAACAATGCACTTTGTATAATTGACGCCAGAAGAGCACGCGTCTCGAATAATTATTCTATGTACCATACATAAACGCAAGAGAGGAAGGAAGTTGGAAAGAAAAAAAAAAAAAAAATACACGAAAAACCCCAAAGAGAACAAAGAGTAAGATATTATATTTTGATGAAAAAATTTCGAAGGATCAATGATTACTTCCAGCCTCTTTTTGAACGCGGCCTTTTTCACGCCGATAATCGAACCGTACACAGTCCTTGGCACGGCCCTGGGCCCCGTAGTGCCGGGAAACAGTGTTTTATACGTATTTTCATTATCTATACGGGAAGAGAGTTTCCCATCGCCCGCATTTTGCCCTGTCATTAATTCATCCGTTATAACGATTCGCGAATAAAATCGACTGAAACCTTTTCACGATGTAATAGTTATATTCCATCCATACCCATTTATTTATAAGAAAAATAGGAACCTAATTTCTCTCATTATCGATATTCAAACCGTAATAATTTCTTATATTTACACATCCGCATGAGGTCTAGGGCCGAAAAATAAAAGATAAAATTGCCTCATTTCCATTGCTGGCGAATTGTTTAACCTAGACCTCGTAGATATGGGATATATCTATCTTCACCTCTCTATATCTCCACCATATGTTTTCAACTTTTGTCCGCGATGGTCTTAATGGCTTCTCTAATTATATTATACTTTCAACTTTCTTATTCTTTCACCAAACCAATAATTTATAACGCGGAGTAAGTTTATACTACATATCGAATAGCCGAAGGCCTTATACCTCCCTGGATCAGTGTCGTATCGGCTAATCGGCTAATTGCAAATATGTAACTTACACACGTCTAGAATCAAGATAGCGTATCTTATTCAGATACGAATCTGTTGTATCCCACTAGAGCGATAAACGTGACGGGATTTTTTTCTCGCGACTCGCGTTTCATTGGATTCGGTATTACGTATAGGTATATACCTTATACTCCGCTTTATGCACCCGGACTCTTCTCTGATCCACTTCGACCGAACGATTTGCCCCACTTTCTTTCGCGAAACTTCTTTTTCAACGACAAGTATATTCAATGTGAAAGAAAATCCTTTCTTCTTTCAATGACAAAATCCGATGATACAGCAACGGTCATAATTATCATTTCCTGGATTTTAATACTGGAAAAAAAGGAGGAAAAAAAAGGAGGAAAAAAAAGGCTCGAACAAATCGTTAGCAATGATCAATCCTCAGGTCGGTGTCTTGCACGAGTCTTGATTGTCAGATTGGTTAAAATACGCAGCTTTAAAACTCTGCTAGGTATATATATATCATGTCCGATCGTATGCTTAGACCGTGAGTACAGAGTACCTTGTATCTATACGTAACATAGTTTCTACCTACGTGTATAAAGGCCTACGCAAACTAGAAAAAATTAACAGATATATATTTTCTGGACCATGGTTTAAACTGAAGAGTTTAAATCGCGAAGGTTAGTCGCTATTATCTTTGAGTACGAGAAACCGAAAAAAGAAAAAAAAAAAAAATGAAGACGAGAATAAGAAGAAAAATATATATGTATACAAAGATAAAGTTAAAGATAAATATAAAGCTTGAGGAATGTTTCTACACAGATAAGTTTCCCAAGACTGTTATAGCTGCACGGTAATTGCTGTAACATGATCACGTAATTTCTCCCTTCCCTAACTCACTATTATTCCGCTGCACTCGAAGGTCCTGGCGTAATTTTATTCCTTTTTTATTTTTATTTTTTTTCTAATAATTTTACGCCATATTCTTATTTCTTGGCGCTCGTTTTTTTTTTTCACTCTCTACGAAGAAAGTTTAAGGATATAATAACGTAAGGAAGATAAGAGGAACTTGAAATGCCGTTTCGCATAATCATAAATAATAATAAGTTGCTTGTATATAACGCTATAGGTGATACTTTCTAAACTTAGTTTCAGATTCTGATTAGCTCGTAGGTTCGCGTAGTCTATAGATCGATCTGTGTAGGCGACCGCATGCAGAATTCTGCACGAAGTTTATATGCGTTCCGAAGTCACGTAATAAAGTAGTCGTCTATACGTATATAGTTTTGCGGTTGCAACACGCCAAAGTATTAAGAAAAAGAAGACGTGTGTGTAGGTAGAAGAAGTCCATACCTATATATACATAACGCAAATTATTACGCAATTTAATAATTAATAAACTGATCGAACGAACTCGTTCGTGATTCGGATTTACGTATTCCTTATCAAACTTGATCCTAAAGCCTTTCGAAACAGCAGAAAAAGAAAAAACCAAAAAAACGAAGAAATATCCGTAGGAAAACCTCGGAGCCCTATGTGCCAAGTCTAAAGTTAACTCGAGAATAAACAAACGCAAAGTGAGAAAGAGAGGAGAAGACCTTGACGAAATATTTAAAGATTATAACTAAACGTTAAAAAATATTTAACAAATTTCATTTTTTTTTTTGTTTTTTGTTCGCTCACCTCATGCGGCACTGAGTTGTTCTTAGTTCGGCTAGCGTTTGTCGAGTTGTTGATTGACGAGATAGACGTAAGGGTAGCTGAACCGACGCCAACGACAGTCTTGCTTCCAGTTTTCGTTCCACCTCCACCAACATCTTTGTGCAAAGCTCCCGGACTCTGAAATCAGGTCATATGGTAAAATATTAGTTGAAGATATCGAAATGTCGTATGGGCTAATACATACATACAGATACATAAAATGTCTTGGAATTTTATTGACTAAACGAAGAGAAAATTTCTGAAAACAATTCAATGAAACTAAACTTGAATCACGATTCGATGAATACTAGTTTCGTAACTTGACTGTTCCTCATTCACATCAAGCCGGTAAAGTCTGTTTATATAATAAATAATCGAGTTTTGCAAACGTTCAGAAAATTACGCGACACATAATATAACATATACGTATATTATACATCGTCAAGTGTATAAGATTCGCTGAACAACGTGGTTTGCCGTTTCGTTATTCGATGCTAATATACGACTACACACGCGTCTTCTTCTTCTTCTTCTTCTCTTCTCTTCTCAGGGTTCGCACTGCGCTATATTCGTATTAGCGTGACAATAGCTGTGTGGAGAGTAATGTAATAACTACAACTGGAACAGTTCTCGGTATTACAAAACAGTAAATTGTAACATGAATACCGCGACTAACGGTACACTTATTCACTTAACGCATGTGTATCGAGATATTGCTGACACCGTTGCAGCGCTGTCCCCGATCATTATCTAATACATCTACTTCGATAGAGAATCGAAATCACGCAAATGTATCAATAGAGAAAGAAGAAGCAAGCAAACAAAAAATAAAAGAAAAGAAAAGAAAAGGAAAAATGAAAAATAAGATATAGAGGAAGTGTTCATTTCCCTCGTAAATATTCTTTTTTCCGAATACCAAAATTGATAAAACGCGGTCTTAACTCACGACACGCATTTTGACTCACACAGATATGATACGATCGTAAAGCATATACCGAGAACCCGGTTAGACCGATAATATTTCCGAGCATTTTTCTTATCTCCGATCAGGTTGCGTCTATATATCTCATTTTAACGTGTCTGTGACGACGCGGTCAGATAACTGAACGAAAACGGGAAAAATTATCACTAAAGATAAGCCAGTTTCCCGGTATTCCCGAGGGCAGGTTCCATACAAGTTATATTTATACTACCCTGTCTTTGGAAAATAATTAAGAAACTGAAAACTACACGTTTATTAATTAAAAAAAAAAAATTGAACAAAATTCGTATCGTCAATTTTTTTTCTTCTTATTTTCTTGTTAAATTAATAAATTACACTAATCTCGCGAGATGCGACAATGAATGAAATTGTTTAGTCAATTACCTTTATATGTTTATCGGACTGATTATTGAGACACATACATTCGAATATAATTTCCTTGACCTTTAATTTCTTTTTAACCATCTCACCCCCCCCACGTCACAATATAAATAATATACTTTAATAACAATCGTTGGCATTCGGTATTTAATTACTCGATACAATACGCGTTGGGTAACAATATAACGACGATCAGGTATCACTAAGGTATATCCTCTCCACGGGGAATGTTTTCAGTTCAAACTTGGACTAAGAACTGCTGATTACTACCGAGTGGTACGTCAAGCGATTTCTAATACTCGATTACGCGATCCACAATAACGCGTTATCTCATTTTTATCCCGAATTTTTTCATTCTTTTTTTTTTTTTACTTTCTTTCTATCATCTACGTGTATATATATATATAGGTAACGTATCGATCATCAGTCTATTGATAACGTATGCACGTTACATATTATATATACCGATTTCTAGGTCACCGAAGTATAAAGTGCCTACCTGTGCAATCAGTGATACGTTTAAACACGCGGGTAATCTGATTTATCGAATACAGCTGCGTCATATGACGCTATCGCGTTGCAGGTATAGAAAATTTCGAAGAATTATTAATCGATCCTTCGTTCTTAGATAATGAGAAATAAAAAAAATGTTTAAAATCAACACATATATATATTATCCATATTAATATATACGTATTATATCCGGTCGAAAAATGTCACCCTATTAAAAATATGTACTGCAAGAGGTATAGGATCGCGTGGGCAAGGGAGGTGAAATAAAATAAAAAACTATAACCAGTCGAGTTGGTGATCAGCTTCTCCGAGGCTAGGGAACAAACTAGTTACAGGAACTTCTGGATCAAGTATTTACACCTACAAGCTCAATTTCGTTTACCATATCAGTAGACCTAGCCTTGGTACATAGACATGCCTACGGCATATTGCCAGGATCGTGTATAAAATACAGCGGAAACTATCGAGAGGACGTTTAAAGAGAGAGAGAGAGAGAGAAAAAAAAAGGTGGCTTATTCAAGGAGGCTGTTGGTTCTTTTATTTATTTATTTTTTATTGATTAATTAACCGATTCGATAGTCGCGAATAAAGGAAGTGACTCTTAGATACCTGTACTCAATACTTCGAAGGTTGAAATTTGCGATATATAATTTCATCGAAAAGTTCTATTCGATATTCTAGAGATGAGAATCGAATAATATAAGAATATAGAAAGGAAGCTGAGTGACTCGACGGCTCTCGAACGTCCTTGAATAATCATGCCGTAATAATTCACCGGGTGCAGGGTATGTATCCGAACTGCATTCGCGCATTGTTCAAAGTATGACGATGATCTCTAAGGCTTAGTCACTCCTTGGACAAACCATTCATTCATTTATTTATTTATTTCTTTTTACGTATTACGGTTAATACGGTGGAGAGTTTCACGGTTCAGAAGTCACCAGTGTATAATAATCAGACCGGAACTCGAAAGGCAGCTTTGTCAGGCCCTGTAAAGTACGCGGTATCACATGTTGCACACGTTTTATGGGCTAAGGCTTATAAGGACTGCATTTACTCAGTCAGCAAATTCGATATATGGGACGATCGAAAAACCTCGACTTTCCGCATCAAATCTGTTCGTCAAGTTTCCATTTTTTTCTTCTTCTGTATTTTCTTCTTTTTCGAAACTATACACCTGGTCAAAAGACAGGTGATCGAACGAGGTATACAGAAACGATTATATACCTCTATAACAACTAAAAGATCCGCAGATGTTCTCGTTTCATTCCACCTGCTGACCCTCGGGGGCTACTAGGTAGCAGTCGACGCTTTCAAGATTCAAGATTTAAGATTTAAGGTTTAAGGTTTGAGATTCACCGTGGCAGCTGCTCCTGCGGTGGAGTAGGTTAGGTACAGTATACAGGTAAAGGATTTTTGCTTTCAAAGAAAAAAAAAAAAAAAAAAGGGCGAGGCTGAATTAATTACCATCAAACCTCAGCGTTTCGAATTTTATTTTTCAACAATATTCTCGACGGCATTCGCGTGAATATCGAATATCCGATAACCCTGCAGTATATTTCATGCGCTTGTCAAAATCGGTAAAAGTTAGTACATATTATACATCGTAAAGCAACAAGTGTTCGTCCTTCGATCTATCTTTATATCTCTCTCTCTCTCTCTCTCTCTCAACTGATTGTTACAGATCTCCATTTCGTCTATAAATGTGAGATTTTCGTTGCAGAATAGGACGAAGAAAAAGAAAAAGAAAAAAGATATCTTTCAAATAGACACTCTCTCTCTGCACCTTGAGGCATTTAAAGAGATATCTACCCAGTCTTCGAATACAGAGTGTAAGTGCCAACTACAAACGCTGCAGGTTTTACGACTATAGAGATACGAGATAGTTCATGAAAGTTAAATAGAAATTTACGAACTGCAGAAGAGAACTCTATGGTCAACTGTACACAGCAGTAACAAACCTCCTCGGGGTTGGTCGCGAGAATAATCGACTACACACTAATATATATATATAAGCTGGCTTTCGACTTTACACAACTACATACTTTCTTCTTCTTCTCCTTATTATTATTATTATTATTGTTTCGTACTACTTTTTCATTTTCGTTTTTACTTTTTTTTTTTCTCTTCCCATTTTTATCCTTTCATCTTTTCGTACCTTCATGACCCATATATTAGGATTCAGCCGTTTAATTTATTTCAATTTCAATTTCATTCCCATTCATTTACTTGTACGATAATTATTAACACAGATTGTCTCTCTACTTCCATCATATTATAGAAGTAAAAGAAAATATAATCTAGAATAAGAATTGAGGCCGATTAAAATCCAAGGCAATATACCATGCATACATACCTATTTATATAGAAGTTAATTTATTTATTCACCGTACAGCTCTGTTCCCGGTCATCTTATAGTACGATACACATAACGTATATCTGAGTATTTGAAATTGTCCGGACGATACTATAACGCAGTGCAGCTGCTCTATGAATCTAGCCAGATCTGAACGTTTGGTCTTATGACTCGCGTGCGTAATTGTCACGCAATTTGATATTACAGTTTCACAATGATTTAAACCATGGGTTGAGTAAATATCATTTCTTTGATATTGAAGTTTCGCACGTTGACTATAATATGGCGAATCGTTAACGACTCGTTAAGTCGTAAAGTAAGTAAGAAAGAGAAAAGACGATAAAAAAAAAGAAAAGAAAAAAATTAAAAATTGGGGTAAAAGTATATCGCGCTCTCGTATCGGATAAACCGAACTTTCACAGCCTTCGGTAAAGAAAAGCTGAAGCAAACAATGAGAGAGGCAGAAGAAAGAGAGACAGAAGTAAGGCTGATCCAGGTACAGAACTACCGGAGGGTAAGTGTAAGAGATTGTACGTGACCGGAGTCTGTAGCAGACGATCAGAGGGCGTGGACGCGAAGCAGAAGAAGAAGAAGAATAAGAAGAAGAAGGTTGTCGGAGGTACGGAGAAGAAAAAGAACCGAAACAGGTTATCAAATTAAAGCGATACACCCAGGGCGATGTGCATGTATGTGTGCATGTATACCGTACCTCATTTTTCGGCCTTATTCCCGATCGCGGAGCTGAGACTACCGCGTCTTCTCCTCTTAAAATACTATATACGATAAAAGAGATACGTTTTCTGTTTCACTTTTTTTATTTCCCCTTTTCTCTCATAGTTTCCAAAATTTCAACTAAAACTCAAAGTTTCTATAATTAGATTGTGAGAGATTCTCGTGACATTTGAAAATAAAAAAATAAAAGATAAAAATAAAAACTAGTTTTGAGATTCTCTCTCTCATTTTTTATTTTTATTTTTCTCATATAATTTTCAACTAATGACATAACACCGCGAGTTCAGGAACGCTGATTCGAGACTAGATATAATACATACGAGTTCGCATGGATATATTGTGAATTTTGTCAAAGACTTAGGTATACGTATATTGTCAGAGATAGAGGTATACACGTCCATAACGTGTGACACTGCGAGGGTTAACGCTCTTCGAACCTGTCCCATACCTACATTTGTCATATAGTAAAAAGTGTGAATATCGTCGTATTTATAGGTCGTCATAGAACCGACTAAGGACGTAGGCGTTTGCTATCGGTAGAATAAAGCCGATAAATGGCTATAACACGACAACTAGTACCTACTTATACCAGCGTATTTACAGATATGTACAGATAATGGAATTCGGCATTGCGACAGACGTATATACATGTCGCCTAGTTATCCCACGTAAGACACGTGCGAAGTTGCACATCGTGCTCTCTTCCTTGCTTCTATCTCTCTTCCTCTAAACTCGCTAGAATTTCGTTCATACGGTTGTGTATAGCGTGAGTAAAACTTATGTGGAATATAACGAAGAAGCTTCAAGAGACAAAGAGACCGATCCCAGGCTATCTATGGTCTTGGACGGAGTATGTAGGTATAACAGAGAAGAAAAATTGACCACATGTGCCGCGGTGCGATCATCTCTTGTGTAATATTACGTTAATTTCTATTTTCTGCATCTAATAATTATAAGGAAGCATCCTATGCGCGATGTTTGTTCATTTATCTCCCCTAATGAACGTATAGCGTAATAAGAAACTTACGATCCACATACCTCCTCTCTTTACTTCACGTCTCTACTCTATTCTACTCTGTTCTACTCTACTCGTAGGGCGTCTCGTTAATATATATCAGTGAACAGATAGGTAAATCGGGTTATTAAATTATACTCACAGCGTAGAGGGACTTCAGTTTCACATGATTTAGGGCCGGGACATCGACCATGGAGCATTTCAATAAAATAGTCGTAGTTTGACTAGGCATTTCCAACGATTATATTATACAAATAGCGCAAGTTCGACAATGAATATCAGTACTCAACTAGCTCGCCGACCATTTGTATAATAAAACAAATATCTATAAGGATATACCTCGTTATTTTTATTGATAAATAATTTATCCAACTTTTTTTTACCACACATATGTTATATGTTACCTTTATATCGATATTTTAAGACTGAATTTAACGATCTTATCTTATCTTTTTTTTTAATTTTCTTCCCGATTTTTTTTTTTTTTTTTTTTCAAGAAGCAAAAAAAAAATTTCTACAGATCGAAAATGAAAAATTCTCGTTGTTTATTATCTGTGACAATCGCGATCGCGGACCTCTTCGCCTATAGTCCTTCGCGCACGAACGCCAGACTATAACACACTGACTTCACTGGCAAAGCCGGACTGAGACGTTCCGTACTCACTAGACCGGAGTAGTGGGGAGACCCGTTGTAAGTACCGAGTCTGACTCTCCGTCCGACTATAACGCCTGCTATCACTGTTCGCTCTACTCGCATTCACATGTGCGCGTGTATGGTGTGTCTGTATGCGTGACCCGGTACCCCGCAGGGTCCTTTAGTACGAAGAACCAAGAGTCCGACTTTAAGAATCCCCCGTAATTTTCCAGAATACGATAACTGGCTGCGGCTCATCAATGCGCAACATTTCGTCGAATGATTATTTCCCAAATTTCAATTTCGAGTGTAGGTACAAAATTGTAAAATCGAATTCGATGTCAATTTCTCTCAGTTTTAATGCGATATCATTTATTACATATCGGTGTGCGTTGGTATGGGAAGAGATTTTGCGGACTGTTATAATACCGGTTGACAAGTCTATTGTTTGAGACTTACTTTTTTTTTTTTTCTCTCTTTCTTTCTTTATTAGAGTGCTTTGACCGTTAGTTGACAAAGGGAAAACGTCCAGCGCAAATTCTGTACTACCTATATATACCTATACCACGCACGTCCTGGTATTTATTGTACTAACTAAGAGAGTCAGACTGACAATGAGTTGATACATCGTCAGCTGAACGAGTCTCTCTCTCTGCTTTTTTTTTTTTTTTCATTGTACGAAGAAAGAAAAAAAGCAAATTAATAAATTACTATTCAAAGATTATCTACTTTTTTTTTTTGTTTTATTTCCTCTCTCTTTTCCCTCAATTCTCCATTTATTCAAAGCTCGATACAATTTTTCGTTGAAAACCCTTGAAACAGAGAAAGAAAAAAAAGGAAAAAAAGGAAAAATGTTGAAAGCAAAAAAGAGACTAAGCTCGGTGGTTTATTCACGTGCGAATTTTGCCGCTTGGTATAGCTGTACCTGGATACGTGTGACCCAAATCTATAGACAACGAACCGATCCAATCGAAGTTCTCCACTTCGTTTTCGTTTCTTAGTTTTTTTTTTGTTTTCTCCTTAATTATTTGTACTTGTCGTTTTTCTCTACAGTCCAGATAGACAAGGGACAAAAGTTGTTCGGAGAAATGACCTCTTCAATTTAAAAAAAAGAAAAAAAGAAAAAGACGAACTAACAAGAAAAAAGACATAAAGTTAATTATAGGTACGTATAAAAAAAAAAAAGAAAAAAAAATGCGATAATAAACTGCAGCCACACCTTAACTTCGAGTCCTTTAATTCACAGTATTTATAATTCTGCGAATTTTTTCAATTAAAATCGCTAACAGACGTGTGCGCGTTGCGGTTATCGAACTGTCCGAAATTACCTCGATAAGGTTTAAAACCATGATTCGACGAATAAACGGAATTCCTTGTTATCGTTTTTTTTTTTTTTTGGTTTATTTATTATTATTGTTATTGATTTTTTTATTTCGGGGATTTTGTCTTTCACCGCTAAACCTATGCGCCCTAGAAATTTGAGGAATTTGAATACTTGTAATTGCTTGCCTTTACTATTCCAGAAGCCAACTGGACTCTGGATTATGACTCGTCGTACGGTCGGGAACCAATACCTGGCAATTATTCTCGAATGACTCATTTACTTTACTACATTTAGGTAGATACTTTGGAACTCGGACAACCTGGACTGAATGACCATACTTCCGTGCTTAGGCGTCATCACGACATTCCATACAAATTTCAAACTATCCCCTATAAGTATAGGTACCATAAACTTTTTCTTTCTATTTTCAAACAAACAGTGTAAAACTTTTCAGATAATTCAACCTTTGATCAGAGATCAGAGATCAGAGTTTTTATTTTTTCTTCTATATTTCTCTTGTTTTTTTTTTTTTAATATATTCCCCCACTTCGTGAATGCAGTCCCCTCATACAATAATTTACAGCTACACATGCATCAGATAGCTAATTTAATCTGAAATAACAGCGTTGGGTAAGAATTAATTCTTTCTTCTTCTTCCTTTTTCTTTCAACACCGAAGGCGTTAAATTAATGCTGAAAGGGTTTTTTAGAGAATAGATTACGCTGAAACGGGATAGAATAATATTTTCTATTGTTTTAGTACGTGTATATATTCGGACGTTGCTTAAGGGCCGCGATTATCTAACAGAAACGCGGAACTTTATTTTAGACAATATATTTTCAAGCTGGGATAGATTTTGGTCAAATTTATTACAGGAATCGTACTTTTCTTTTTTTTTTTTTTTGTTTTTTTTTCAACTTTTTCTTATAGACTGAGAGAAAAACTCAATTTCTGGTTACTATAGCCTGATGATAATGGCATACATTATTATACGGTTTATAGAATTTTACGACTATGAGTTTGTCGCTTTTCTCGCTATAGGGATTTATTTTCATTGCATTCACTCTTCTCTCGCGTCGCTTGTGGATTCTAAGTTTTTCTATTTCCGCGCCTCCGGAATACCATCGACGTCTATTTCGGCGACGCACGTGTTAAGAGTCGCATGAAGAGAAGAAATTAAAATTGTCCAGATTCGAAGTTAAGAAGTTAAAAAGATAAAAAGACGAAGAAGAAAAGAAGGATGAAAATATAACCGCGACTCGAACGACGTTTTAAATTTCATACAAGTTTTCAGGAAACTCACGCCGTTATTATGCATAAACTTTCGTCATAATATACCTACATATAAGATGAAATAAAATTTTTGGATGAAATAAATTCCAATTGAAAAGTAGGCAAAAAGAGAAAATAGGAAACGATTAAAATCTTCCGTTCTAGTTTCTTATTACCTTCCGACATAGCTGTAACTAGTTTACGTGAAAATGGAAACATACTGTCATTCCAGTTATCAATTTCCGATATCTGTAGGCGCCCCTGAAAACTTCTGCTTTTATGATTGCACTTAAAGCCCAAGTACAAGCGTCAGAAGCGACTGCAGTATAGTTATCGTTTATCTACACGCAGATAGTTTAATGCATCGCAGTATTTCAGTTAAGTATAAAGAGAGTCGATTTCCAGATTTATAATGATCGATTGTAGTTACTTCCTCGTAAAAAAAAAAAAAAAAAAATCTATCTTCTCACAAGACGATAAAACGATAAAATCGTACGACCGCAGATAAAATTGTCACAGCTATCTCAGAATTCTACAAAGTTTCAAATATTTTCATACGAAAAGATCCAATGAACGATTAATTTCTTTATATTACTTTTACTTTTTCTTTTTCGTTGCATTTCGCGAATTTAAAAGGCCTGATATCTCTTAGGGATATAATGATTGGGTATAGTATAACACGCGCGATTCGATATTGATAAAAAGATTAGTCTTTATCGGCTATAATGACAGAGCAATAAAAATAAAGAATCTAGAACGCGTGCTAGCTATTTTATACATACACACGTCGTCTTTGTATTATACGTCATATAAATTTCGCTCTTATAATTATGACGTATATGAACTACTATACCTGCTAAATGTACACATTGTCAAATCTCCACAATATCACACATACCTATATATTATATATACCTATACGATAATAAATGTCGGATGTAACAATATATGATCACCGGAACAATTTCCTGGTAATAAACTGTACAAGCGTATATCATACACGATGACTTCTTCCGTGATGACTAATTTACCGTGAATTGAAAGAAAAAAATCTTTATAACGAACCGATAAGCGATTTGCATCTCAATTGACGAAGAATTTTAATCGTCACACACGTACCTCACATACGTCACTTCAATTATTATTATTATTATTATTTTTTGTCATTGTTATCATTATTATTATTATTATTTTTGGGATATAAATACGTAATTGTATTCACGCTCCGGGCGCAATATATAACACGTCATTAAAATGTCTGGGAATCTCGCGGTGAGGTGTCTGTAAAATAATTTCAAACTAACCGCGGTGGTAGTCAGTCAGCTGATCGGTATTATACGCGGAAGATATGATAATTTCACTTTCGCGATACGCGATTTGGGTAAACTGGATATTCCAAGAAGATACTTGAAACTTTTTCGAATGTTTTGCATAATATAGGTATACGATTCATACGAATAGTTAAATCGAATTTCTAGAATCGATTTCCATCATTCAAAATCTATGTTACGTTACACGCGATGATTCATACTTTCGTATAATGTAATCAACGTTTAGAATGTAAGTGGGAGATGCGTGATTTCATTATATCATTATAATCATTAATGATGGAAAAAATCAACGTCATTTAACTGCACCAGCATCCTACCATCTGCGTCTGTCATACCACGCTGGTAGGTGTATAATAACAAAGAGAGAACACGTCCAGCGAACTTTTACAAATTTATTGATTAATGAATGAATGAATGGATGAATGAATCTGCCCACGCGGAGATTGGAGAAGGTGCGATCATCGCTATACGCCACGTCATATTTATCGTATTCTATCGCATACCTATATCGGTTATAAATACGTCTAAATATAGCAGCAACGAAGAAATCGTATAATATACGTTTCATTCGTAATTATTATTTCTATAATTTTTTTTTTCTCATCGAATTGTTTGTAACAACGAAAGAAAAGAAAAAAAAATGAAATCCTATAGAATTTTAAAGTGAAACGAATTTGATGCTATTTTTTATTTATTTTTTTTAATTTTTGCACATATTATATAAAATCTACTGATTTATTTGCGACTGATGAGATTGCGGGAAAACCAGCCGGTCTAACCTTTAACAAAATGATAATACATATATACATATAGAAATGCGCGGAGAATATGAGATTGCTCGACATTTGTAACTGGCATATATAACGAATATTTCCTTTCTCAACAAATGACGCGGTTATTCCATACCGTGAATAAACCAAGATGGAAATAACAGTCATGGGTAGAAAAATTCTTTTTTTCTTTCTTTCTATATTTTATTACGGTGAATGGTGGATATCAGACAGAACGAGATCCGCGTGTAGAAGCTACGTGAGATAACCTAAGTCGTTTGATTATCAATTTATTTAGACTGGTGTAATAATATATATATAGCTATACGTATAGTTTGTTGTTTCAACACCCGAGTGAGAAGATAGACTCAAACGTTTCCCGGATATGATATTAAACGTGTAATTATATTTGTTTCATCATATTTTTCCAGAAGATAAAAACGCTGCAGTATAAAACATCCGAAGTTAGGGAAAAAGAAGGAAAAAAAAAAATTAAGAGTGGAGATACTTTGCACATGGGGTAAAGAAAAGAAGACCAGAAGACGCTATATGCTGGGGAAATGGACACTAAGTAGTGTATAGCAAGCATATACATATATGTGTGTGTGAAGAGCATAGTAAAACGTGTTTCTTTTTTAGCAAGAAACAAGAATTTCCAGTAAACCTGACACTGTGCAGAGCTTTGAAGCCTAGGTGCATAACCACGTTCCAGGAAACAGTCGCCATCTCCTGGGTGCTGCAGAGTGGTTTTTCAAATTTTCAATAATAGTAATAAAGTAAAAAGAAGGAGAAATGTATATTCATATTTTCACCCGATATTTATACGGGTCAATCAGGTACTATAACGATTCGAATGAAATTCTGACAACGTGGGGGTTATCAAAATTTATATATTATACGTGTACAACAACTTTTAATAATCATTTTTCTGCGTAGGATTTGGAAAGGGGGGAAGTAAGTGATTATTGTTTAAACAACAATGAGATAAACACGGATTAATAAATTCACTCCCGAGTTCATTGCACTTATATTATGTTCAACTAACTGACGCGCAAGTGTTGCAAGTCTAGAGGTAATAAATCAACGTACATACTATACATATTATCTTTGATTATTCCTTGCGGATTGTATATCGACTTAGAACGTTAATTAAACATCGCATATGTACATCGATTGCTTTCGAAGTGAGTAAAAGAAAAATGAAAAATGAACAAAAAAAAGAAAAGGAACAAAAATAATACACGTGAAATAAAACATTGCTACGACATTAGTATACTTTCGTATGAGTTTCACCCACTTATATATCTTACTTGAGATTATTTTTAAATCTAAGATCAACGTGTATACCCCAGTAGTGATGTTAGACAGAAGCTTAATTTAGTGTTACTCGAATGAAATAGATGCAGTAGGTATAGTTATATTAGAATTTATTTATAGAAGTTAGGACACTCGAGTACTCCGGAGCAACAGCAACACCAACATCCGCGTTCTATCTGATCTTTTTTTTTTTTTTTTTACTGTAACTTTACGCACACTCGTTACTATACTATTTTTCACTATATAAATATATATAGTATTTCATACAGAATTTTCTTTACTTCATATACTTTACAGGTATATGTAATTATGCATTTAGGCAATATAATAATAATAATAATAATAATAATAATAATAATCTATAAGGAGAAAATGTAAGAGAGAGAGGAAAAGAGTGCACTGCACACAGTACTTCGCGTTTGTTAAGCGAGAAACTCGAACGTAGGTTCCTAATTGCGAGACAAGGACACAGCAAGGACAAAAGGCGTAGGATATACGTATATAAGAAGGGGTTTTCTCGTTACGCATGTATATAGATGTAGTTATGTACGTACTTACGTATACGTACGTGACTTCGAACTCAACGCGGCCGTTGCGGTTCGCGTGGGCCAAAGTTCATTGCGCCTCCACTACTATAAACGCCCGCCGCAACGACTCTTTGTTCTGTATACATGTATATATCCATTATCCATATACATATATATACATATAGGTAAATACATATAAATAATAATTCTGTCTTTCGACATTAACAACATATTATTATAATTATGTTCGAGTCAGGCAAGTCTTACAAGAAATTGAGATCTCTCGCACACATGTATACATATGTATATATATTATAGACCGCATTGACGGATTTCCAGTTCCTCCTTCTCTCTCCTTCCTTTATCGTATTTATTATTAATAATATTAATATTGTTATCGTATATGCATACATACATAATATATTGCCAAGAATTTACGACGCAACGGTTTTATCTGCGACTTTCCTCATTTCATAATTACGACGATTTATATATTACATTCAATATATAACATGCGAATAGAAGATTTCCTATTTACTCTATTTCCTTTTTTTCTTTATATTTTTTCACTCATAAATTTTACCGCAATTATATGAATTCTCTTTCATTATAATTCGATATAATGACCTCGCGTGATATGGCTCAGAGAGTTTTTCTTCATTTCCCGATTTGCCAAACTATATGTTTAACTCCTAACTTCTCATACACGCGGTTAATCTAATTCTTGAATTAAACCAATCGCTTCGAACGTGACTTAGTCGTTGCCGATCGACGTACCGTGATCCGTGTGTAATCTACGTGAGTTTATAAGATATTATACAAGCCTGGAGCAGACCATTGTTTGCGAGTTTTAATTCAACGCGAATCTCGCCACGCCACGCGCTACACCTATATACACATTTATACATGTATACATAACACGTACTCAGATTGATCTTTACCAAGAGATCTCTAACTAACCAACTAACTAACTAACTATAACTAAGGTCTTTGGCCCCTGCGTACAGTTCGCGCATGGAATTCGCGAGGTCTCGATCAGTCGCGTTGTATACCTTGGGAGAATAATACATGTATTAATCGCACACGAATAAAACCGTTGAGAATCTATACGGTATAAAAGTTTCTCGATATAGTTAGATAGAGAGTAATTCACCAATTGGACAAATTGACTCGTAGATGTACAACGATCGTGAAATAGTGGCTGGCATAAGGTCACGAGACTCTCTAAGCACGTGTGATTTCGAGTTTGAAAATAATTTGACAATACATATATCCGTTTTTATACTTCTATATATTTTATACAACGATATCGGTTTAATAAACCACGACGATGAAACGTGAACACGATACTTTCCATTCGATTGATTAACATTTTATAACCCGTGGTACCATTAAAGATGATAATATAACGTTCGTATAGAAAGCGATGATCGTCGTTAAAGAAAAATCAAATCTCTTATAGAATTTCAAATTTATAGAAACTAATTATATATATATATATATATCGTAAGAAAGTTAATGTATTAGAAAAAGTACATTTTCTTTATAGCTCACCGAACCAAACTTGACGTTGAACAGCTCGCAGTATTTAACGAAAAATTTCATAACTCTACCGAGAGTGAGGTTATTCCGCAGTAGCTATACCTGCAGCTGGTGAATTTGCGTACGTTGTTTAAGTAGGTCTACTGCTTCGGTGCATCAAGTGAACTCGAGTTCATGATTGGCTTACGAGTTTTGCCTACCGGCTCTTTGTACTCAAGAGTATTCTCAAAGCCGAGAACGAATCAGAGACTGCGAGGAGAGGGACAGAGTGCGTTCCCCGGGTCGAAGTATTTTCAATAAAGTTACGTGATTGTTTTTTACTTTTCTTTCCTTTAATAATCAAGTATCGGTGAGTATAATCAGTCGGGGTTAGTTGGGAAAAACGCGGGTCCTTCGAGACCGGAATTACACCTCCTCGGTACAAAGCTGAAGAAAAGAGACTCCGAGAGAGTATTCTGCCGATTGCATAATCCCGAGAGTCCGATACACTATAGCGGCCAACTCGACCAGGTAATATATAGGCCTTAGACCGGTGCCAAAAACGAAAATATACCTAGCCACCCGCGAGTCGAATAGCTGCTGCTGCAGACCTCTCGCGTAAATATCTCGACCGAAACTATAGGGCGATGCAGTTTTTGTTCGGGGATCACGATATGAAACTGACCTCGTCAAGCCCGGATTAATAGTCGAAACTTGAAGGCGTATAGCCGAAGGGAGTATCAAAGTTTTCGAATTTCTTTCCACGCCAAAAAAATGTTGTAAAATTTTTCTCGATTTTATTTCCACCTAACGTTATAGTAGATTTTAAAGATTAAACGTATGTGTAAGTCTGCAGCAGGTGCAACGAGGCGATATATATTATCGTGTACAAGCCAACGATTGTATAATAGCTACACACACGCGCTACGTACGTATTGCACGTACCTACTGCTCTTAATTGTTTCTATAGGTGGAATAAGGCCGATGCACCGATTTCAAGTATAGAATAAAGATAAATGCCAAGAATCTTTCGACCCCGTTGCTTCACCTCGTCTCTTAGATTTTAATCGAACCTTCGACCGAAATGAGCGGACAGAAGTCGATGGAAATAATTCAATTTTTTTTTTTCTTGTTTCGGGGTTGAGAGCTGCCACGAGAGAACGCTTGGGGTGTGCATAGTTTTTCCGTAAACTGGCAGTTTTTAACCCAGTTTTTAAAATCTCTAGGATTTAATGGATATATTGAAAAATATCGTGTGAAATTTCTTCACCTCATTAAAGAGAGAGAGAAAGTAGATTATTTTCCGATGTGTGTCAAAGCTCGAGATTACGATACTTCGATAAAAAGAGGAAAAAACGAAATATATGTATTATGTAACCGTAATATTTACCTTGACTATGATTAACGGTATAATTATATAGACTTTGTAAATAGAGAGAGAGAGAGAGAGAGAAAAGTATGAAATTTTTAAATAAGTTGCAAATATTTACCCAACTGTTTTACTAACAATTATATTCGTGTACTTGGGGATATTCGTCGTAAAGAAAGTAAAAGCATCGAGGATATATAGTGAATCCTCGTAATGAAATTATACGTACTTGTCACATCGTGAACTCTTACAACTCTATACCGATAATGGAATTATTTACACAAAGTAAATAGGTGTATATACACATTATTTTCACCGATAGTTGGAGTCTGAAGTAGGGAGTATAAAGTGAAATAAAGTAAAGTAAACCAAAGTGATTTATTTGTGCCTGGAAGCGAGCTCTTCAGTTTCTGAATACCTAATTCGAAAATCTACGATTCTGGGTTATTTTAATTAACGATCTGATATACTCGATCGCGTTTGCCTCTAATTTAGGTCTAATTAGAATAGAATGAAGAGAGACAAAATATATGAACCCAGAATCGGGGAAGATAGTGTAATAAAAAAAAAAAAGAAAGAAAAGCAACGTGAAGGAAGGTAATTTGCATTCCTGCAGATTTATTCGACGTCTGGCGTACTGTAGCTAATCGCACGAGCGACTGAACGGCGATTTTCTTTATTCGCAAACTCATTTTTTTTTTTTAATTTTTTATTCGTTTTTACTATTTTTAATCCTTTAACGTCGTCGCTGCTGATCCTTTTACCTCCTCCTCCTTCTTTTCTTCAATTCTTTTTCTTCTTCTTCTTCTTCTTCTTCCCAGTTTTCTTCTTATTTTCGTTCTCTCACTCGCCAGGCAACACAACGGAAGATCTCAGTTTAATTTTCAACAGTTTTTATCAGAACTCTTTGCTCCGTCTTTCTTAATACTGCTAACTGCTAGCTTCTCGGCTCTCGACCTCTCCCGTCTCTACTCATCTTATACATAGCCATGTACCAACGAGCGACGACTCAAGTTCAAGTTTTTCTTGCATTTTGCTTTGGCCGCGAAATCTCGCTTCTGCCTTTGCCTTTGCTTTTGCCTTTACCTCTACCTCTACCTCTACCTCTGGCTCTGGCTCTGGTTCTGCCGATCTGTTGATGCTGTAGCTGCATCGCGGAGGATCGTTTCTTTCTTTTCTTTTTTTTTAAACCAGTTTAACAACGCGACCTGCCCCCATATTCTTAACGTCAGTCTACTCCATCGAAAGGGGGGAAATACTTGCCAACCGGGGAATCGAGAATCGAGATCGGAACTCTACAACCATACGCCGATGCGTGTGACGGTCATCGAACTCATAAGACTATAACTACTTCATATGAGAGAAGAGAAGAAAAAAACAAAGCGAAAAAAAAAAACAAAAACTGATAAATCCTCGTAGAAAAATAATTTCACAATTTTAATATTAGACGAGAAAAATTTGTTTTACTTTCTCGTATAGGAAAAGAGAAAAAAAACAAAATTAGAATAAAATCGTTGACCGCCTTCTTGAATATATATATATATATATATTTAGAAAGTGAAGATATACGAAGAGAGTCTATCTCTTTCTCTCTCTTTCTATCTTATCATTTATAGCTACATAAAAAACAGGAAATAAAAGAATAATTCCATTCGTATTTTCCCGTTAGTGATTATAAAGTTGTAGTAGATTAGTATAATATGAAGCAAATCAAGAAGCGTGCGATAATTATGTTAAATATATTGTGTATAAATATATGTATAATATATATTTATATTTACCAAAATATCCTGTAGAGATACCGGCATCATAGCTGAACACGTAGACATCGTAACGATATCCTGATATTATTACTCTCCTCACGTTAATGAATAAAAAAAATTTAAATAAATAAATAAATTAAATGAAAGTTTATAGTTTCTATATTATTTTCCGAAAACCATTAGATTCAAAAATTCGCGCACTGGTAATCCTTAATTATTATATATATATCGTTAACGAATAATCATAACGATAATGATTTTCGACTTTCTTTCTTTCTTTCTTTCTTTATTATTCTTCTCCTTAATCTTATACTCTTATTCTCGATTTGTTATTTTATTTTAATCGCGAAACCGTGGATAAAACAAATCGAATCTTATTACGAATCGCGATCTGGTTGATGAAAAGTATCGAGTATGGGTATCGGTGTTAAGAAAAAGTCTGAATTTCTGCATCCGGGATAAGGAAATCGCGGATAAAGTATATAATAAATTCCGCGGACACGTGCGGTTATATATAACGAGAGACAAAAGAACCGGCCAGATCCACAGTTTGTTAGACACTGTTCAACCTCGCGGTTCCTGAGACCCGAAGACCCACCAGTGGATCTGGTGTGGCTACGTCGTCGACGTGGTTCTCCTCTGTGTGGTTACGGGCACGACCTTCTTCCATGTACTTCCTATATCAAATAAAGCTACACTCTCTCGGGTTTCGCGACTATAATCCAATAATACCTCTGCCGCCAATATAACACTACTTCGTTACTTTTTTACTTGCTAATACTATTTTCCTATTTTCCTATTTTTTTATTTTCCTATTTTCTTATTTTACCATTCGCCATTGCTATACATTGCTATTGCTGTGCAGCTAATTTAAACGTCTGGCCTAGCCCAGCCTAGTCTTACTATTAGACTCTCGCGCTGCCGCCCGTTCGTTCGACTGAAAAGTTATGCTCTAAATAACCCCCGCGCCTTTACAAACTTAGTCAAAATTACTCTTCAACATAGAACCATATAAGCGAGTATTTAATACGGAAAAAAAAATTAACGAACAAATTAATCAAGAATCGAATGTATTTTCTTTATTTTTCACGTTTTCTTATATCTTTCTTTTTTTCTTCTGCAATTATAAGAATCAGATAATGAATTTGAAAAATAAGACACACACATATGGACAATTTTTTCTTAGGAAATAATCACCGTGTTATATTTTTACCTCACACATAGTTACACCTTAATAACGGTACAATATGAAGAAGAGAAATTCACAGCTCAATCTCACGCGATTAGAGTGCAGTAGCTGGTCATAGACACAGACGCGTGTCTATATGATTCGTAAAAGAAAAAAAGAAGAAAGAAAAGAAACAAATTCTATCCGATAATTGTTATCACCGTACGTGTATAATGAGATGAATATTTTTCTATCGATTGTCAATTAATATGATATATTTATTAAAATTGATAAATTATATTTGTCGCGAAACGATTCGGATTATGATATATACCGCGGAGCTGATGGTCAGCGAAGCACTGATCGGTGAACGATGTATGTACAGACGATGAGACATACCAGACTAAGCGATTAGGTACGTGTACTGTACAACTTCGACGACTGTACGTTACTTATATCGATGAGTGTACGTTATGTGTACGTGATACTATATTATATTGAAGAAAATGAAAAAATCTGTACCTACGTACATAGTTTGTTCAATTTTTTTGATTGCGTTAATTATAGACGGTTAAGAATACAGAGAAAGAATAAAGATATTTGATTGACGCGGCGTGGAGCTGTGTGAGTAATGAAATTAAATTGTCAGACTTTAAACGTTTACAAGTAAATAAATTATCAATTCCGCGATCAATGAGATAGAGATGGATATGATATAGAGATACGAATATATACTGGGATAGCTACTATATGACAGCGGCAATATTTTGTCGAAAATATTTATCTAATTGTAATTAAAAATACGCGAAATATATATATTGACGAATCGAGAAGTCATTAAGTTCCAAGATATGTGTATATATGTATATCGAAGTAAATTATTACCAATCATCATGTATTCTGACTATTTCAAAGAGCGACAGAAAGAGAGAGAGAGAAAATAAAGTTTCTCAGAATAGCTATTGAAACAGTGAATCACTGCAGGAGTTAATTTTTCCAAAGAAATTCTCTTCTTTAATATATTGAGTCAAATATATATATATATGTATACAAGTGTGTATATTATTATGACCTCGTGTAAGAAATGATAATGATTCTTGAAAAAAGAAAAAAGAAAAGGAAATTTCGAAATAGTATAATAAAGGTGCAAGATATTGTTTGTTCAAAAACGATCTTGAAATTTGCGGATTCGAAGGAAACCGCACCGAAAAAATTAAACGTTTTTGTTAAAGCGAATATTTTCAATCTTTCAGAGTACATACCATACCTATGTATATAATATTTATATAGAAGGCAATGGGTATAAGACTCGTCTAGTCGTCGTTGCCAGTTGGATGATTACCAAGAATGCGAGAGTTTGCTCGTATCCTAGCTAACTGAGATTCCTGCTGCAGCAGAGAATATGTGCCGGGGCTACTTAACTATATACTACCATAATCTATTTGACATCTAACTATCATGGCGCCAACGATTAATAGAAAAAGAGAAAAAATTTGGAAAAAAAATGAATTCAACTATATAATATTTCAATATTTAAATACATTGAATCATTGGCAAAATGAATCCATCAATTTTCTATCCCCCATGATTATTTCTCCTTTCATAATGTTCACCTCCTCATATCCCCGGTTCTTTCTCTCGATTGTACGACAATAATAGACTCGAGAATAAATTTCAAATTCCGTATGCGTAAAGTTAAACATTTACATTCATGCATGTGCATAGTTGGGTGTTTGTTGAATTTACGTGCCGGACAAGAGGCGGGCAGGGTCATCTAGTCATGGTGTATGTACCTACACATCACGTGTCCGACTTTACTTGATCGGCTTCGACAAATCCAGCTTACTATTCCCTCGTTATACATACACAAACTTGCTGATTCCGTTCTATAAGTCACTAGGATATATAATATACCTGTAGACAATATAATATATATATACATAACACGTGAATTTTGTACGCGACATCCACGTCGTATGTATAAAATAAAAAGAGCATATATCGCGGTTTAGGTATCATTTCTATATACATGTAAAAAAAAAAAACATATATAATACAAGGAATTCGAAGATTAGTCACGGACACATCCTATCTTCTTTTTCCCAGCGAGGAAGATTATCTCAAAAAAAATACGGAGAAGAAAAATGAACGTATAAAAACGTGAGAAATCGAAATAGAAACTTCGATTATATTCGATAATGCAATTGGCTTGGAATAAGTACTGCGCGTATATATACCTGCGGCACAAGAGAGCGCAGCGTATATTTTTATCTCGCGATTGTGAAAAAGTCGAGGTTCGAAACTAGTTTCCAACAATTACCGGAAACCTTTCCTATTACCTGTTGTACAGGTAACTAGTATTTATATAATAAACACGAAGACCTAGGCTACGACGTCTAGGATAAAATCTAGAATATTTCCAACGGTATTGATGGTGCTGATGCATCCTTTAGCAATCCGCAGCCTCTCATCTCACTGTTATTTCGTAGTAATGTGAGATTCGGTGAAATATGAATAGAAAAAACAAAAAAAAATAAAAATAAATTAGCAATGCGAGGATGAATGCTAATTCATTGACATGCTCCGATTTAAAATACATATTGAATTAAGACAAAGAGAACCAAATGGTCAACGTTTCTATAATTAAACGTGTAAGCTATATACGTATAGCTATATACGAAAGCTGTGCGTCACGTTTTTAACGTCGGTTTGACACGTGGTGTTAAGAACACGTGAATCACGACTAGACTAGATAATAGTCTTATAGGTTGTTCGGCACTTTGTTTTCTCGACGGAGTCTTGTTCCCCTCGTCGTCATGAATATTAAACTCTTGTATAAACGCATAAGCTCGCTCGCAAAGTACTCAAGAGTATTTCGGATTCAAACTGATTCCTCAAGTAACGAAAATTAATCGGAAATATTCAAAAGAAAAAGGAGACAAAAAAAAAAAAAAAAACGAAATTTCTATACTCCCGAATTTTTCATCATTAATATAATATATTATATTATATATAATAAGACGCAGCGATATATTGATTCCTTTTTCGATGATAAGCTTACCGCATGAGCTCGATGATGTTGATGATGATGATGATGATGATGCCGCCTCTCCTTAGTGTGATGTTTCCCATGATGTTGCTTACCGCCTCTATGAGGTGGATAAGTATGATAAACGCCATGTGCCGTAGCACCGAAAGCCGAGCAAGGTTGGCGTCACCTTATCTCGCCGAATCCGAAATTGCACTTCTTAACTTGAGCCACGTTGTTTTCGTCTTGTGAATTTTTGACCAAACCATTTTGTTGGGAATTTTGTTGTTGAAAGGTAAGATCATCGTCGTCAATATCAACGGGATACGATATTCGATTGTGAGATAATATCTTCAGGCTTGAACCTATCGGTGTTACTGTAGTAGCTGGGTCCAGCTTGACCAGGGCTGCTTGTAGTTCCAAAGCGTCCATTTCGACAGTTTTTGCAACACACCAAACCGGCAGTTTGCTATTTTTATTTCCAATAGTGAACCGGTCGGTTTTAACAATCGACGATGTTACAGTTCTCGGTAAAAAAAAAAAAAAAACAACAGAACAGAACAGAAACACTTTCGGCTAACAAGAAATAAGGAAATTATATTCTTTTTCCTGTTCCCTATATATTTTAGATATTTCTCACAAATTTTTTACTTCACCTTATCACCTTTGATATTACAGTTTCAATTTTGATTTTTCGACAAATTTTATCATCAATTTTCATTTTTATCCACAATATTGTAAATCTTTTTTTCTTTTTTTTAGACCGTAGAAATTTCACCCTGAAATATTTCGCGGTATTTGATTATTAAAATGCGAAGGATCAGATCGCAGGTTCTTCGACCGTGGAGAAAACAGCAAGAGAGTTTTTGAAAAGAACAAAAAAAAAAAAAAAGAGAAGAAACTCCAACTTTCCTTTGTGCACTATAATAAATCATATCGCGTATACTTTTTTCTTTTCTTTTTTTTTTCTCATAATTTCCTCGCTGCCGTGTCATAAAATTGGCTGATGGATAAAAGCGAAAAATATGCAAATTTGACAAAAAAAAATATTTCTTTCATTCTTCGCCGCGGCGAATCTCCCGAGACGTGGGTGTATACTTAAATACAGGTAAATCCTTCTCCCCGCACGGCGCAAGTCGTCGCGGCTCGAAAACCTAATTCTAAAGACAAGCCGCCGCTATAACAAACGTCCTCCAAGGTAACAGGATTCGAAAACTCTTATACCTACATACATATGCCAACGAAACCCTCGGCATCGGCAGCACACAGGACGATGCACTCGCCTTTGTAGTTTCATTTGCGTCTAGACTCCGATGCCCGCCAGAATTAATTTATATCTATCTTTATCTTTTTTTTTTTTTTTTTCGGGGGGGCAGATTGAGTTTTTTATTCATTTTATTTTTTATTTTTTTTCAACTTTTCTCGTCAATCCGAATCAGCGAATCATCGGTATAATTCGCGAGTATAATATCAACGATCTTAATAGTCTCGATTCTTTCATTTTTTTTGTTATCACTTTTTTTTTCCTCACTTTTTTAATCAAAACGGAGCAAAGAACCCGCAGGGCATGACACGATGGATAAATTATACTTTAATCATGATTCTTGATTTTATTTAATCTACATAAGAAATCGTACCTATACACTCAGGACAAGTCTCGTTCGTGGATAAAACTATTGATTCGCAGCTAACAACCGCGCGACTGACTCTCTCTCTCTTTCTCTCGCACACAGACTGATCCTCAACATCTTACGAAATAATCTAATGCAATTTTTGTTTTCATTTTATTATATTATTTTTATTATTATTTAAATTTTCTTCAATTTTTCGCTTTCTTTTCTTTCCTTTACTTTATTTCCGTGAAATCCTTATACCCTTTAATTATACGTGGTTGTAATAATCGTTAAGAAAATTGATCACAAATATATACGATGATGTGTGCAAGATAAATCTTCATCGACCTATATAATCTGATTGTGTAAGTCTATCGTATAATATCCAGACAATAAAATTGTCAATAAACTATTACCTCCATATAGGCAAATAAGCGGGTATAGAATTTAATCTATCGTTCTAGAATGCACCCGTGATCTCTATATATATATTCCGGTTAGAAATCCTGTATTGCCTAACCCCCGCCGCAATCTCGAGCAATGTAGTGGGTATACATACCGAGGTGTACACTCGGTTGAGATTTATATATTAATCAACTAATCTGTTGTTCACGTTATCTCTATCCTATCCCAGACTTGCGTATCAAGAAACAAACAACAACAACAACAAAAAAGAAAAAAAAAACAAGAAAAACCAGGAAGTAAGAATAAAAAAAAAACGTTACGCCCGTCTCCACGACGTGCTGTAAGTAATTCTAATCTCTCCTCCCGTACCTAGGACTCGAACGTTCAATGTTCAGTGTTCAGTTGGGGCGAGGCAGCTGAGTTCATTGGGATAGGTTAGTCGCGGGTTTGTGAATTATTACACCACGTTGCTTGCTGCTGCTACTGCTGCTAGTATTGCTCCTGTATTTTATAGAGATTTCGATTTACAGTTATGCTCCGACGAACACGGGTCCTTGATTACTAGATAATACTCGGTTAATATCTCCTTCACAACCACAGCAGCAGCAGCAGCAGCAGAGGCAGAATTTAGACATACCTTATCGTATATAAAACACACAGTAGACACGAAGAAGAAAAAGATCGCAAAATTGAGCTTTCCTTTTTGGCACGTTGATTTTTTTATTTTTTATTTATATATATATATATATTTATATTTATACCTATATGCTCCACATATCCAGACGTGGATTGATTTAATTAAGATGACAATGAAAAGATAACGTATAAAGGAAATTTTTTTATCTTTTTATTATTATCGAACTGCAGTCACTTCTTGTTATTAGAATTTTTTTTCTTTCAATTTGTATTCAGAGGTAAAATACTATGAAATTTTATTATACGTACAGTTGAGTTATTTGATTAATTAATTAATTAATTAATTAATTAATTAATAAACGAATGAATTATTTGATTATTTCCACGATTATCGAAATCGTCTATTATTTACTCTTACTCTAAGCTTGAAACACTTTATACTATATCTCGCCTCGGTATCACCCTTCACGATACGGAGTCAATCGGCCGCGAGATTAAGGGGTTCTTGATGAATGTCCTTTGCGATATATATATACACATATATATATACCCCTTCGAATCTGAACTCTGACCCCTCTATCCCTTGCTCTCTATATATTTGTCTACCTCTATCTTTCACCCTTTCATCTCCACCCTCTCTTTTCTCTGCTTAGTCCGATTTCCTCAATTATAATATATTTTCATAAAAAAACGAAAATGAAACAAAAACTCTCTCTCTCTCTCTCTAAATATAAATATATATATTTATCTCTCTAGTAGGTATATAGTAAAAGTAATTGGGTACCCGAAGTATATAGAGAGACGCGATTCTATCTCAGTCTTGGACCGCAACCGACTGACGGTTTTATGGATGGACCAGCCCTCGTCTCGGCTTTCGTAGTCGGCAGGAGCAGCACCGGTAGTTCGCGATTCTCGTGATTCTATGTGTGATAAGTTCGGTGGTGTCGGCTACGTAGGAGGGTGTCGAGGGGAAGAAGGGATCAATATGAGGGTTCCCCGAACTGAAGGCGGGAATTCGCGCGCAGGTCGCAGATCGCGGCTAGCAGCTCTCGCAATTTTCGCAATATATACCCACACACGTATATACATACCATACCTTATACACTCCGAAATAACCCTCCAAAGATACCATGTATGTATGTGGGTGTAAAAACAAAACCAAAAGAAATTAAAAAGAAACGAGAATAAAAAAAAATACACCCATAGGTATATCTATATATATATATTGGTACAGCACAGCATCCCTGCAGTGCTGCTGCCCGACCACTACGTCGCGACGATATATATACATGCATATATATATACACATTGGGGCAATGAATCCATAAAATTTTTATACAGAAGAGAATTGAGAGAAGAACTGGATATTGTTATACAGATTTATTTATTTATTTATTTCTTTATTTTTCTGAAAAAGATAATAGATTCAATTTTATTTACACTATAGCTGTATAAAAGATTTCTCTTCAATACGTATATAGATATTATACATGATAATTAATTCATCGATCGTATATATGGGTGAAGTGAATTTTATTATTCTTATTTATTTATTTTTTATTTTTTCCCCCGTGTTTTACTACGATTTGATAAAATTTCTTTTATTCCTCTTTTGTACGAATTTTGAGATATTTTTTCTTGAATATATATAGTATAGATTGTTTTCTTGAAACTGAATAAAAATAATGGAAAATACTGTTTGGAGGGATTTTTAGACTCAATATGATGTAAGAATTGAACCGTTATTGGAGATTTTAATGTTTTAATTATATTAATAAAAGCGTTTTACAATACCACTCCTCACGCCATCTGGAGAAAATAGATACGACAGTTTCCTTCACGTAGTGGATAAAAAACCGGCGAACGTCGGTAAAGCAGGTATTAGCTAAATTCGTTGTCGAGATTAAAGTTTCCTTCAACTCGGAGGAAAAGTGAGATTTCTACCATCGATTCCCAGTCTCTAGACTCGCCGAAGAGTCGTCGAGACTCGTTGCTTATTTAACCCTTGCTGAACAGCCTCCGAGACTGGACCAAGATACACGTTGCCATATCTCATATTATCGCCGCGCTATGCGAATTGTATATACAGGGACTTTCTGTGGTGGCGGCACAGCTAGTTCCATCAAACACACGCACGCTTCGTCCGTGTGCCAGGGATACCAACCGAAAAAAAGAATGATGCAGCTTGAACAGAGCAAAGAGTATAGCAACCATAAGCGTGAAGTCTTCGGTTGTCACATGGACGAAGCGAGCTTGTGTGTAGTGGCGGTGGCTAATGGAACTAACTGTGCCGCCACCACAGAAAGTCCCTGTATACACCTAAGAGCGCTAGTATCCTTATAGCAAACTTCTCGAGGAACTCTAAGATATACAGTTATCAAGCGGACGGATATAAATTTATACTAAAGATAGAAACAGAACGAAAAAGAGAATCGGAAGAGAAAGAGATGAATAAATAAATAAAATAGGGAAATAGAAAGAAATGAGAAATAAATTAATCCGAAATTTATTACCTTGGCACAGAAAATCAATTCTCTTCTCTGTCTGCTTTGTCTTTGAATTGAAAAATCGATCGGCGAACTATATATGACTAAGAAAGTGCAGCAACAGATTCTGAGGGTTTCTCCTCGCTCTTTGCAGTGTCTAGATCGTGAGATCGGTTAAGGTATAGAATAAATGGATAATAATAAGAAGATAATATATAAGTAGAAGGAGTAAAGTAAAGGAAAGGAAAGGAAAGAGGAAGGAAGATGAGATCCTTGAGCCAAGGAACTGGCGGTTTAAATTCTCGTTCGTTCTCCCGCTGATCGTTATAAGTTTAATACCGATACATATCCTGCACGTTGTAAATCCATGTGACGGAATACATAGACCGATGTGGTCAGAGAGGAGGTTACATCGAGATACTATAGAGTATTTATACCGTTAGTTTCGAATGATCTTAGCCGTTCATTCTCATCCTTGTATAATAATCTCTCGATATTTTTCTCCTATTTGCGAACTATTTTTGGACACGTAGAGTGAGGAATGGAACGAACGATGCATGGGGCTGCACCGGAATACCGAAATAGACGTACCCGTCCTACCCGCAGCTATAGCATTACTCGAAGCTAACCCCGCTAACAGATTTTACACGCGCGCCAATACCGGAGAAATAAATCGACTCAAACTTTACCTTAAATGTATAAATATATCCTTTAATACATATTTCATTCGATCGCATACGTACTCGCGTCACAATACATCAGGTTCCATAAAATAGAATTGAAAAGCAGAAAAATGGCATGACAAACTTTTCATTTCTCTCATTTACCTCATTTCCGGCGATAAACAAGCTACAACAGATTGAATTTAGTTGGTGAAAAATTGGCCTAAATAAGGGCATAGTTATATCGCGAGGGTAGATTCTTAATCGTATTTTTTTTTTTAAACTTCGTTATTTATTTATTTTCTTCGTTGTTTTATGAGAAAATCTAATCTACTAATAGGTATACCTATGTACGTGCTAGGTATAGCAATAAAACTTTTTTTTTTCTTCGGGATATAATTTTATATATATAGAAAATATAAGCAATCTGCGGTAATCATCAAACTCTCGTTCTCCACCTACTCATTCTCATTCTGAATTATGTATATAGTTATATACTCGTATATATAAGAAGAGAAACAACAAATCTTGAACCGATCATATAGAAACACGCAAGCATCGTTCACGGCGGTCAAAGATCGTTCGAACAGATATAACCGCCCCTATATACGATGCTATGTGGCAACGGAACTTTACCCGGTATATACACAGTGTCCAAATAACGAATATACCAAAGTACGTAAACCGCAGGTATATGCGAGAAAAGAATTATTAAACATATTTCCTTCAAAACGAAGAATATAATTGAAACGCAATAAAGAAAATTCATCTTATTTCTTCAAAATGTGGGGAAAGAATAAACGATTTTCAAAAATCATAATGGAATCAAAGAGGATAAGACATTTTCGGCTAAATTCTGTGGGGATTGATTTGGGGTCGAAAAGTCTGACCACTCGGTTAACTGCAGCAGGTATATACGAACTTTGGTAATTCCAGGACTCCTGCGTGACGATATATAGAAAAGATTCGGTAGATTTGTTATACCTACGTATAATACTCCCGTACCTAGTTAGTCACACACAGATCTTATCTCTCGAAACTCTTTCGAAACTTTTGAGAAATTTTTTCTTTCCTTTTAATCTTCAAATATTAAATAAACGACCGGTATATAAATTTCACCATTTTTATATACCTATACAGAAATTTCATCCAAATTTGCCCATAACCGAAAAAATAAGAAAAATAAGAAGAAGTAAAAAAAAAAAAAAGTCCGCGTTTCAAAAACTCACCTCCTCGTTAAACGACTTCTGTTGTCTGGCAGTCCGGCACATCCTGCACGGGCATAATTCCTTTTCTCTGCCACTATCAGCTCTGCTATCCCTCCAATCCTTGGTATTAATTTGCGGCGGCGGGGGAGGAACCGGCGGTGGCAACGGGCTCGTAGCAACTTCTAGGCTATCAGAGCTAGAATTGTGTCTCCTCGGTGGCGTAACATTGCTGATATTATTCACCTGCCCGTTGCTACCTTTCACGTTATATTTCACCGACGATTCGACGCCGTTTCTCAAACTGTTCGAAGTACTCGGCACGTAGGACGAAGACGACGATGTGTACGAGTGCGATAAAGAAGTTGGTCCGGGTTGGGGTCGCAAAAAATCATCGAGAAGATAAAAGCTCTGGGCTCTATTCGACCTCGTGTTAATCGACGAGCCGCGTTGCTGTTGCGATTGCGATTGCGATTGTTGTTCCTGATTCTCGTCGTCGCCGTTGCTAAAGTCGGAATTTTGCTCCTGATAGAGTCGCCGACTAACCTTGGACCTTTCGTTGGCGGAAGGAACCGTGAATTCGCAGCTTTCTCTGTAAACCTCTCTGCTGTTCCTCGACGTCCTTGCAGAGTACGAGTTCTGAGGATTGTGGGAAACGCGGCTGCCCTTCGAAACCTTCGACGCCGAATTCGGCAGTGAATTATCCCGCGAATTTTCCGTCCCCGACGAACCGCTCCCTTGATTATGCTGATTCTGGCTCTGATTATGCGACGAGAAAGAACCCTGCGCCAAACTACCGTTCAAACTCCCCGCTCCCGGTGTCCTCAGCAAAGCTCCCAAAGATCGCCACTTACGATCTTGGCTCGATGAACCAGACGATCCCGAAGACCCTGTGCAAGTAGCTATCCACTTCCTTTCGTTACCTGGCGAAGCTATCGCTGACGGGGTTACCGACGATGAATTAAGCGACCATTTACGCTCACCGTTATTAGATTGTAGATTAACCGTCCCCGACGTCAACGACATCGAACACTTGGCGTCATTCGGCGTGGAGTTCGTCGAGCTCGACCATTTTCTGTCGGGTGTGGCAACGGCCGAAGTATTAAGGACCTCGTCCCGCGGTCGAAATTTCCACCACGACGAGGTGGACGTTGTCAAAAGATTCAACGCACCTCTAAGCGGATTATTGGAGACGAAATTTTTCTGATAATCCCGATTTTTCAACGGCGTTAAATCGGCGTCACGTTCTTTATTTGCCTTCTGTATACTTTCGCGAAAATTTGCGGATGTCTCCTCCTCGTAAAGTACCCCGTTCGTACTCCTCAGCCGAGGTCTCGTACGCGCGAAGCCATAATCGTTCGATTCCTGTACCTGGAGGATATGCTGCTCGTCGTTCGCTTCATTTTTCTTAATCGACGATGTAGTCGAATACAAATGACCGTGTGATATGCTATTCTGAGTCTGTGGGTTAGGCTGTTGCGGTAAAGTCGATGTTCTGGCCCTATGACCCTCCCCCGCGCCTCCTCTTTGAAGGCATGAAAAACTCGCCGAATGCCTTAGACTCGATGGCGGATTCGTGGGTTGGCTGACTCCTAGCATGACGCTTTTTTATATATGATTATATTAGGAGTCATTTAGCGTTTAGATATTCTTTGGTCCTACCGATTAGGTGCTTCTTCGATTTACAACGAACGCAGATATTCTCATTTCTTTACTTTACCGTTCATTATTCTCGATTCGAATCCTTCAGACTTTTTCCATTAACGACGATGACATTATTATTATTATGATTATGATTGTGATTATTATTTAATTCGTTACATTGGCAGTGCGAACTTACGAGGACGGAACCCTTACACTCCGCGTTTCTATACATGAGGTGAATTTCGCGGTGTAAGAAGAAGACTAGGCGCGTGACGAGCTCATAATCTGTAACAAAAATCAGGACGAGGGTATGGGTAGGGGCTATGAAAGAACTGAAAATAATTCAAAAACACAACAAAATTAATAAAAGTGAAAATTAAATGAAAATATGATATTCGTTAAATTTAACGAAAAGGACTATATATATTAATGTGTACCTATGTACGTAAATATTTACTAAGGCGGATAGTATCGATAAGAATCGTATATTAATATGGAAAATGGTGTATACGTGCGGTGGTCGGTATAGAATCGCGATCAAGGGTTAAGCATAGTAATTAGTAGGACTGAAATTTTCATTTTAAATAATTAACCCGCGGGGTCAAGTGGGCAGGTATATCCTCATTAATACAGTCTAGACTCCAATTAAAATGCACATTTCAAGACGTGTAAAATAAAGAAGAGGGCACGGGGTCTTGAGAGGCATAATAGTATGTTCTGTAAAAAAAAAAAGAAAAAAAGAAAAGAAAAGAAAAAACGACAATTCTTTTCTTTTTTCTTTTTCGCGAAACGACTGTATCCAGTAAATAATTGAATGTATAAAAGGTAACGAAGAAGAGAATCGAATAAAACGATAATTTAAATCGTCGCTATTCTAATTTTGGTTAAAGTGTATACAATAATTTTGATAAAATTAGAAACGCGAATTGAGTCGTTTCAGGTCGATGATAGGCACACCTATATAGCAGCAAATCGATCGTAAACATTTACAAATATAGCGGTTCGTTATGTTCGCGGTTATTTTTGGTATGATATTATAAGAGAAAAATAAAAAAAAGAACGGTGTGGTCGGATAAATTTGCTGAATATTCTGATCACTTTAGCTACTCGCTATAATCCTGTTGGTACGTGTATCTAAGACCGCGCGATTCGCATTCCCATAGAATATAAAGATATTAGTATAATCATATCGCCGATAGAAATTGCCCCGCCGCTATTAGTATTAGATTTGTTATAATATCCGTAATATTGTTACACGATAAATACACGTGTAGGTAAATATATCGTATGATAAAATTCTAAATTTAATATTAAAATATATTTCTTGAAGACGATCATCGTTCTCAGACAAGCTAGAGTCACGTAATTTTCTTCTTCTTCTTCTTCTTCTTTTCCAAATATAGAATAGAATAGAATAGAATAGAATAGAATAGAATATAATGAAAGTAGGGTATATATATATAAAAGCGTAGCTAATTCGAAAACTAGAACCGTTTTCATTTCGTGCGTTATTTAGATCGTGAATAAATTTCTATAGCTATGAAAATAACCGGAACTAAAAAAAAAAAAGAACTACTCCTCGTTGTAACATAACCACGAACCAACACTGGCATATACCTAGGTATATTATATTACAAGTGGTTTAAACGTTACACAGAATAACCTACCTGTACAACTCTATACATAGTATAACAAACAGTGAACTATTATACATATATACCAATGTGAATTTAATAAAATTTTTATACATCATTTCTCACGTTAATTGTATAATTATATATTCGTTTATTCTTCCCCCGTTAACAATAATATGAAGAAAAAGAGGAAAAAAAAAAAAAAAAAAGGATTTAACAAGAGAAAGAAAACAAAATAAAATAAATCATAAGTCAAACGATAGAAAATAATGTTAATGAAAAAAAAATCCGTGGGTATATATTATCTATATGTATTTTGTACCGAGAACCGCAAGGCGGTAACAGTGACTGAAGAAACTAAAAGCCCGAGACTAGTTCTGCGCCCCCACATACTAGCAAAGTTTAAACAGTAGGTGGTTAGGTAGGCAGGTAGGTAGGTAGGATAATGTTTCCTAAGTTGAGTAGGTATATATAAATTGTATAAAACACAAGGACGTTTAAACAAGGTTTAAAGAATACCATATATATATACCTATATATGGAATAATATGCTTGTGCTACCGAGTTACACTGGCATATAGGTACCTATACCCATGTATACATATAGCTATGTATGAAGAAATGAAGAAACGCGAATAAAGAGAGCATATATATTTATAATACGAATTTAGACTTCTACATAGGATATATGCATGTATATGTATATAGAAGAAACTCGCGGTAGCAGTTAATCGCAGCTTATACCACTACCTGTACCTATATACCTATACGTGGAATGAGGATTGATTTTTATCGGTTTTAATTAGTATAATAATATATAGTTCACAGTCTACATAACATTTCGTACACGCGGATAATAGAAAGAAAGATAGATACCTAATTGCACCGCGCTCGTGCCCGCGTACGAATAATTTAATCTGTATAATTAAAGAGGTAAAGAGTTTCACGCACCTCACGCTCCATTGTCTCATTTTAAATATATATATATATACATCATTTTTAAGCTCGTACGACTAGGATAAACATAACTAAACAAAAAAAAAAAAAAAGTTAAGAAATTAAAGAAAGCTGCGATAGAAGAATTAGTGGCTCAAAAACTGGTCCATCCGGATCTACACGATGCAGTGGTAATATAATGTCAGTGACGATCATACGTATAATAGAGAAAGAAAAACACAGCAGTTAGAACTTTCGAGTCTGGATCTTTGTAACAGATGCTGCGCAACAGGATATATCCCGTCTCTCGGATTGTTGGGAACGTGAATTTATTTTGTTTTTACTTCCGACGTAATAAAATAATGAAATTTATTTACTCCTGAGTATACGCATAATTGGGGTAACAGCAGTTCTTGATGATTGCAATAAATAATAAACAATAAAAGCGATTTAATCGGTTAACTATCCCGGCATCGCATGACGGGGCAATTAACTCTGAAGGATGATAATCAAGGTAAAAATAATATCCGGGGTGAACAGTTCCGTTCAAACTCCTGATTCCGTAACCCATGTATTTAATTATTTATGGGGTATGGTTTAGCGGTATAAAAGCAAAGAAACTGGAATAGAATGAAAAAAAAATAAATGATTAATATTATTAATAATAATAATAATAATAATAATGAGAGAAATGGGGAGAGAATAAGAGGAAGGTATGTTATATAAGGTAAATCTATAATACGCAGGGACATCGCCCAGTGGGACAGCCACGAACCCGTTGAACGGTGAAACGACGTAACCGGCATCGTTCTTCACTGATGATTCTCGAATGCTGTTATAGTCACGCGATGTATACGCAGGGGTTAGAGAAAGAGTGTTTGTCTGAGTTTATGAGCAAGGGAGAGGGAGATGAAGGAAGTTGGTCTGCTGCATGAAAATATTAAATACAATATATATATATATATACCTTCGAACCTTTGCCAAAGCGCATAAATCTCGGTCATTAAAATTCCCAGTCCCATTCCTATGTATAGACGCATATTTTATGTAGGTATGTATGTACGTAAAGTTGTACGCGTCTAGGGGGTTCGGATTTTACCTTAAACCCCAAAAAGCTCTTTCCTCCTTTCGTGATATTACTTGATAAACTGCTACCTGAGAATTCGATACACCGTATACAAACGCGGTTATTACAGCATTCGTTACATTTGACATCTCAACGTTCGTTGGTCTAATTTTATGTAATAAAACGAATGAATCTAATATATTTCAACGCGATTTTCAAATCTCCACAAAATTATTTTTATTTTATTTCACTTTTTATTTATTTTTTTTCTGTGAAAAGATTTTCTATTTCTTTGAAAACTTGTCTTTCTGAAATAATATTATATCGAATAAAATCAGCCCGATTATTTAACGAGAAAAAGAAAACGGAGAATCTGTTTCTCATTTTTTACTTTAAAATCGCGATTTCTTCGCCCCTGTATTAATTCACGTATATTCTTTTCATACAGGCAACTCCGATCTGTAATAATCTGAATCGAAATAGAGAAACGTTGAATATCGGAAGTTGAATGAATAATAAAAAATAAAAAAAATCAGATGGAATATGAATGACGTGAAAACAGAGTTCGATAGTTTCCTGCATGGATGATGGAAGCTTTCTGGGTTCGTGAATAAACACGGGGTTCCTATTCCCCTCGTCGAATACGATCGATAAAACTAATGCACTCCCGGCTGCAGCAGCAGGAGCAGGAGTAGTAATAGCAACAAAAAATAATTCTGTATAGTATTTCTTTCTCCAATAATTTTTTTTTTTTGTTTGTTTTCTGTTTTTTTGTTAAATAAACAATTTTCATCTTATTTTATCTCGATATCAGAACGATAAACTGTATAATTCATGGAAAAATCTAGCTTTTAAGAAAAAAAAGACTGTATATCTATAGACTCGTGACGCCTCATGGCTTGTGCAGCAGCAGCAGCAGCAGCAGCAGCAGCAGCATTTCGTTTGACGTGCTTTCGGTCGAGGTTTTCCCACACGGTACAAAGCGTTTGGTCAAGCGTGTCCGAAGAAATTCGATCCAGACATCGCGGCGTCGGAGATCATTGCCGCGGGCGAAAAATAAGACCTGCAGTCTTCAGATGTATATATATATATATATATATATATAGGTATATAAATACAATATAGATATATTATTTATAAACCTATATATATATATATATATATAGTATGTATATAAATTATGTATTATTTATGATTAAAACCATGTACGGAAAATTTATTATTCATTATTATAATTATTATACCAGCTAGGATAGAATATTGTAATAAATTATTCTCGCAATGTATAATAATAATAATTAACGATTATTACTATACGAACGGAAGTGAGCGCAATATTATTGTTATACATACCCATACACATATATATTATATATGTGAGAAAATTGGTAGAAATCGTATTAGACAAAAAAAAAATGAAGAAAAAAAGCAAGAAAAATGAAAATGAAATTAAAAAAAAAAAAACCCGTGGTATATATGCCAATACATATATATTACACGAACGTAAGCTATATATATATTCATGTGTAGGTATATAGAGATTATCTAGATTCTAGACGCTCGTTAGAGCCGTCGGAGGGTTATTACGTCACTGTCGTCTACATACACACGAATTTTATATATCTATATAGTAACTGCGGTTAACTATACTAGAAATACTATACTAGAAGTAGAAATTGGTTGCATTAATTGTTGGCCAATTTTCAACTAGAATTATGACATTTTAAATTTTCCATGGGGTGTCAAGCTGGCTCTTCGACCAGCAGTCTATGCATAATATACCAATCAGCGATAACGATATTTTAATATGTACCTAAATACCGTACATTTATTTATATATATATATATAATTTTTTTCTTCAATGATTAACCGACAGTTAAATTAACGAATGATTATTTTCTTCGGACGATTGAATTAGAAACGGACAAAAATCTATACCTGTATAATTTTCTAAATATAATTCAGATTAATATATGCACGCGCGACAATCGCAGGGTTTTTTGGTGTGCGTATAATAAAGGGGGAGGACAAAACCCAGGGGACAAAACGTTAAACAAGGCGAAGCAGCTTTAGGACCGATAACTAGACAGTATAATTCTCCCACGCTAGCTCTGCGGAGGGCGGCTATACTATATATCACGATAATAATTACCCCTTCGTAGAAAATCAATGAAATATAATGATATTAGAGCTACGGGTTCGCCGACAAAGTAGTTATATCGTTTATAACTCCAATTAGGTATACATATACCTAATTGCATTGGATTTATTTCTTTCCTAAAAGTTCAAACGAACTTATTTTTTTATTTATTTCTTTCCAACTATATATTCGTAACTATTTATATACACACACTTTCCCTATATATAATAAAAAAATTTCGAAATATCATATATTAATTACGAAGCAAAATAATTGCGTACCTACCGCTATTCCTACCTTATATCTTTTCTTTTCATTTCTTTAAATTATTATTATTATTATAACAATAATAATATACTTGGTTAGAAAATGAGCGAACTAGCTAGCTACTAACGACCGAACGAACAAGTTGGCCAGTGCCCCTCGGAAAGTAATTTTACAAATTAGAAATCTTCTTCGTAATAAGCAGAGCGTGATTTGCCTTACATATTTACACCAGTGTGCATGATAGACGTACCACATCTACCCATGCATCATAGTAATGTATAATATATGCGGAATATGCAGCTCAGCTTTCCTTCGATCGAACGCAAAAAAATGAGAAAAAAAAAAGAAATAATTACAAGACCTTTTATAGATTCGAACAATTAACAAAAGTCAAGTGTTACAGCTTCGCACTTAATCACCTAACGAAATGATTTATCGAATTTGATTTAAATCTTCAACGATTGATAGAGTATATAAATAGGGATGAAATTGGGTAAGCTATGTATTACGTACGAGGCCATATACATGGGGTATACGGACGATGTTTATCACGCGATGTAGTTAACCAGAGCAAAATTATTATAATAAATGATAAAATAACGTTAATTAAAAAAGCTTCACGCTTTCGGTACACGAGGTGCGAGACGGTTCTGTTTCGGGGGCAACGGGAATAGATTTACCAAGTGATTCCGTAATTGGAATAGCTCATGTTAAAATGAATAATAATAATCGTAAGTTAAATGATTAATAACCCGTGAAGCGGGAATTTAAATGTATAGAAATAAACGGAGCTGAGATTTTCAAATTACAGTAAAAACAAATTTGACAAATATTCTCTGCAATTTAAGCTCCCAATTTTTTTTCCACATAGTTATGTGAAACAATAACGACGATTTGACACAAATTAGTATAAATTCGGACGGCTCGTTTTATTATAGCAAATAGTTTAGTTAATTTCTTGATTTATACTCATTGAGGAATAAACTCTGACTGTATAGCCTCCGTACGAGCATCTGAACCGCGTTTTATGGGACAAACATTTCTTATATCCATGAAACACGTACGATGAGCTATATAATACTTAACGTGTAACGTATGGCAGTGGGCAGTTCATAAAATAATGTGGGATACGGGATGAGCGTCTCATCAAGCTGACGAACGAGACCCATCACTACGTACGTACATAGGTATATATACATATATACTGGGTACACGCAACACGTCGTAATATGCAAGAGAAGCTTGCTCATGTTCATGACGTTTGACCCCGTTACAACGCTATCCATAACCTCCGGGTTGTCCAGCCGGCAGGAAAGTTTTTTAAATTCCCCAAGAATTTATATATATTATACCAAACGTGAAAATTATTCTTTCTCGCATTTTTATTCTTTATTCTTTCTTTACTTTACACGGTATATATCCGTGCTTCGCCGATATCAATCGATCGTATATTAAATCAAACTCGGAGTGAAATTTTCTCAAAAATTAAATGGCTATAATTTTCTTTCATAATTTTTGCCAATTAGAATGATAAGAATGAGAATGTCAATGATAATAAAAATAAAAAGAATAAGAATATAAGGAAAGAGTCGGAGAGAGAAAAAAAAAAATGGACGGAAAAATGAAAAATAAAAAAGAACAAAGCTGCAGCAAGGCCAGCCGCGGGTCATTGCCGTCATGGTACGCTCCTCCGTGGATAGTAGATACAGGTTCACACACAACTAAACCATCACCGTCCCAACACTGCCGCATATATAAGGTATAGCTAGTGAAAGAGTAAAATTAAAGACTCCTCTCCCTGCGTATAGGTATACCTGAATATGACTATACAGTAAGAATATACACACGCGGCGGTAAGTAACAGCGTTAGCATCGTCGTCGTCATTATAGGTACTAGAAGGGCTATTAAGCGTTATGATACACGTGAGTATAAATCCGTACATAGATATTATAAATATATATATATGCGTGAGATCGTAGTTCTGTCTCTTTCCCAAAAAGATAAGAAAAATAATATATAATAAAGTAAAGAAAAAAAAAAAAAAAAAAGTAAAAATAATAGTGAAAGCGATTCTTTTTCTTTATATTCTACTTCTAGCTATACTTTTCATTCTATACTTCTAGTATATATAACACGATACAATAATGTCTGCGATTTTTCTCACCTATGATAATACAGATTTATTGTATACCAATATACTTATACATACGAAGTAAGTTGAGTATACGTATAAACCGCGCGTGGGCGTCTATATAACTTTATAGTTACGGAGGTAGATCGGTTAGGGTTACATTACGATAGATTATATCACCTGAGAGTTATAACGCGATGTGTTTAACAATACCACATACACATACATAGATACATAGATATATGCTATATATGTAATGGAAATTGTATATATTGAGGAGAAAATATATATAGAAAATAGTGGCTGTGTATACACTATACAGGTATATAAAGGTGTGCTGCAGATACGCACGACGAAGTTACTGCATATAAGGATACTTGCAGCATAGGTTTCTCTGTCTCTCTATATACCCGAGGATTATAGCCAGGCTGTAAGGACGTGGGCGTCGCGTCTTATACATACCCCCTCCAACTGTACCTATATTCCTGCAGCAATAATCACGTAGAGAGGAGGAGAGAACCACCGTGCGTCCTGAGGCGTCTCCCCCTTTCCTTTCCTTTCCTTTCCTTTCCTCGTGAAGTCCCTCGGCAGTACTTCTCATCGAAAGCGACTGCGTATACTTATAGGTATATATATACCTACTTATGTCGTACGTCTGGCGTATGGGACACAGTGTAGAATTGCGGTTCATGTTTTATCTTGCGGTATATAGAAGGTGCAATATATTACTTGCCCGGTCTTGTTCAAGTCGCGTGGGAGCTACGGTCGCGGTTATCCCGGTCGGTAGGCCGCGAAACCTTCGAGAATAAGACCCAGGAGAGAGAGAGAGAGAGAGAGAGAGCAGAACTTGGCTACCTTTAGACGCTACTCTCTTACCATTGCATATCAAAAAAACCGTCAAACCTTGATCAAGGATCGAATAAGATGAGAAAAAGAAAGTTAAAAGTATGCAGAAAATTTTCTCCAAACAAATGAAAAAAAAGAAAAAAAAATCATCTATTTGACATTGAATTTATTTATTTTTATTTCATTTTCCATTTCATCGTTTTTATCTAACTTCTGTATATACATATGAGACGAGCCGCGATAATATATAATACCTCACTATGTATAAGTAAGTTTAACCGTACGACACAGAGAAAGTCATTAGCTCTTCCCGTCCTTTAGATAGATCTAGGTATGTATAGGCATAGGCTAGGATAGGATAGGCGTGACATAGGTAACTAGTTACTTATATATCTATAGTTCCGTTGACTGCTGTAGCAGCTGTCTAGAGTACGTATATATATATATATACAGGTATACATAGTCACGTGTCATCCTTTTTTTTCTTCAATTATTATTATTATTATTATTTTACATTAAAAAACTAGAATCGAACGATTTCGTATGAAAATTATGTCCTTTTTTTTTCTCTCATTTAATTATTTATATCAAACTATCAAATCTATTCAATATATACTAGGTATACTATATATATATATATATATATATTACGAAATGATATCATCGGTCAAGATTACCTTGAGATTAGCAGCTATATACTATACAGCCACCGTGTTACAGAGACAGTATATATATATATATATATATATATATAGGCTATGTATCAAGTGTAAAGTAAAAAAGAAATGTTGTTCTTTTTTCTTTCATCTTCTATTGTTGTTATTATTGTTATTGTTAATAGAACACACATGAGTCGGAGTAAAAATCTGTATTTGCCATATTTCAATTAGATTTTTAGTGATAAAATTGTGGCGAAAAACTGGGGAATATATTATACGTAGTCCCACGCGTTATGTTAATGATTATATATATATAATAAATTCATCTAACTTTATGTATACAGTTATATATTATAGGAACCCGACTTTAGTCTGTACAATAATCTATCAGCGTGAAATCTATTCGTATATACGTATATATAAAATCGTTAATCAATCAATCGATCAATTAATAATTAATTAATTAATTGAATGACCAATTAATTAATCAATTTATTTATTTATTCATCGAATAATAAGGAAAACACTCGGTTATTATTATAACCAAGCACACTGCTGCGGATCCAGCTGGTGTTACTAATGGTACGCTCTGCAGCTGGGTACATTGAACTTTTTCGTAATCTGTTCAGTGACCTCAGAGACAAGAACTAAGGATGACCTACCCCCGCAGTGTACATATTAAAATCCAAGATCTTGTTAATTATTACACACGCCTCTGAGAGGAAATTTTACACTTTCCCATGTATAAATCCATTTCACTCAATTCTTCTCCTTCTTCTTCTTCTTCTTCTTCTTCTTCTTCTTCTTATTATTATTTTTTCTTTTTTGTCGAATGAAATGAAAAACCGGTAAAATAAAATCACCGATTCGTCAGAAAATAAAAAGAAGATAAAAAAAAAGTTCACTTCTTGTTCGGTTTTAATACGTGTCAGCGTTTTATATCGATTATCCACCATGGTGCTCGGTTGAAAGAAGAAAAAGAAAGAAAAAAAAAAGAAACGGAGTCTATTTAGGTATGCGTTTGTGAATAATGGAGATAAAGATAGAAGTGAACTGGACTAGACTGGACTGTAGTGTAGCGATATAATTTTATCTAGGTATATATAATACGTAACGCGATATTAAACGTATATACGTGGGAGAAGACTGAAAGGCTGTAGTTACGACGGCAGCAGGAACAGGAGCAGGAGCAGGAGCTTATACGATCTATGCAGTCTCGAAAGAAGCCTGCACCGTTTCTCCACGCGTTACGCTATATGTATAAAATACCTGATAGAAAACCGGCGGAATGGACCAACGAACGAAGGTCACCTGGTGAGGCTAGCTACCTGCTGGTCCGGAATTAAGGACCTCCGAGCTACCCACCGCCACCCGGTCCTGATCGTTGGGTAAAGAACACGTCGACAATAAAACTGGGCTCGAGTTTCTCGAGGAAAGAAAGAAAGAAAGAAAGAAAGGAATAAATAAGGAAAGAACGTTTAGAAGAAAAAAAAAAAAACTAAACGCGAAGGACTCGACATCCCGATTTTTTGTTTCCCTAATATTTATTTACTTCATCTACTTATTACCCCAAGAAGTGTTTTTTAAGTTTGAAAAATTATTGCACATAATACGTGTAAGAATCTCTTTTCTTTTTTTCTTTTTTTATATATATAAATATTTTTGCTGAACGTATGGCAAGATGATTTTGAACATTTGAAGAAAAAAAAAACAGGCTATAAAATATCCTCCACCCAGCCTTTGTTCAATCCTGTTTTTCTTTTTCTTTTTATTTTCAATACCGCATCATCTGCCGATTAACTGCCCCGGGGTTGATGCAGATACCTAAAATTCGCATTCTTAAACTATGCGCTGTGACTGGCTAACTATAGAGAAGACTGAGTCGTCGAGAAAATGTTCAAAAATATATGTATGATACAGAGAAATATATTTCTGATGAAAGATGTTGATGAATAGAAAAATGATCATTTTTAAGACAGAGAGAAAATAAAATAATAACGATGGACCAAAATGTGGGTATAGGGTATATATAGGTACGCGATGAATAAAGAAAGGAGATAAGGTATAAAAGAGTATAATTTACGACGTCTATTAAACGTGATTCTATAAAACATCCTGTATGGTATATAGTTCTGTGTTATTTAATAAGTTTAAACAACCGTACGGATTTTCTCCTCTCATTTTTGTTTTTTTTTTAGATCCTAAAATAAAATATAAGCGTTCTCTACTTGCCTTAATACCTTCAACTCTAAAGATCGAGAACTCCATATACCTATATATAAAGGACGTCAAAAACCGGGGCCATAAAGATGTCGTATAACGTACCTCGTATAGAGGTGTACACCGATGAGGTAGTACTGATATTTCATCAGGTGAAAAATAATACGAAAAGATTAAAGTAATTTAAACACTTATGTACGAGACTAGCCGAGACACAGGTAGATATAGGTTGGATTATATACGAGGTATAATTTCTCTATCCTTGAATCTCACTCTGTACAAATACATACACACGATATATATATCATTCATAGGTTTAATTAGTCGTAAAGTTAATTTCTATACGAAGATTACATATACCTAGTGCCTCGATAATGTCAAATTCCCGTTCTCTGAAATTAAAAAAGATGAAAAAAATTTGAAAAAAAAAAAAATACGTCTTCTATCCCCATAGAATCCACGGCAATGTACAATTTGAGATTAGTTCATTTTCATTTTTGATTTTTTCTTCTCTTTCGATTTTTTTTTGTTCTGCTAATAGACTACGACGATGCGCGACGATGTTAAAGATCCGACATTCAGATATTATACGACGCCAGATACTACCTCGTATATATATATTTATATATATACAATTCCTGTATGTCTGTCTATTCCTAGTTGACTAATACCCCATTCCTCGTTTTATCGTGTGTGAGTACCTATCCAGCATCCACATCAACCCTGGTACAGGTAGATAGGTATACCGATCTTAACTCGATAAGAAGTTAACGTTATAAAAGCGTCTCGCCTATAGTAGTTATATAGCGTTATATATATATGTGAAGAAAGTAATTATTTACCCCACGATAGGTTTATCATTGTCGAGAAAATTATCCCGCAAGATCACCTAACGCATCTGGAGACTATGAGAGTTTAATTTTCATCTTTCTTTCTAGCATATATATATATATGACAGAAATCTGGATATTACATTGTCCAACGAAAAATTATAGATTCCAGAAGAAAAAAAAGAAAAAGGTACAACAACGATTTTTCTACAAGTATATATATGTATAACAGTGAGAAGTAAATCTCGTCGTACCGTTCTCACTTATTAGTCACGTCTGCGATGTAGTTATTATACTTTCACTTGCAGAATATTCCTAGCAGTGACTACAATCCATATAATACATGTACATATTATTTATACACATATGCACATATATTTATGCGTGTAATAAAAGCTTAGATTTTTTTTTTCTATATTCGTGAACTTTGGGAATGTTTTTTTTCTGCCCCCGCAGTCTTAAATTTCTGATATAATAAGAGTATGTATGTGTGAACATGTATACATCAATATTATATGACGGAGGGAGAAGGAATGAAAGAAAAGCTAATAAGAGAACGAAAAAGGGAATGCCGTGTCTCCGGATGGTCAAGTTGCCCGTCCGCTGTTGCCAAGCTCTCTTTCCAACTTGCATTAGTATATATATACCTTTTCCTTGTGTATCATCCCTGCCGTGTTTCTCTCGATCGCAATGATGCAGACCTCTCCACCAGACATATACTATTTACAGCCTACGACGACAGACACCTACCACCGCTTGTATACGTATAGAGGAAACATTTATAAGAAACATCTCAAAGCTAGGATATAGAAGTACATGTAACAGCATCAAGCAGGAGCAACAGCATCGCACAATTTACCAAGATACTAACGTAAACCTGTTGATAGGTATGGATGGATGCGTGTGGGCTGCGTCACTACACACAGTGTCGTCGCAATAAGAGCTTGATCACACGAAATAAATAACAATTTCACTTAAATGATAGAAAAGAAGAAAAAAAAAGTAAAGAAAAAGTAAAAAAAAAATTGTTGTATTAAAAATAATAAAACCCGCATGAGTTAACTTTCATTAATTAAATAGTTTGAGTCTAATTAACTCGACCGCGTTCTTTTTTTTTTTTCACTTTTTTCTTTAGCCTCGCAGAGTCATACAATTATAATAACGATATAGTATTAATTGTAATATTTATTAAACACGCGTGACAAGTGTATATATATAGGAACTATATGACGTTGCCTAGAGGGTATGGATTATACGGATGCATTTTTTCAAGGGATAAATTTAGGGGAATGACAAAAAAGAAACACCGAAATAAGAGTAAATTGAGAAAAATTAATGATACGATGTGCTATATATATATGTTTAGAGCGACGATTTTAAAACGACGAAATTTTTGTCGTAAGTTTCTTATCTCGTTCTGCAGCAAGCAGTTAAGGATCGGTAGCAGCTGCATCGTTTATATACATATGGGCTAGTTCCAGTTGACGTGTGAAGTTAAACTTGGGAACACACGTGCAGGGTTTGACTAAGAGTAGGAAAAAAAAAACGCGTGTAGATAGAAAATTCCGTGTTTCTCTCGACTTTTATAATGTCATTTTTCAATGGTCAGACATCCATACATCTCTGCGGACGTTAATCTATCTCCGAAATTATTGTCTCGATATATATATCACTTGTCCATATAACTCGAAGAAATATTCACTTGAACATAAATTTTGCTTATATATAGTTATATACAAAACCCTGAAGTAAATTATTTTTCAAAGTAAAGAAATTAAAAGTAAAATTAAAAAATAAAATAAAATAAAATAAATAAACTTCGGAATCTCATGTCAGGGGGGGGGGGGGACTCCTCGATAAATCCAGTATGAAAAAATTTCATCAATGCCGAGTATTTGGCACAACTTATTTTTAATCCTATTGCGAAGATACTTTTGAGAGAGCTAAAATACGTTGGAAAATTCTTAAGAGCGAGATAGTATTACGTTATATACATGTATAGTTTCCTATACCAAGACAGTGCCTTACCTTACATATACGAAAAGCGCGGTGCATCGACACAAGGGTTAAATATATCTGGCCTAACATAACCCCGCGAGTTACCGAAGCTTTACAAGCTTTCATTTCGCGTATAAATGTGTATATATGTATATATATATCTACGTATAGAGAGAGAAAGAGAGAGAAAAGGAATGATAAAAAAAATGAAAATGATAAATTCTTCGTGTATAAAAAAGGAAGGAAGGGGAAAAAAAAACTAACGGCATATTTTCAGTGTGTGTACGTATACTATTTTCGTCAGACTTAAGAATTGAAAGAAAGAAAGAAAGAAAGAAAAAAAATGAAGAAGAAGAGAGAAAAAAATTTATGTCTCGTTTTATAATCCGCCGGAAGTTGAGGAGATTTTTAAAACTGTAGAAAAAGAAGAAGAAGAAAAAAAAGGAAATGAGAAAAATTAGTGATCCTCGGTCTACGCGTTGCATATGCACCGAAACTATAATACGACGGGTTTCTGTTCCGCTGTTAGTCGCGTTGCGGTGCAGGGTATATAAACCGTGTACATCTATTATTACCGAAGCATAGCCCGGCCGAGTACCTATAGTAGAGGCGAGAAATATAACGAGAAATGAAAACGAGAATCATCAGGGTCTGAGAAAGAAAGAAAGAGAAAAATGAGAAAAATATCTCAACATTATAGTTTCGTAGCGGCGCGGTTCTTCTTCTTCTTCTTCTTCTTCTTCTTCTCGGCCTCGTTTCGATCTTGAATATGAGGGAGGAGGCGCCGTGGCGTATACGTATGTACGAGTATACGACGACGCTGCCCATCTGTTCCGGGTATGTTTACACGACACATACTGACTATATGCGAGTATAGTTTGAGTAGGTACTCCCGCGGACCCTCGCGCCACTTTTACGTCTTTATAGCGGATTAAGCAAGCGAGGTGAAAATAATCAACGCCACGTATATATATATATGAGTAAACGCAACTGACTGTAAACTATTCGAAAAGATAAATTAATAAACTTCCCCCAGTTCTTTCCATCTCGTATATACATATATAATTATATGTATGATGTTAAAAATTGGAAAAGGAAACGAAATCTTTCCCGCTCCACCTCCCCGGCGAGAACGAAAGAGGCAAAAGAATCCCGTCAATCTCATTCTTATCGAATTCCAAACGAATTATATCAAGAACATTTTATACTCGTATATTACCGGACTTCGAAAGATATTTGCTCTAAAATTTATGAGAAATAAATTTCTTCACACCGCTGAGAAAAATCGAAACTTAATACTTGAACGGATCAATAAAAAGTAAGAAAAAGAATTTAATAATAATAATATGAATGTATGCATTATTATTATTATTATTATTATTCTTGTTGTTATTATTATTTGTCTCGCGTCTTTAGGAAGATATGACACGATTCAAGCCTGTGTATATTCTCGCGAGAGACAAAGAGAAATATAATATAATAATAAGTGGAGTTCAGCGTGCGTTGAACATTGCGCAAATACAGATCTGCACCCGGAGGAGAAGACCGAGGCCTCCCGATTTACCACCACCAGTACAACTAAGCTGGTGTTCTTCGACTACTCGAGACGGAATCAAGCTGCTTTACTTTGCTGCTCTGTGGCTCTGCTCTCTGCTCTCTGCTCTGCAGCTACTCCGCTAGCTGCACAAGCAAAGCAAACCGCCTGACTCTAACTACAACAACTCAACGAGTGGTGCTTGCCTGTCTCTGCCAGGCTGCTTGCTTGCTTGCCTGCTGCAGCGATCATAAGCCACTTTCACTTGAATCTCCGTCCGAATGTAGTATATATACATATATGCATATATACGTAGAAAGAGAGAGAGAGAGAGAGAGAGGTAGATAACTATTTTCCCGCGATCTTTATGATAAAATGATAAATGTGCGTAATACCTACATATAATCGGGATGTACATGTGTATATTGTAAAACGTGAGAAAAAGAAAAAAAAAGTAATAGTAGCAGGTACTGTTTTGATTGTTGTCTATGGATAGATAAATTTTGGATGAAATAAAATAAAATGAAAGGAAAGGAGAGATTTAAGTGAATAATATGGAACTTGTATAGAATGGGTGTAGAAAAAGAAAAACCATATAGACATCAATTACCCGTACGATCCCCTGTATACGAGATATATATAAAGTGTGTGTAATAAAGTCTTGTGTTGGCGCGATCTAGGTCGTTCAAGATTTAATCTAGTCTCCACATATTATCAGAGATGTGGGTACATACGCGTGTACTCCGACATACACAGAGACCACCACGTGCTTTTAGACTTGTCGTAAGCGTCTGGCTTGTTTGATCTAACTCTACTATGTCTATCCGCATCCTTGATATATATACGTACGAATGAGGGTGAAAAAAAGAAAAGAAAAAAAAAACAGCGAAGATCGATCGGTCTATCGATCGCACCGCGTGAAGTCTTCTAGCAAAAAATATTCAGGTTTCAGAGTTTTAAACTTGACTATAGTGAAAAATTTTTGAAGAAAGAATTTTATACTTAAATATGTTTAATTTATTTATTCAATTTCTATTTGTTTGTTTATTTTTTGCTAATTAAATTCCGATATCAAATTCTAACACAAATATGTAGGTACGTCGAAGAAATGTACGAAATTTGTTTAAAATGCGAATAAAAATCCGACAACGATCTCTCGAAAAGTAGGTACATACGTATATAAATCCCTTGCGACTGTAAAGAGACCGATACACGATTCTCTACGGGTTTTCGAAAGCCTGAAAAGTGTCGCGTCGTTCGTCGCCACGCTACGCCCCGAAACTTCTTATCTTCTGCTCTCATCTTATTGTCGGAATTGCTGACTCAGAGAGACAGCGAGGGATAGAAAGAGAGAAAGAGAAAGAGAGAGAGAGAGACAGTTTTCACAAGCAGTTAAAACCGACGTCTTTCGAGTAGAGTCGAGCCGGAAGCAGTGTCGAATCTCTGAGGTCAAGTCCCTCTCATTATTGTTAATCTACTTCTTCTTCTTCTTGTTCTGTTCATTTTTCTTATTCTCGTTTGACCGAGTGCAGTCTCTTCTACGAAAAGTCAACTCTTATTCGGAATAATCGGGATACGTGATAATATCAACGTAGCGTCGACGTAGAATAGAGAAAGAAAGAAAAAAAAAAATGAATGAAAGCAAAAACCCTGATCCCCCCGCGATAAAGAATAATTGATGAATAGCAATAATAGAGAAACTACTCGCAGCCTTCACTCTATATCCTCTAGTAACCATATCGATTGTCGTACTGCGACACCCCTCTCGGGCTTGCCAGCACTAGATTTATGCCCACGAGGCAGATTATCCCTTATTCAAACCCGAACTATATCGAGACGAAGAATTATAGCATAGATCCACGGCGCACGGTACCCCCACGGTAGGTGGGCATAAGTAAGTAAGAAAAATAAATATCGTTGAGATCTTATACGCGCCATGAAAAAGTAAGAAGATAATGAAAGAAAGTGGAAATGGAATTAGGGCAATAGAGAGTCTCGTTCGTTTATCCCTTCGTGGGGATAAATGGATTTGCAAATTAGAACTCTTGCGTTATTTTTTTTCTCATTTCAGTTCAGTTTTACCTCACAACATAAATCTGCCTTATTTATAAGCGACCGAGTGATCGATCATTCGACGCGATTAGATGTACGGCTTAGAGTTTAATAATTAGTAATAATAAACGGAGCGATATTATAAAATTGATGATTAAGTTCTTGGTGAAATCGATTTTTATATCGCGTCCGTTGTCTTGTTTGATGGAATTTAGCTTATAAACGGAAGGAAGATTGAAAGGTCGGTAAATATTGAACCGTTAATCCTACACGAATGACTTAACAGGATAATCTATTAATACGTATAGAAAAGAGAAAAGAGAAAAGAAAAAAAAAAAAAAACAAAATCATTCTTATATAATAAAAATAAGAATAAGAAAAGAAGAAAAATAGTTTTCTTTCATGTATATTAAATCTATAGACGTACGTATATATATATGTGTAATCTTACTCACCATGCAGTATATTTTGAAAACAGATACCGGCGACGCTTTAGTTCCTCCGTAGACTGGGGGAGGGGTGGGGTGGGTGGGGGGGGGAGGAATTGGTCAGAGGTAGAAGACTCCGGGATGTTTTGAAAATCCAAAAAACCGTTGGCAAACAAATCGCGAAAATCCACCTTATCACACGCGGTCACGATCGGTTTACGCGTCAACTTATTACCGCGTTGTATTCTGTCATAAAAAGACTAAACAAAGTTAAAGAAATATACGATAGTTATTAGTAACGGCGCACGCCGAGTTCAGCGGCCGACTGAAAGTATGCAACGGGGAACGCCGAGCTGCTGCTGCTGCCTGTGCGCGTCGAGACCCGTACGCTAAACAAAGCGGCTGCGCGCGCACCTGCCCGCAACACTTTTTAGCCAATTGCACTCTGTCCGATCGTCTCGGCTCGGTAACATCCGGTTAAACTCGGACCGTAGCGCGTCGCGTTGCTATCCACAGAAACTTTACACTCGTATGCTTTACACTGCCGCTACACCGAACCGTTCGTCTTCGTATACGTATACGTTTATCTCGCTACGACAGAGGGAACTCGACCGACTACGTACCCTACCCTACCTCTCGCGACCAACATCTCGATAATCCCGATATCCAAGGTGTTCTTTGACGGTGTGCGCGATCGTATGAATAAACGATCGGAGCGATCTCTGTCGAGGAACGTGGCAAGCAAAGGCCCTTGACGTCTGAAGTCCGAGATGAATCTGCAACAAACCGATAATGCAGAATGAATTAAATTCCGTTTCTTTTTCACTGTTTTTCTGTACTTGCAAATTATGTTTCAGGTTAAATAAATAATATTTTATTCATCCACACGACGCGTTTATTAATTCACCCAATCGCTGATAATAATCTGATGAATAATAACACGCTAATGTTTTATTATTAGGTCGATTTTCATTGATTTGAAAATGACGATTTTTTTTCTTTCTTTCTTCTTTCTTTCGGAATAATTTATGGGAGAGTAAATAAATACAGTCGTCAGGTGTTAATATTCTTTAATTTTGTTATTATTGCTCTTCTTTCTGTTTTTAGTTTAGGACGGGGAAATAAAGGTTGACAATTCGAATAGTAAAGTATATTTTAAAAAAATGCGATAATCTATAATATTTATGTATATATCTATATTTTTGTATTCAACGTGTATTTGGTTAAAATCCGGTGTATACATATATTTTATTCCAATTTAAAAATGAAAATATACGACACACACACATATCGCCCGCATCGCCGCAATATTATAGCATATATACGTACGTCTCTGACTAGCTTCGTGTGATTTGTTCGTAGGTGTATTATTTTCATTTTTTTTTTTTATTTTTTTGTTTTTTTGTTTTTTCTTTTGTTTGGTATAATTTCAATGTTTCATTGAAAAGAGAAAGAACACAAGTAAAAACAAATAAAACTATACGCGACATAGTTAAAAAAAAAAAAAAAGAAAAGAGAGTAAAAAAGAAATAGAAGATAAAAATGTAATAATAATATAAAAGAAGAGGAGAGAAAAGAAAATACACGTACGACGAGAGAGAAGAGGAAAAATAATAATAATAATAAAAAGACACCAGTTTCAAATCAGAAATCTTCAAAGATTGATAAAAGAAGAAAAAAAAAAGGAAAAATTAATAAAAAAAAAAAAAATTAACAATAATCCCACGAGATCCCAAAATTCTGTCATGATATCATTATTATTAATAATACGAATATAAACTAGATATTCACGAAAGAATAAAGAGAAACGGAGAGATAAGTATAAGAAGAAAAAAAGAAAAAGAAAAGAAAATATCCGAACTATATGAATCGTACGTGGATTTTAAAATGAATACATATAATTTGATCTATAAGATCTAATATATCTTTACACCCTGCACCCTATAGTACACCCTTCTCAGATCCAATATCAATTATTGTTGAACTGTGAGTTTTTTCGAAGTCTGACCGACCCAGAAGGTACCACCATCCTTAACCAATGTTGCCTTGAATACAACCTCACTGGGAGAATCAGCGGGAGCTACCCAGTCGAATGAAACCTTTCCTTTATCCTTTGAGCTTCGGTGAGTGACAGCATTCTTGAATAGTAATAATAATAATAATAATAATAATAATAATAATAATAATAATAATAATAATAATAATAATAATAATAATAATAATAATAATAATAATAATATTGAGAATTATTTAAAATCCGCACTATACTTACTTTTTTTCCATCCGGACAATCGATCGTCTGAACTTCGGGGTCTGTAGAATCGACATCGAACGATCCAATGATTGTATCACCTACTCTAGCCTGGACTAGAAAACCTTTGAATAATTCGCCATTCTTACCCTCCAAAGTCACCTGTGCAAAATAATATATATATATATATATGTAGTTATAATTTCATAGATAGAAATGGGTGATTATAAAAAAAATATATATATATATATATATATAAAACCGGTTCATCCGTTACCACGTTCTTATAATGTATGTTAATCGCATCGTTGACTTGTCTAATCGATGCCCGGTTATTATAGACGGTTGAATAACTCATTTTTAAATTCGAAATATCGTGTGAAAGAGATTTTTTCTTTCTTAAGCTGATACCGTGTCGTTGTTATTGTCTTTTTTTTTCATTCTTCTTCCGATATTCTCGTCTCCCTCGATTACATAGTTTGACAATGATTTTTTGTTCGCATGAGAAAAATTGAAAAAAAAAATAAAAATAATAATAATAATAATAAAACGTGATTAATCCGAAATCAACGGGAATACCTTCACTCTATCTCCGGCGTGGATTAAACTCTCGCTCAAAGTCACTGTGTAAGGCGAAGCTTCCGTCTGAGGATCGGTATGATGCCTAGGTGTCATATCGCGACAGATGTCGCGGTCGGACGGAGCCCCGGTGCTATAGGCATGAGCCGCGGCAACAAGACTGGCAATTAATACCAGGGAACGGAACATTCTGCGGAAAGGAAAAAGGTAAAAAATAATAAAATATGTATAATATTGATATGCCAATTTATGGATATATGAGAAATTTTTTCATTAGATTTTTAATCACTTTATTATCGGTTTTATAAACGAGTGATTTTGTGAATTTCGAAGAACCGGCAGCTACGTATGTATGTACATATTATCGAATGTTAATGGAAGTGATATTTTAGATAGGAGAAAAAAACAGAAAAATTTTCACATCGTTTAATGATAATGGAATGAATTAGTAAGTGAGTGATATAAAGTTGCAGGCGATTCGTTTATATAGACATTTCATGTATTATTCTATAGATCACAGGCGACAGCCCAAGGCCGTATTACTATCTCGAAGAGATTGTAGTCGTACTTGAAATCGTCTAAAACTCCGAACATATATGGATACACGTATAGTTCAATGCGCCAACTTGCATGAAAGCGAAATCGTTCAAACTGTCGGAATAATTAACAAAGCGATGAAATTTATAATCCAAGGTTCTACAAGCACATCACCGATAATTTATCCAGCTGGGTTATAATTTATTACACGCTATACGAAAAACAGAAAAGATGAACGATTTTATCAACAATTCCTTTCTTTCGTTTTTTTCACCGCATTTTTTTTTCTTTCTTTTTTTTTTTTGTTTCCCCGCCAATTTATCTTTGTCATCCCCTCCTCGCTCCGAGTCAAGGTCGCAAGGGTTTAAAAAAAAAAAAAAAACAGAAAAAAATCTGCCGGTCATCGTAAATACAATTTCAATGTCACAAGCGAAAGGCTGATTTATTTCGCGGAACGGTACCCGGCATGGAATCAACGATTGTTACTTTTTGTTTTTTCCTTCATGCTTGTCCTTTTTTCTCTCAATTTAATATAAGTTCTACTCGATCGCGATAATATCTCACGGATCGGGAATTCCGATCATTTATTTATGTGAACGTATACTACGTAGGCAAATGTGAGAAAAAAAAAAAAAAAAACGAATGAAAAAAGGAAAGAAACTAAGCTAAATATAAATGTAATTAAATACTGCAAATTAATTTGTCAATGTGGTTTGTTTTTTCTTTTCTTTTTTTTTTGCCCGTTTTTATACAACTTCTTATCCAATCTACTGATCGCGATGCAGTCACTTATTACGAAGACTGCAGCTTTCACTATTGAGCAATCAGGTAATCTGCTCCTGGCTCCTACCCACCGTTCCATAATAAGTATACATATATAGATATAGATATAGATATGTATTATCTATATCTGTATATATATATATGTATACACATGTATATAGAAACGTATGCCTTAGCTCGTGAAATTGTGAATAATAGGTATGTAAGCCGTAATCAGAACCGAGTTTAATACACACATACACATAATACATAGGTATAGTACATTTGCGTTACAGCCGATGCAATTCCCCGCCACAAAACCGCAAATAATTGAATTGCGCGTGGCATGGGGTGAATAATTTGCAATTTAAACCGTGAAATATTCTTTGTCGGAATTTACGCTCGAGAACTTGTATGTACATATACGGTGCAGGTTGATTGAAAAAAATATATATATATATTTGTCGATTTTTAAAAACGTTCTTTTATCCACCAAGAATTGTTTCTTTTTTTTTTCCCCTCTTTTTTTTATCGTCAAGATGAATAAATAAATGAATAAATATAGAAATATAATTAATCTATACCAAATAGGAATTATCGTGAATAGTTATTATTTTAGTTTATATTTTAAAACTTATTGGGAGAAAGAAAATTGAGAAAGAATGAATACTATGAATGAATGAAAATGATAAATAATGAATATAGAAGATGTAAGAATAATATGTATATATATATATATACCTACTTACTTGACAAATGGAGAAGTCAACGCGAGGTTTAAGAAGTCGAAGTTAAGTTATGGAGCTGTAGGACTCAACGCTTGACTTCTTATATCCACTTAGATCGCTATTTCCCCACTCCAATTCACCCTTTCTTCCAACTCACACTTTACACAATACGCAAGTATCTTAACACGTCGAGTGTATACGTGAAATCCCGCACATATATGTGTAGGTATTGATGGATTTGATGTTTCAATATTTTACCACGCTGTTATAATTAAACATATTCTCAGAAATTTGCCTATTTGAACGCTTGAATAATGAAATTGCTATAAGACAGGGAGAAATAACCATCAAAGAGAGAGAGAGAAAGAAAAAAAAACAAAAAACAAATCAACGAAGATATTAGAGAAAAAAATTGACGAATGAATAAAAACTTGGTTTATTCTTTTTTTTTTTTTTTCTTCATATTTTCGCAATTCAAGTTGCGAATGTCCCGCGCAGAATTGAGCCAAGAAGGTGCCTAATTTTTGTTTTCAAGTTTCATAATACAGAGGGAAAACTTTGGATATCGTGTATAGATCTCGAAAGAAAATATGAATTCGTTACATCGAAGCGACATGTGTTTTATAATATCATCTTTTGGTCGTTCGGTACCACCTTGACACATTAAGCCTTTCACACGCGAGAATTATACATACATATATACCTCTTGACTAAATGTCATCCTATTCGATTTTCCCCATAAAAAAATTGTCATGTATAAATGTAAACATTAGTGCGGATTCACCGAAATCAGAATTTCAAACCAATCTATGGGTCAATCGATCCCGAATATATTTCTTATTTCAAATAAATAAATATAGATGAATTAAATATAACTAATTCTAAACACTATTTACCCTGCACACTCGTATGGGTATATATGTATACTTATACAACTCGTTAATCGTTGGATAATTAATATTCATAGAAACTCGCGGGCAAGAAGCGTGAACAAGTGTATAACCCATACCGATATTTAAATTGACACGTTTATGTGTACACATATTAGATACACATATATAGGTATAATCATTATATAAATACATAACGAATATATATCCGTCAATTTTCGCCGTAGGCTTGTTTCATATTTTCGTTTTTTTTTTTTTTGTTTTTTCTTGTTCTTCGTTAGGTACTTCTCTAATTCATATCGTACAGAGTTCGTCGACATCGGGGATAATCGAAAGCTGTGCGAAATGTTATTGGTCATTGATTAATATGGCAAAAAGAAAAGAAAAGAAAAGAAAAATGATAGAAAAGACTAAAACTAGAAAAATAATAATAATAATAATAATAATAAGGCTAGGAAGGCCAGACCTTGAATATTGTAGGTAATGATTGAGGTGCTGGATACTATATGCTTATGACGAATTACCAATGTTAACATTACTAAAGCATGTCATTTAATAGTCAAAATATTCACCCAAGTATGAGATGGTAATAAAAATGATTATATTATACCCACAGCTATTGAGACATGAATGAACTGCAGCTTATGATATATTCTAGAGTATTATTAATCCTCATTTTCACGGAATACCTTGAGCAATTTAATGAGCAATAGGTGATATATCTACGTGTACGTTATTATGCTACAATTCTCCTACTGTCAATTGCATATTGATTATAACGAAAATAACCGCGTTGGCAAAATTTATTGCAAGATTCTACATAGACTGCTTGAATTTGGAGAATTGATCGTACGTAACTTCGGATCATTTCTAGAATATTTATCCTCATTGAGTCTTGTTGATTTCGGTATTCCCCAAGATATATATTGCGTTATGTTCTCTTGGAAATTGGATATGTAGCAGTGATAAATGATGTTAGAAAAAAAATTGCATCTTTTAACTAATTGCCAATAATAATTAATAAAGATTAAAAATTATACGTACATAGATAAAACGTATATTTACAAGATTTACTCAAACGCTGGGGAAATTTCAATTCTGATATTATAATCGTGACGTTAATTGCACAATCGCGTTTATCAACCACGGAGTATATATTACTGCGAATTATATATATCATCGAATCTCAATGTAGGGTAGGAATCGATTCGAAGAGAAATTATTTTTCCATTAGATGTAAATTATCATCAATATTTGATAGAAATTTAATCTATAATATTGCAAGAAAAGAATATCACCTCTCAGATATAAAAAATATTATTGACATTGTATGAAAATTCAAGTATCATTATTCAATCAATCGAGACAATTATATGACGCGTTAATAAATCGACAAGATATATTCGATAAATAACATGGATTTATGATATTTTAATTTCTTGCGATCTGCGAAATACTACGATAAACCTCATCGTATATACGAGGCTTGCATTTTATTCCGTTTTTTTGTATTTCTTATAACTAGAGAATCTTCGAAATGATGTTGTATCATTTGCATATACATCGAGAATAATTGATTCTCAAACATTTGTCGTGTTTCAATATATGATACGTTTTTCGGTATGTCACGCTGTTTAATTATACGTCGCCGAAGTGGAAAAATGGCGATGCTATAATTGAGACGTTTTCGACTCATTGTCAAATCGACTTGACCATGACTTGCCCGGCGTTTAGACGCGGTCTTAATCATCGAACTGTGACGCGTAAAGCAAATAATAAAACTCGATGTATTAGGTAGGTACACGTGAAAATTAACACCCCGATATCAACGTCCGCGAATAACGCGGAGCTCGTGCTAAAGTAAATAAATATAATCGGACAAAGTCTAGCGATGAATTGAATCCAGTTTGAAAATTTTAGTCTTCATTATTCGAACGAACACAAGAGTCAGATTTTCAGAAGAATGAGAAAAATTGTGCGGAGAAAATATTTCCTATACATTCACGCGCCTATATGATGAAATTTCATTTCTATTCATTGTTCTCTTATTAGACTTTGTCACGGTCGTCGCAATTTCCCGTTTATGCACGTGTCTGATGTTAATTGCACGCTGTTTGTATATTTCCTATGAAATGGGTACGAATGACAAAGGGAATTAACCCGATTGCTTACTGTCTAGAGTTAATAAGAAATAATCAGAATCGAGACTAACAGCGGTCAGCAATATGCAATAACAGGCGATAAAACTCGCCTACGATCATACTATCGCTTCTTCATTCTATGATCGTTGATATATCGGCTGTTTTCGGGCGGCGAAAAGCCGTTGAAAAATACTAGTCTAGCCAGCCCGCAGCCTGACTCGAATAGAGAAAAATAAATGATACATTCTAGGCCTAAGGCGTATTAGCTATTATTTCATTACCTGAATTCATTGTCGGGTGGATTTTCATTGAAAAATGTCACACACTTGCACAGTTCACGGATATATATACACACAAACACTTCAAATACTACGGAGATGATTCACACGCGAAGAAAAATAAGAAAAATCGACTGACCAACGATAAAACAAAACACTCGAGCGCGGGAGTCGGCAAGGCGACGCTAGTTCATTCGCCCTCCGCGAGTGGCGCCACCGTCCAAATCGATCAGTAGCGACTTCTGGCGGTAAAATTGAAAAGATTTGAAAATTATTGACTCGCCTTAGATAAGTTCTCTGAGCGCCTCTGACGGCGAGGATTACGGTTATCGTCAGTATTCCAACAGGGCGGACGGTCATTTTCGTTTTCCGATCACCTCGTAATAAGCGTGGTTAAAATTTCGCGTTAAATAGTTTTTTTTAACCCAATAATGAACGTGATAGCGAAGACGTCTAACCTGGCGCCTTACTTAAAGGCGTCAGTAGCAGCGGTGCCGAACGGTTTGCGGCCAGTGGCTAGCACAGGTAAAGTACAAAAGGGAAAAATCACCGTTCAGTCACAAGTAGAAAAGAAGACCAGCTACTCTCTAAGCCAAGGAATTCCCACCGGACCGCTAAATGTCCGCTCTGGCATCTCAGGTGTGTTTTTACACAGTAATCTCGCCTCGTATTATATCCACGGTATTTATTACATTTTATATAATATCGGAGACAATATTTCAACGAGAAAACGTCATTATGTAACCTACTGTACCATTTTATACGTCCTTCATTAACACGTAAGAATTTCCCTTCATTATCGACCGAGCAATGAATTCGATATTTGAATTTAAAACATTTTAAATCAGTGACAAAAATCTGTAATCATCTTTTTCTCTTGTTTTATGCAATTTTTCTTTTTATTCTCTTCATTTCCTCGATTTAATTTCCCTAGAAAATTGTCTATATTTTGTTTTTTTTTTCTGTTTTTCACCGAAAACAATCAACATTTTTAATCCTCTTCTATTTCGATGGGCTTGGACGAGACGGAGAACAAAATAAAAAAACTAAGGACAATTATTCCGACGATCTAATCTATTCTAAACAATATTTTATTTCTAATCATCTTTCTTATTTCCACAGCGAGCGGCAATATGCAACAGATTCGGCTGGGCCACACCGATCTTCGAGTACCAGACTTTTCTGCCTATCGTAGAAACGACGTCAAAGATCCAACGGCAAAGACTCGAGAAAGCGCAGATTCTCGACAAGTATTCTCTTACCTATTTACCGGCGGTAAATAAAAAAATCATCAAGTATTAAATTCCTTTTAGCCAGCAGCTCGAAATTCTTTGATAATTAATAATAATTCTCATCAATAAGATGGGGAAAATAAGATTGGATGATAATACGAGGCTTTTATCGCCTTGAAATCGATGAAACTGTCTAGTATTTTGTTTTATTAAGTAAACAGACGGACAAAGGCAAGAAATCATGAGGAATATTATTCATCCACTAATCTTGAAGCACTCGAAGAATATTTATTCTCATTTTTACTTTACAGTTGCAACTATCAGCAGTGTTTATGCGGCCAAGACTGTTGTCACACAGTTTTTGTCTTCTATGGCTGCTTCCAAGGACGTCTTGGCTATGGCTAAGATAGAAGTTAAATTGAGCGAGATCCCGGAGGGAAAGAGCGTCGTTTTGAAATGGCGTGGAAAGCCGCTTTTCATTCGCCATAGGTAATTTTGCACAGGAATCAATGGGATAACTAAAGCGGAGAGAATGAAGAATGATCGATGAAACTCGGATCTCACTAGCCTACGATTCTAAACTCGATCAAATTCGACGGTTTCATAATTATAAAAGGCCAACGATACCCTGCGAAGGCTTTCGCTCGCTTGATTGAAAACAATGTAACAGTTTTTCTGCAAAAATTTTCAAATTGTACAAAAATAGTGACAAAAAACCTTTCGAAACTATTATCGTCGATATTCGAGTAACGATTTATCTCAGGATTGATGAGAAATTATCGAATAGCGAAACAAGTTCGCGAAAATCTCCGGATACACTAAGTCTGTAATTTTCATTCGTTTCAGGCAGCAAGACGAGATATCTCGAGAGCAAAGCGTCGCGGTAGGATCCCTCCGCGATCAGCAACACGACAACGAACGCGTACAGCGTCCTGAATGGTTGATCGTAATAGGCGTTTGCACGCATCTGGGATGCGTGCCAATAGCGAACGCGGGTGATTACGGTGGATATTATTGCCCCTGTCACGGATCTCACTACGATGCTAGCGGTAGAATTAGGAAGGGTCCGGCACCTCTAAACCTCGAAGTACCCCCCTACGAGTTCGTCGACGACACTGTTGTAGTTGGTTAAAAAAAACTAACAATCCCCATTTTATTCTTGAAAAGGATTTTTCTCGGGGATCAGTAGAAAATACGCGTAATATTTGAATAATATTAATTGTTATTAATATTGTTGTATAAATTTGCTATCACGTTATAACAAATATTTACCATCGTTCATTTCTCTATTCTGTTTTTCTTCTTTTTTTTTTTTTTCCTCGTTTATCGAGTGCTAATTCCCAGTATCATCGCTAATCGTCAGACTCTGGATTATCTCCGAATAGAAAGATTAATAAATTATTTATGTGATCAGAAATATTAATGATCGTCCGGCGATTTACCAGGTAAACGTATTTGATCGTTGGACGGAAAGATGTGAGCTCTTTCAATTACTATTATCATTATTATTACCATGATTATTGTCTTAAACATTACGTTGTACAGAATAAATAATAGAATGTAATAACATCGAAGATTATTTATAATTAGATATATAATTATTACTATTCGTTTGTTTATATCCTACAGAAATATCAACGAAGATTTTTCAAGACTTTGAAAAAAAGGAAAGAATACGATAAATTTGGTTTTTATGGATATGAGAATATCATATTCATTCTACAAATGAGATCGACGACTATTATCATCAATTATCCAAGTCTTGGTTCGATTTTACGTAAAGTTTACGAGAAATGTTATTTATAAAGTTTTCATACTTTCGCGGGTGGAAAAAGAAAGTGGAACGATATTCGATACAATTATTTTTCAATTAGGATAGTATTCGCGCGGTTAGAAGCAACCTATCGATAAGTTGGGGTTAGAATCGATGCAGGTTGCCGGTGAATATTCGTGATCAACGATCGTCGTGATTAATTAGGTGGAATGATTTGATTGAGTGGCGGGGACCATTAGTGAGTGAATTTGTACGGTTGAGGCTAACCCCTGACCTGTGACGAAGTAAATAATCCTAAATCATGTACCGATAGAGAAACGGAGAGTGAGAGAGATGGGGATTACAGTTTGTTTAGTTTAGTTCAGTTTTCAAGTTCCAACGTTCGCAGCACTGCGAACAGTGCGTACGAATTCGACTCCCCGAATTATTAGGGGTTGGCTCCCTCTACGCAACGTCGGTGCCGGTGAAGGGTACACCTCGGGCATAATAACAATAAAGTTCCCGCTTCCGCGAGGGAGCGCCTGTTATGGCGAGCAAAATTTTCGTTTTCGTCCCGAGCGCGGTTATACAATACTCGTAATATCTGGCTGAGGTGAAATTTAGGAAGTTTATTAACCGTGGCCCTAGCGGGTGTACGTACCATATCTGCTGGCAGTATATGCATACGTATTTCAAGGAAGATAATACGTTAATACAAATTCAATTTAGTCGTGAAAACATCGATATTGTATCAACGTGTCCGAACATAGCTATAGGTATAACAACTATTTTCGCGTGTACGTGCTGGCTGCAGTGGTTAAAGGGTGCAGATAACTACGTATACATAAACTGTCAACCGCAGAGAGGACCCGAGGGAGTGTTGAATGGTTTTTGTAAGTAAATATCCATTTATTATCCCCGAATTTCCCAGTATTATACACTTATGCCGATATTCATATGATATGTATGTGATAAATTAGTTACAAAATGTTTCTACATTAATACCTACACTACACGCGAACTGACAACGTAGCCGGTATTCAAGCGCTGCACACCATGTTTATACCGTCTCATTATCATTCTTATTATTATACCTTTTTTTTTCCTCTCTCTCCCGTCTTTCTTGCCTATCGCGCGCTTCTCAATTCCACGAACAGGATTTCGCCTGTTTCTGCAATACACAACGTAACCAAATACTACAAATTCGTTATCAAAATATAACACAGGTATTATCTATCTATATATATACACGTAATATTACGCGATGCGACAGGTGACACGATTTATTTACCGCGGCTGCAGGTTCAAGGCCGTGTTAATATTTTTATATTAAATTTTCGTTTCATTCCAATCATTTCTTATGTAATTCTTTTTTTGTCTTCATTTCCTTTATCCGTTTTTCTTTCTTTTATTTAGTCTTCATACTCTACTATCATAATATTACATATTAGTATTCTCGACTCGATAAATTTTTTGCATCATTGATATCATGAGCATATTATTCGTACACACAGAGACATATAATGTATACAGAAAGTAGTTTCTCGATGTGTACAACTACCTTCATATGTATTAGAGGTATTTGTTATTATCTTATCTAAGTCAGAGACTCTGCTATATTTACGCTCTAACTGTATGTAAACGCAACTAATCCATGCAAGGGCATAAGATAGATAGAGTTTAGAGCTAGTGTCTAATATATATGTTATTATAATACATGTGTGGGTTTATTTTTCTGCGAATTATCGAATAATATAACTACCCATATTACATACACACATCGTGGTTTTTTTTTTTCTTTCTTTCTTTCTTTTTTCATCTTCTTTTCTATCGTTTACGTTTTTGTTTTTGTCGACAAATTTTCAACAACTTGTCACGCGTATATATCTATCAATCCTTATGTACCTATAACGCATAATATAATATCTACTCAATTTATTATAACAATTTCTCGATTCGACTTAAAAATATATTCGCACGACGCGGTGTATTATACATGTATGTATATAACACAGAACTCGCGATTGTGCAGTACGAGGAAACTACACATACATATATATATATGTATACGCGGTGTCCGCCATCGCCCCGATTTTCAAGCTCACGCACGATATTATGTATACCGCGACTTCTCGCGATTAGATTTCTTCCTCACCGAAATGCGGTTTCTTTATATTTTTTTTTTTCCCCCCTTTCATTTTCCTTTCTCTTTCTCACTCTCTCTCTCCCTGTTTGTCCGAGTTTCTCCTATTCCTTCGAGGATATATATCCGTGATTGTCTAAAATGAGCACGAGAAAAAAAATACTTTGTAATTATATCGCAGCGGACGGAAGAAAGAAAGAAGGAAAGAAAAAACTTGATATTCGTAAAGTATAAAAATAAAGTACAGGCATATACGACTCTTGTACCGTTCGCGGAATGGAATCAGCTGATTATACCAAAACCCAAGATCCGCGGTGCGACTCTCGAAGACTTTGATAAAATAATAGAAGAAAAATCACCCGCGAGAAATGACTGTTATTCAAAATAACTCAATACAAACCATCGTCATTTCGTATGTATATACCATATATCTTTCATACCAATACGAAAAACGAATAGGGTTTCGGGTAGCGGGATTACCTACATTCTGGCTGTTAGATATAGCCTGCGTCGTTATCGGCACACGAAAGGTTTGACAGCCTTGTGACACGCATTCTGGGGTTGTATGTCCCCGAGAGTTCCAGTAGTAGCTGGTTATACCCTTATACATACGCGCAGGGTTGCATACCACTGCGCAAACCTCCTCTTTACATTTCGTGCGTATATATACGTACAGTGGCGTAACTACGTACGTATACGTACGTACGAATCATCATCGGTGCGTGTGCGAGGCAGGCAGGGAAGCAAGCAGGCCGGGGAATCAATAGATGCGTGTTGCACCTCGGTAGGTTTCGGCTGTGTTCCCTACTTCCCTCCTTCGCCCTGTCGACTCTCTTATTCGCCCTCTCTCTCCGTCCCTCAATATATATACCATATACCTCTACGTATATAGGCTAAAATTAGTTTCTCCAAATTCGAAATCCACGCACCGTACATCGCACACAGATATCCGACGCTCTAAATCGAATCGCTGATAAAGTGCAGTCGAATTTTAGGAATATTTGTACAACAGGGTTGACCGATGGATAAGAGACGAAATCGCGAGTCTTCCATACGTATATATGTATCATATGTACATAGGAGACTCCGCGAAACTTTGAGTATAAGAAAATCGCGAGTTTTTCGTATCTCGAGGCAGGGGCAGGGGGTGTACTGCAGAGTATATAGATAAAGGTAAATCTAAGGTAGTGAGGGAGTTAAGGGTGGGTGGTCGTCGGGTAGGCACGGGGTAGAAGGAGGGTAATGATTAGTTCTTCCGAGGTCGGGGCTGTTGCCGGGTGCAGGTTGCTTGGCTCCCTCCCCCTGCCCTTCATACGGCCTACCATTCCACCCATACACCGTCGCCCGCGATTCCATCAACCCCCGAAAATTTAATCCCCACTCCTCGAGACGCGAGGCGCGGTGCGGTGCGGTACGATGGTTCGAAAGCGACGCCGCCGTCGTTCATACGGGGCGAGAAGGGAGGATATTGCAAGGTTGTCCTCCCCTCTCTCTCTTATACTGTAACTCGCGAATCTACGCGGACGCAGGGTCGCAGGGACGCAGGGACGCAAAAATCCCCCCGCTTGTCTATCAAATTACACAAATATCATCATCGCTCGGTATTCGATCCTCTTTCCAAATTCCATAAATCGCGATTATTCATCCATCATTTTACCCGAAACGTTAAAATTCCCATCAAATCATCGGGCAAATACAAACCACATAATTACATACAACTTAATCGACAGTCTACCAAAAAGAAATTCTCTCCGCTAACTACGCCCCTGCATTCCTCTCGTCCTCGAAACGCACTTTATACGAAAAGTGATGCTCGCTTGAAGTATGTACGTATATACCTCGTTTTAATACACCCACACCCACGCAGATACAAGTGTATGTATATAATACGCGTATATAGTATAGTTGGTGAATTTCTGCACGGATGTCCGCCCTGTGCGTTTTCGCATGTTACACGGTTCGCTCGTGTATAGAAGCTATACCTCTGCACCACCACTCGGAAAAGTTTGACGATGGCGGTTCCGAGGGTAGGTGGGTAGATAGGTAGGTAGGTGGATAGAGGTCGGCGGGCATATAGCGAGGGTTGCAGGGGCGGTAAGGAGGGTGTGAGAGCAGCGATAGGAGAGGCAGTAACCTTGCAACAACCCCCCGACGCGGGAGGGTTCGCTTGCGTGCGAAGGCGAGACCAAAAGCGAAAGCGAAAGCTAAAGCGAAAGCGAAAGCGAAAGGGAAAGCGAAAGCTGAGGCGAAAGGGAAAGCGAAAACTCTGCTATAGAGGGTGGAAGAACGAACGAGACAGAGATAGGGAGGGAGAGAAGAGCTATAGAGGATCGTAGTGGGGTTGGGGTAAGGAGGAAAAACGGGAGGACTCGGCGTACGCATCTATTCCTACAGTATATACCTCCGATATGTATATATATATACGGTGCGAGAGAGTGGGGATTTGAGGGTGAAAGGCAGAGGGTAAGGGGGCGGGGACTTGCGGGGGTGCATTGCGGGGTGGCAGTGACGGGCGTGACGTAGTCGAGGGAGGATGTACGCCCCTGTTGGCGGCCCCAGCAACCAACAACTACCCCTGGTCAATCCATGGTGGGTCCATCCGTCAGGTATCTATCTACCTACCTATCAATCTATCAATCTATCTATCTGTCTTATCAGTTCGTTAGTTTTACCTCGAAAATATACTATACGTACGTAATAGAAATTTTTCAACATTTTTTTTTCTTCTCTTCTTCTTTCTTCTTTATTTCTCTCACCCTTAATAATTACCTCCGTTTCTCACCTAACGTATACGTTTTTTCAAATGCATTACACATCACGTATATGTATGTAGAAATTTAGTACATGGCTGCTCTTCGTCGTAGATAAGTACCCCTACTTTAATTGCAATTGTTTCATACATCATTATTTTGTCGATCGATAATAATTGTCTAAGTTAGTATAACTGTTTGGGATATTATACTATTTTCGTGAATATGTGTTTAAAAGTGATTCGACATATATATAAACCGCGACAAAATTTCCACTTTACGAATTTGTCTAGTTTTTCTCCCTTACTTTACTTTACTTTTTACTTTTTTCTTTCTTCTTTTTTTGTATAGTTTCCGATATACTTACGTACTTCAATTTATCGCACGTGCTGTAGTACATGGGTGCGAAATAAATATGCGAGTGTAAAGAATAAGGCGAGGTAGAAGGAAGAAAAAAAGCAGAAAGAGTAAAGAAAATGAAAGAAATAGAAAATCTTGGTACATACATCTGTTTGACAGCTGGTCTTATATTTTGCGGCGACGGAGTTACAACCTCGCCGCTCTTCTCTTTCTACTTATGTATATAATATTAACTTTTATACACCTATACGCTATATTATGTCAATTTGTTATTGACGCGGACACGCGCTTCTCGAATATATAGATACCTGTGATATACTTGAACAACCGTATTACGCGTACGTTTCTTCAAGATCCAATCGCCCGTTTAGAAAGCAAAATGAACAAGTAAAAAAAAAAAGAACTAGAAAAAAAACCGTGAAAATTGAAGGACGATATTATAACCTTACATAAATAGGTATATAGTTGTATATAATTATATTCTCACGATTTTTCCCATACATAAATCAAACGGTTGTTAAAATTTTGTATTTTTCATTCATTCATTGTATCAATCGCTCGTCTTGTTCAGACAAATGCAACATTCGTTTGTGCAATATATAACCGTAGACCAGTGTGCTGCACGCGATTATCGCGAAATTAACAAGTCAGCGAGCCTCGTTCTTTAATTTCCGTTTGTTTTTTTTTCAAATTAATTTTTGCAATCCAGTTTCCAATCCTGTATAGGGCGAGGTGCACCACGTATCCCCAGTGCGAAGAGAACTAATAACAAAAATTGCATGAATTTTGGCAATAATCGGGACCGTTTAAAAAACCGTTTCAAATTAATTAACAAATAATTTTTTTTTTCACTTACAAATATACCCATGCATAAAATATGAATAGTAGTTATCGCGTCGTAAACGAGGTAGGCGATCGTCGCGGACACGTGAATATAGTGAAGTTTCGGGGTACAGGTACACATAGGTGTAGATATCGGTGTGCGCACGTACGCGCTAACGCACAAAGCACGCATCCATCCATACATCGAAAAATACGTTCGATACACGTAAATAAATAATATAGGTATATATATCTATATAACGGCGGCGGCGCCCGTTTGCCCATGAGCATAATCCCTCTCTACATTTTGTAGGTACCGGGTATAGGTGCTACGTGCAGTTCACATAGCGGTACTACCTATATTCTTACATCGTATAACTATATAATACACGAAAGAAAATCTCTCACTAATTTATAAAATAACAAAATCTATATTCATCTCTCATGTGTGTATCATACGTGCGGAATATATCTGTCGAATAAGCCTATAATAATATCTGCATGAAGCTGCAGGCTTTAGTATTCAAAATTGTCCGCATACTGCAATATATATGCGGAGGAATGAATTTTTTTTCTCGAAAGAATAATAGAAAAAGAAGAGAAAAAGGAATATATTCACTTATTCAAAAATAAGGTGAAGGATATTAGGTACGGCTACACTTCTATACCGAATCTCGTTAATTCGGTAAACTTTGCTATACATTATATATCGTGTATGGTACCTATATAGTTTATATTATAGTCGAGGTTGCAGCCCGCACGTATATAAGCTCCTTACACACATGCCTCTGGCCGAGTTGTACGGGTATAGGTGTACAGGTACGTAAGTAGGCACACGCGGTTTGAGACGATTGAAAATGAATATGCGAGAGAACGCACCTACAGATAATATACGAAACTCGTGAACGTGAGCATGGGAGTGCGAGACCGCGGAACATACACGAAGAAAACTCTATACCCTCGCGTATGCGTATGCATATGTAGACGTATGTGTATAACTCCTAGGTTCTATGCGTAGTACGGAAATTGTGCCGGTATGGAGGGAGTATAAGTGCGTGTGGTTCCGTGGTTCCAGGGTTCTATGGTTCCACTACCAAGGCCGCCAAAAACGTAGGGCCAGCTAGCTAGCGCTAGCTAGCTGCTGCTGCTAGCGAGGCGCGCGGCCTAGCCTAGGCTCTGCTCCTATCGTCATTTGTATCGTGGTTCCTAGTTAGTTTGGTTGCAAGAGCCCGGAGAGACAGAGCTCGCACATAAGCTATGACTTTAAACTCGTCGCCGCGTAACGCATTTGAAAAATCTGAACAACGAGTTCCGCGTGTAACTACTTGAGTCTCTCTCTCTATCTATCTATCTATCTATCTCTCTCCTCCCTCCACCCCCCCTCTCTCTCTCCATCTCCATCTCTGCCTGTTCTTTGTTTCTCTCCCTTCTTTCTATTTCTCCCTTCTTTCATCTCTCGCGACAACCGCGATCACTGTCGATATATCTTATATTGGATTTATAATATTGCCGTTTGTTGTTACATATATATATATATATATATATATTCTTGTTTTACCTTTTTCTTTTCTTATGAAAGAAACAAAAAACAAAAAACGGGAAAATCAGTTCGACAACTGTGCCTAATATATTTGCAAAATATTTTGTCCTTTGTCAAGGCGACGGTATATTCGTTAGTGCAGTGTTGAGTATAGTGTGAGGTGCAGGTACTATATCGGTGACTGTAATATAGTACATACGTATATAATATCCCTTGGGTACTTTACATGTCGTGATTTTGCTCGGAATTCTATCTGCTGTGAGTAATTATTATTATAACTGTTTGAAAATTAACGTTTAAAACAATTTGATGCAAAATTTAAATTTTCTTTTCTTTTTTTTTTCTTCCATCATTCTCTTCGTTCTGTTATTAATTATCGTACTAAGACACATCATAGCCAATAATCAGCCAACACTCATTTCGCTGCTACTGCTTTATGCAGGCGCGTGTATAGGGTGTATATATATACGCATGGTTATATATGTATAACCATATATTATTACGTCTAGAAATAAAAATAAAAATCTGCTTCTCTCTCGCCAAACACGCTGGGTTCTCGCTTTCGCACCGATTCGCCACGCCACGCCACGCCACGCCGCGCGCTGCTTCTTCTTTTGCTCTCGATCTTACATACATACGTACATATAATATACATACGTTACAAAAAACATCTTTATTATTATTATTATTATTATTATTTAACATATTTCTTGGATATAAGTACCTAACGATAATTTTATTCTTATGAAAAATAATTATTTTTTACTTTTTTTTTTTTATATACTTACACCTAATAGCGAAATCTTGTTCTAACAATATTTCGTTCTGGCTTTGACCCTCTCTCTACTACCCCGGATGTGGATAAAGTTTGGAGATTAGATTATACAACAATGTATATATTCACATTACGTTGTAGTATTTTTTTTTTCTGTGATTCCCCCGTTAATTATTCGAAATCTTTTAAATTGAAATAATTGTTAGTTTTCGTTGTTAAATTTTTCGCATTCATATATACGTAATACGTATACAAAGGTATGTACATATATGTAGGTATACCTGATTTGCGAAATATATCTATACAAGTTGTCCGGATTTTCATCCCAGCGTATATATGTACCTAGTAGCCGTGTATACCTTCGGCAATAGCACCGAAATCCCTTTCGGTTGGGGTATAACGGTTTCATTCCCAGCAATTATTCGCAGATTCCTGATTCACAAAAGCACCTCGCGCGCGGGAGGCTTCTGCGAGGGATGCTGTAGGGTGAGCCGCGGGGGCGCCGAGCTGCTGGGTGCAGTATTGACGATATTCCGACCCCTTTTCTCCTCACCCTTCTTTACCCGACCAACGCCACAATTTCTCTCTACCTCTCTACCTCTTTCTCTCTCTCTCTCTCTCTCTCTCTCTCTCTCGCTTTCTCTATCTCTTAATCGTGTATCGTGGAACTTGTACCTATACATAGTTTTGCGAGAATTCGAATTATACGCTAGAAGATATGCCCCTGCTATTTCGCGGAATAAAAAACAGAACCAAAATATAAAAATAAAAAAAAAATAAAAAAACTCGTATTAATTAACGAAAAATCGAAAACAGATTTTGAGGTAAAAATTGATCAACGCATAGTCCGGTATATTTATAAAGTATACATATATGTATGTGTATATACATGCGTACGTATAAAAATTCTGTACAAATACAAGTCCTATGTAATAGGTACGTGTGTATGTGTAGAGATACCAATCACAGAGTGGGCAAACGAAGCGGGGGATGGAGGGAGAGAGGGGCCAGAGACGTTAGATTTTATATTATTTAAGCTTCGTAGAATTGGACTGCGAAAAAATATCGTATATCGCATGGCGCAACTTTTGCGCGTTGAATTGCCGCTGCTGCTGCTGCTGCTGTTCCTGTTGCTGCAGAGATAAACGATTAGAGATCGAGGAAGGGAAAAAAAATCAAAAATCACAATTAAGTGAGAAATTTTTCTCAAAATCGTTTCATCGTTTTTTCTTCCATTCTCTTTCTTTATCATATATTCGCACAAATGTCGACTTTTCTTTTTTGTTTCTTACTCATTTACCTATAATATTCGTAGCTATTTATTTCAAGTATTTTCGTAGTAATTTTTATTTCGCTTCGTTTTGAAATTCTTTATTTTTCTTTCTATTATCTTCCCAACTTTCAAACCCCCAACTATCTACCCTTTCCCACCCTCTACCTGACCCATCCGCTTTCTGTGGCCACCTCGTCACCTCGCCATCCCCTAACGTAATCCTCAATCAAGAACGATCCTCATCCTTGCGGCATACGTGGATACAGGTATATATAGACGGTATATATATATACGTCCGACTTCTTCGTCCTGCGGAACACCCGGATTATAATAAGCCTCCCCTCGCCGGCTTTGCGGCGCGTTTACGCATCTCGGGGTGTGCCAAATTGGCGCGGAACAGATCCGTTGCCCTGTACAAGCTTTCATCTAGGAAGTATATCCTGTCTTGCTGGGACATGGATTGCATTTTGGCATTGCGCCGCGTTATTACCGTTCGGATATCCGTTTTGTCCTCTTATTTGTGGAAAGAAAACGAAAAAAAAATGAGAAAATAAAAAGAAGATAGAAAAAATCGCGTTTCGCTGCAGCGGGAGCAAACGCGAAGGCTTTTCGGGTTCGTTCTCTTTCGGCTGTGTGATACGCGGCTATAGAACGTGCGTGTGGATTTTCAATATCACTGTGTGCGTAACCAGAGGCGCGCGTGCGGCCCCGCAGCGACCTTGAGCCTCGCCGTTGCCCCCCTTCCTTCCCTCTATCCCTCTCGCTTCCCACCCCACGAAAATTCAACTCTCCTCTTTTCCCCTTTCCCTTTCCTCTCAAGTCCCCTTGTCACTCCGCCCAAACTGCCTGTGCAACCCCCCCCCCCCCCCCCTCTTCCCCAGGTCTCTAGAGTTCTTCCTCCTCCTTCGGTTACTACTACCACTACCACTACTACTACTTCTTTTTCCCCTCCTCCCAACCTCCTCCTCCCTATCCTACTCCAACTCCTACTTCTCTTCTACTGCCAAAATTTACCCCCACCATAGACGTCTCGGTCTCTCGGTCTCTGCAACGTAGCCCGCCTGCACTCCCCACTCACCCTCTGGAAACCCTCTCTTATAGAAACAGATAGAGAGGGAGAGGATACGTAGACCTCCGAACACGCGGACCCTGATCAACGTGGAATGAGGGGAAACCGTAACTTGTCCGTAGAGACAAAACTGCACGTTCAATTATCACTTATTTGTACAGTTTTTTCCTTATCTCTTATATTATTTCCAGTCTCGTATATAAACTATGCGTACCCTATACCGCGTATGTATATCCGTACAGAATTCGATTATCTTCATTGGGAGGGTAGTCGTCATTTCTTTCATAAAATTTCTTTTGGATTTTTTTTCTATTTCATACTCATATATTTTTGGCAAAAATCGTCGGAATACAGAACGAGTTTCTCGCACGATTAATCGAACGCGTATAATATATTATAATAGTACAAGCCTCGGGTGAAAAAAAATAAAAATAAAAAAAATAAAATAAAATTAAGTTAAAAAAAAAAAAAACTTAAGACCCGTCACTGGCACGTGTTAGATCCGAGGCTGACGGGGATAGATACCTTAGAAGCATTAGAGGAGGGGGGTGATTTCGCCTGGCGTCGATGCACGGCGCGGGAGGGCAGCCTAGCCGGGGGGAGGGGTTGGGGGCAACGTTACGCGAACTCAAGTTCGGCAATCCTGGCCTTAGGCAATCGCACGGTGGTGGGTTCCCTCTAACCCACCCGACACCCCTCTCTATATACAACTCTCCTCGATCCCTCTCTATACATATCTTAGTTGGCTGGATATTCCCCTCCGATTTTTCCCTCTTTACTCCCCTACTCCCCTCTCTCTTACTCCCACCCCGTACGACAGTAGAAAAATTCTACGAGCGAACAACCGCCCCACGCACGGGGGACACGCACACTATTTCGGGTAACCGCATTTGCAACGGCTTCGATGACCCACATATACATTCTTTCTTTCCTTACAATATTATTTCCTATATTATACAATTTGAAAGAAAAGAAGAAAAAATAGAGAAAATTTCCTTCTTTTTCTTTTTCCATTTTAAAAAAAAAATTCTTTACTCATTTTCTTTTTCTTCTTTCTTTCTTTTGATTCTAAGTAATAACGAATCGCATGAAATTCTATTCTCGAAGGCGAGATATAGGCGGCAAGTTCGCTAGTTTGGTTTAATACCAACTTATCGTTAGCCGTAGCCTAACCTCTCTTTAGTTCCTCGCGGTCATACGCGCTCGCGGTGTCTACTTCATACTTTCATGTATACATGTAGTTGCGTTTGCTCGGTTGCTTGACTGCCTCTCTGCCTCTTCCTCTGCCTCTGCCAAGCTCTGCCTCTGCCTCTGGCCTCTGGCTCATCGCGCGAGGGTACCGCACGTTATTCCAGTGACGTTAGACCGCTCAGAACAGTGCCGATTTGAATTCGGGACTAGCTGTTATTATACTGCCTCGAGGATTAGTTCGACGCATTATATACCTATATACGGATATCGCGATTATACGTTCGGTAATAAAGAACATATATGTGAGATTACAGTGGGTGCAGCGGTATAATCATTCGCGATATTGACCCTATCTCTATAAAGAGAATATGAGAAATCGAAAGGTTTAATCGCCAGTTAAAGAGAACAGAAAATTATAAGTGCATCGAGTATCGTTATTCAACGGTTGAAATGATCAAGTGATGACATACGTATGACCCTATACACTTTTACACTCGTATGTCTTAAAATTATATGTGTTGTGTCGTAGTCAGCGATATAAACGTATATATATATTATAACAATAAATATTTTTGAACAAATATATATATATATACACATATACGGTGGATTAATGTACTAATAATAAACTGTAATCTTTCGATGGAAATGAACGATGAACATAAGCGAGACAACGACCGACTGAACGTAATGTGTAATGTGTGGTAAAATTGACTTACCGGTTATAAATATCGAATATATATTTATAGTAGCTTATTGTTTCTGATGGAAATTAATATATATATCTCGTATTAATATCAGAGATTCAAAGTTCTACACGTTAATTTACTTACTTATGTAGTGAAGTCGTTAATTTCACCGTTCGCAATCAATTGTCGTATTCGTGGCTACGATTGCATATTTCCAAGTAATAACGTCCGCGAAGCACACATACAAACACGTAATACTGGATTAGAAAATAACCGATGTAACGAGCCCCAGACCACGTGTCCATGTTACTAGGTACTGCCATGTTACTTTCGATTAGATAAAATATCAGCAGTGTCAATATTATCGAATAACAAAATAATATATATGCGTATATTTAGGCGCATGTATAATGTAGAATATGTATCCGTGTTACGAAAAACAAGAAGTAGAAAAGAAAAAAAAGTAAGAAACAGAAGTAGAAACAAAAATACTCAAACTTTACTATCGTTTTTCGATTTTCAGCTGGAGGAGTAGTTGGGCACGGACACGATCAGGAAGAGAGGTCCATACCGGAGGGTGGCTGCAGTGACAGGGGTGGTGGCGAAAGTCAGGGCGGGGGTGGGCCAAGGGGTGGCGTCATGGACTCTAATCAACAACAATTCTGTCTGAAGTGGAACAGCTTTGGTAGTAATTTGGCTACCGCATTTTCTAACCTCTACAAAAGCGAGAGTCTAACGGATGTCACCCTATTCTGCGAGGGTGAGTGAAAGCCGCGGTATATTAAGCACGCGTATATATATATCGTATGAAATTATTCCTCGAATTAGTTAATCAATAAAAAGAAAAAAAAAATTAACTAATAAATTTAAGACCGTAATATCAATCGCATAATAAACAAGGCGATGAGAGCTATGAGAGAATCCTGCACGCGGAACTCCTCGTTCTAACGCCGTTCGTATATTACGGGTATAAAACGTACGGCCGACCCTAACGCGACTCGTTCTACTGATCCGTACTACGCCTACCGCACTACTCTACTACCCCCGTTTGACCATACGCGAATCTTACTACTTGCGAATCGACGACGCATGCACCGGCTGTTGCACGTATGCAGTCAGACGGTCGGCAGACAGCACGAGTGCAGTTTGCATTTTGCACCGTGCCTTCGCGGGCTGCAGTCGGCTGCAGTATTCCCTCGGCAGTTCTTCACGTCAGTCGCGTAAAGTTTTATATACTCCGTGCGGTGTTTTCGCACGCGGAATAAATTGACAGTCATTTTTTCTTTTATTCAAGTTGTTCCTGATTCTCGGATTTATAATATAATATATACACATCGATTTATACAACGCAGGGAATAATGGGATGCAGTGTATAAAATCAGTGATGGAATTTTCACAACGGTAATAAGACACTTTCGATTACACAGCATTACTTGTTTATCGTATAAATTGTACGTTTACACATATTATCACGGTTTCTATATAGATTAGTCCGGATGAAAATATGTACGATAATAAGAATCCGAATTAACGGCATTGAGTCGAACGAACCGTTCCTCTCATTCGACAAAGAATCTGTCTCGTTTTTGTTCAAAGTGAAAATATCAGCTCACGATTCAATTAGGTATAAATATTTTTATCGAGCGGTATAAAGAAGAAAATCGTTCGCCTACATTAACGAAATTTGAAATGAATATCGCCGTTCGACCAAAAAGGTGAACAAGTTGTAGAAATACAATTTTCTCTTCTCTCAAATCCGACGATGCTGTTGCGCATCTATTGCAAACATACGCGAGACGCAATCCATTCGTCATAGTCGCAGGTTCTAGTCTTCGCCTAGCCGTGGATAGGCTCGATTAAAGTAGGTCTGGGTTACAGTTAGATCTACCAACAGCAGCAGCAGCAGCAGCAGCAGCAGTTTAGCGATCGAGTAGCACACAGTGAACGTTGAACATGTGTGAATCTCTATACAGCTGGCGGTTGTGTATATGTATCATGTTTGCGTGTTTGTATAATATGAATATACAGCCTCGACGATCGGGACAATGCCAAAGTCTCTCTCGTGTCTCTCTCTTTGGCGTTAGAACAGCACAGGAGATATATACCTTCATAAGCATATTGGGTATAGAGACGAGTAAATGTCTTAACAATTATATGCGTGTGTGTGTGTTTAGGGATGTATAAATGTATCGGAGAATTTGAAGGCTTCTAACGCTACAAGGCATGCTTACAATTAGGCTAGTCGTAGGCTATGACGTCGTGTCATATGGGCATGGTGGGTATAGGCGTATATCGCGGAGTCGCGGGACCCGCGAAACTGCGTACATCCACTGCAACGCGGGTATAAGTAGTACATGGACACGTGATATATATTCAGGGTCGAACCGCCACGCCGTTAGAAACCTAACACTATATCTATACATCTAATCGTCATTATTATATCATTATTTGTCATCTGTAATTTCATTTCTTTTCTTTTCCTCCATTTTTTTCCCCCATTTTTCATAGATACAATTTCTTTTTCAATTTTTACACATTCTAATGTTATATATACACGTATCCTACCTATACGTATATTGATATAGGTCAAAAGAGAACCACATGGATTAATATATATGTATATTTATATAAAATTGCGTATGCGTTTGCGTGTGCAGCTCGGTGTATAGAGTATATAGGGTATATATGTGTAACTCTACAGTGTTCCAGTATGTAGGTCGTTGGCTAAAGCCCTGGTGCAACGACGGCATCGTAGAAAAGACCGATATAGCATTATCTAACTAGGTCATAGCTCGGTGGGTCGCCTTTTTTTATTATTAACATTATTATTGTTATTATTATTGTTATATCATATGTGAGAATCGGGTCGTTCCTTTACGATATCGCTATTGCAACGCTGAACGAATTAAGCACGGAATGAATGACTCTTCGAATGACCGATGCGTTCATACTGATTATTATAATTATTGTGCAAAAATCTTGGAATTATCATTTTTTCCATCCTGATTTCTCTCTCTCTATCTTTCTCTCTCTACAATATACGAATTTAATATAAATTTCTATTGTTTAATGTTAATAATCATTTTTCAATATTAATTTTCTTACGTTTTCTTATACCTACATGTACTTGCATTGAATAGAATAAACTCCGATACTTAACTTGCGGCGATGCGAGAATGAGCGTAGGATTTTGGAAGAAAAAAAAAAAAGAAAAAATTGTATAATTGCATCGTTACTTCCATGCTGCAGTATATATATATACGCGTATCGCGTATACATACTTGCATATATACGTTTACATTGGGATACATATACATACGTGGTATTTTATAAGCTGATTCATAACCGTGTGCATAAATATAGGCATGACGGAAGGGAGAGACGGGAAAGATAGAGAGAGAGAGAGAGAGAATCGGTGAGCGGAAAAAAGATAGAAAAAATGTACGGTGGGCGAGCGCAACGTTGCCAACACGCGTTCCGCGATATCGTGTATATTATACGCGTTTCAATGACCCCTTGGCAATGGCCAACAGCCAATGTCTGGCTTTTGCAGGTATATAACTACCCTGCCATTTTTTTCCTTAACCACATAGGAAGGGAAAATTCGTTGCATACATTAATACCTACATCGATATATATATAACCAATGCTGATGGGAGAGAGAAGAAAATAGTACGATATGTTATGATAAGCGGAAAACGTGGTGCAGCTCAGCCATAGAATTGAATTGCGAATAATATTTCAGGACGCGGATATAATATATAGATACATATATATTAATGAATTTTCATACTGCTACAGATTTCGCCCGTTTTTTCTTCTTCTTTTTTTTTTTCGTCTTTTCTGATTTTTCGATGTTTCTTTTAGTTTTTTTTTTCAAATTCATTCGTATTTCGTTCTAGAATGCAGATTCGGGCGTTAGATATATCTGGATAATATTATGCGAATGCGAAAGCTATTCACCGATTTTTTTTTTTTTTCTTCTTTGGCAATTTATCTCTATATAGGTGTAGAGCACAGATTTGAACGGGAACTTCATATGGTGAGAAATAAAACCGGTTTTCCTAATTATGTCCTTTTTTTTTTCGTTTTCTTTTTTCTTTTTTTACACGTTTACTTTAGTTTTCGAAAACATATCGATATCATATAAATCGTGGGACAAAAATTTGTCGTGAATAAAAAAAGAAATTATTCGGAATGAAGAAAGAGAAAAAAAAAAAGAAAAAAAATTTGCAAATTTAATTACAAAATTTGTACAAACTTTGAATATTGCAATTAATATTATAATTCAAGAAGAATATGTAGATATACAGTTGACGTATGGTGTTGCGTTGTTCGATTAATTATTTCTCTCGGTGTACGTATAGAAAAAAAAAAATGAAATAAAAATAATCTATTATACATCCTTTTTGATACAGGATTCTTTCATCCGTTATAATAATTCATCAGATTTATATATTATCCCTTTGTCTCGATCGCGTCGCGGTTATTCGATCTTGTATATATATAATATATATATATATATACCATCGGAACGAGTCCTGCACGATTGAGTACCTATACCCTAAAGAATTCGAGACAGTGTCCAGTCCAGTCCAGTCCAGTCCTGAGACGGTGGTCGGGTATAGTCGTACATACACGTGTATATATATGGATTGGTATTAGTATCCAGGTATATCGGAGGCTAAATAAGAGTGCAAGGCACTTCGAGACCTTGGCGAGAGTCACTGTGTACATGTACACGATTGTCAGTGAGTTGGTTAGTTAGTTAGTGAGCGAGCGAACGAACGAACGAACGAACGAACGAACGCGGTGCAAAGTGAACGCACTCTGTCCGACACAAACAACACATGAACGATCAAGCAAGCCAGGCAAGCAAAGTACACTTCCTGGAGTCAAGGCTCACCGTTCGTTCGCGTTCTGCGTTCTGCGTTCTGCGTTCCGCGTTCCGAGTTCTCGGGTCTTATGGGAGTCTTTGGAGTTCTATCCGCGTTCATCGGCTCGCACAATTATTCGGTGAGATTCGGCGTTCGGTTAGACAAGAACAAACTTTTCGAGACTATGATTTTTATTATGATTCCGAGTCTCTGATGCAACAGGATGCCGGCCATTACCCCCTTGCTCTAGAGTTAGCTAGGCGATACACTTTAAGGTTCGTTCAACCTGCATCTTACCTGACCAAAAATCACGTCGTTTCGCTTTGTACAATGCCAAGCGAAATATTCATCTCATGCAACACGTATATATATATACACTGCATTTACCTAGAAAACAACGAAAGAAAAAAAAAAAGATGAAACGAAAAAAACACACACACTAGCCAACCTAACCTTCAGAATTCAATTTTATTCACTCGATTATTTATTTATTTATTCATTCATTCGTTTGGTTCCTTTTATACTTTAATCGTAGAAAAACCAATGAACAATGATAACAACGAAGTATGAAAAGAAATGAAACTAAAAAAAAAAAAAAAAAAAACGAAAAAGACTAGATTCATTCTTGCACGTTGCCAAATTATCATCGTATCTGCAACAGCAAGTAGAAGCAGCAGCAGCAGCAGCAGCAGCAGCAGCAGCAACAACAACATATATTAGATAGTGGTATAGATAATAATTATCAGATTAGAGACACGTAACCTCGCGATATATGATATGTGTATATATATATTCGTCGTAATATACGCGATTCGAACATGTGCAGCGTCAGATATTTTCATATTTCATTATATTCGTATATATGTGTATTTTATGATATAAATGTATACAGGTATAGATTGTATGTGTGGGTAAAATGGTTAAATGCGTGTTATTCTATGCGTCATTGCCTTGTTTTTAGCGATAATCCAAAACCACTTGTACCAATCACCTCGTTCATGGGTGTATACTTTACGTACATACAAAGTATGATATATGTAACATGTGTATATTGGTATAGGTATGCGTGTAGGTTCTAGGCCGTGTTTCGCAATATCTTATAGCAGATGAACGGCGGCCGTCAACTCTTCCTCCTTCTTATTCGCCTCGTAAACTTACCTCGTTTTAACGATAACGTTACATTGCTGCAAGTTCCGACTATCGCGAGCGAGAGATACTTACTATGGGTACACCTGCCTCTATGACATTGATCATTAATTCAAGATTGCGTATATTCTAAATATGTATATCCTATATTTCGCGATTTCCGTATATTGTATGAAAAGAAGAAAAAAAATAAAAAAATAAATGAATGAATAAAATACTATATAGAATAGATACGAGTTTGATAAATTTTCTTAAACTGGTATTGCGGTCCCCGGTACCCGCGGATATTATACTTATATTATAAACCGCTGTAACTTCCACTTTGCTAGCTAATAGCTCAGTCAGAGAACCAAGTAATTATCGAGCGGGGAAAAGATACCGAGTTTTATATTATATATATATATACGTCGCTATTTATTTATTTATTTTTCTATCTTCTATATCTCTCTCTCTCTCTATATATATATATATATATATATATATATATATATATATATTTATTTATCATTACTAATTCATCTATTTGAATAAAATCTCGTTAAAAAATCATACGACATAACGTATATATATATATATATGCGGTATTAATTGATGGGCAATGCTCTGACAAGGTCGATGCTATTGCCATATTACTGCAGAGCGAACGTCGCGTTGCGTTGTGCAGAACGTGACTCGCGGCATTTCCGGTCGCTAACGAGAAAAAAGATAAAAAGAAGAAAAAAAAAAAGAAGAAAAATAGATGGAACAAAAAATATCACCAGTCATCTTGTAATTCCTATGACTATTGACTCTGATAGTATATACCGTGTATATATAGTAGAAATAATGCAATTACACTTGACTTTGTGAAACTCGGTTAAAATAACGAGAGGATAGGAAGAAGGAAAAACTGAGAAAAAATGAAAAAAAAATCAAAAAAAATTTGCGAAAATAGAAAGAAAAAAAAATTCATTAAATTTTCTCTGTATATAATTATGTCGATAATTTACAATAATGGTGAAAATGTTATGAAATATATAGAGGGATCGCTAAAATAATGTGTATTTCATACATACTTTTACGGAAATTATAATATATAGTTTACAAAAGTTCTACAATCGGACGAGAATGAACTTATATCGTAATTAATAATAATTATTAATCAGTTTGCTTCTTTAATTTATCATAAATTCCCGGTAATAAATGTACGACATGTTATACATATGTAGAATGTAGATATATACATATTATGTGTATGCATATGTATTTGGAATAACGGTATTATATGTATGGATAGAGGAGTAATTATTTTTCGCGGTATACTTGTTGCGTATACGACGAGTAAATTCGCGCGCGAGGTTGTGGCTCGGTATGAAACTACGAAACGATGAAACGATGAAACGAGGTAGCGAGGGAAGCGAGGAAACAGCTACAAGGCAAGCCAGCGATCTCCACGTGCGGGCAGCTGCCTCCGATGCCACCACACACAACGCGCCATACCATGCCGTATATCGCGGGCAGTCGCCTCGCGCTCTTTGCCTTGAAATTATGTAACTAGCCAAACCGAAGTATTCCGACGATGCTATTCGCCGTTGCCATTGCTGCTGCTGCTTGCTGCTGCCGCTGCCGTTGCCGTTGCTGTTGCGGCTACTGCTGCTATTGCTGTTATATCTCTCCGCACGCCGAACGCCGCTCATCGCGTCCGCCGACATATCGCGAATCGCGCAGATCTCCGAGGCAGGCGAAATCCCCCGCGACACCGACCTACGTTAGCCTTGAGATATGAATAGAACCGTAGAGAGTGCACTGCACTCTTGCGTAAGAGAGCTGTTTTTCTTTGAAAAATATCATATAATATAATAAAAATGATAATAATAAAAATAAAAATAATATGCACATATATTTTTCGCACGCGTATGAAAAAGAAAAAAAAAAAAAAAAATGATGCAAGGGAAAAATAAAAAAGGAAAAAGCGATATTGTCTATATATCAACATTTTGATAGGTAGGTATAACGAAAATCGAAAATCTTTTTCCATGAGTATAAATATATACTTACGTGTTGAATAATTTTATTTTATTTGGTTCCTCATTCTTTATCGACGGTATAGGAATTTTTAGTATATTTACTAAACCGACATATATACGCTGTATATTCAGTATACATATATATATATACTTTAATTAGATCGATGAAATTCTCTCTCTAAATTCGCGATGTAGATAGATACATATATATATATATGCATGAATGCATGTCTGAAAATAAATTCCACAATAGATATTTAACCATATACCTATCGGTAAATACAAATCATCATCGTATATACATAATATATATATAATTATTCGTTAATCCATCAATTCAAGACTATATATTTCATGCACTCTAAATCGAGTGGGGAGAAATTGCAGATCTCTTCTTTATGCACATACATATATACCTATTATACAGGTATAGGACGCCTATATTCTAAAGCTATAAAAACCGCGAGAGCCAGGACTTTGTTCTCGAGTTCTTTCAAGAGCTGTACATGTCCTTTAGTTGTGTCGTATTCCTATGCATATATGCATATATATATATATACACACATCTATAGCTGTATATCGCGTGAATGTGTTTTATACATATACACACTCGTACATACGTGCGGGATTGAATCGTGACGTATAGCTAAATGGGGATTGGGGTGGGGTAAAGGTGGAGGGAAGGGGGGGATGGGGGGAGGCTCGTTTACGATATGGAGAAGGGGTTTTTTGGGTGAGGGAATAAGAGAGGAAAAGAGGGAGAAGCTAGGAGCAATCCACACAAAGCAAAAGAAGGAAGCGAATACACGCAGAGGGTTTATGTGAGAGCTGTTGTATACGCACACGTTTTTAAAGTTTAGGCGTGCGCAAAAAGAGCGCGGGGGCCAAGTTACTGCGCCGGTTTGGGGGCCAATGACCGAGTGTGGGCGATTGGCGGTTTCGCCTTTTTGACTTGTGTGTTATAGGTATATAGGACTCATGCAACCACGATTTTAAAACAATGCTAGCGAATATATACCAACGATGTCTGCGACGAAAAAATATCGTACGAAATAGACGTAATTCAAAAAAAAAAAAAAATAAATTCAAAAAAAAAAAAGTATTCCCACGCATGTTAAAAAACTGTTGTATATTTTTCTTTTCTTTTCTTTTCTTTCATCGTATTCTCGTTATTACTTTCTCACATGGATGAGACGTATACTATATGGAATCAATATGTAAAGATCGCGTGAATGATCGCAATTTATTATCTAAACTTCCTATACGTAGGAACACAGACACACACTGAACCACCTGTACAGCTCGCTTGTATGTATAATATGTACGTAAATATAAATATATAGTTAGAAACATAGAAAAACGATTCTTTGCAAACGCATTTGAGTGATATAAGTTTAAGTACGCGTTCTTGCGGGGCGCGATGCGCAGCTTTTCGCATATAGATTACGTCACGGTATCTATAAATAAAATTGGCAAAAATATATTTCGCTTCTGTCCCTACTTCTTCGTTCCCCTACTTTTTTTTTCCCCCCCCTCTCTTCTTCCCATCTTTTCTTACATCTTTACCGCCTTTTTCTTCCTCCTTCTCCTTCTCCTTCTCCTGTTTCTCATGCCTACTTCTCCTCCCTATATCTCATTCCATTCTTCGGGCGGAAAAAGAAAAAAAGAAGAAAAAATAAAAAACAACTTTTCGCACAAAGTTGCCGAACGATTTAAAAAAACTATGCGCGATATGCTTACCAGCATAGACCGGTGTATCGTCGCATAATACACGCTTATATCGTATATCTGTCTATCTATATGTTATACCGCCTCGTACCTATCCACGATGCTAATATACCGCGACACCGACACCGCGACGTCAACGATTTCCGGTTTTCGTTGTCACCAGAGAACCTATATAGGCTATTGCGATATGCACTATGTCTTCTATATACATATCATTCGCTCTGACTCAACAGCAAAATGCAAATTATTGTAAAAATAGTCTTTTCTTTTTCTATTTCTATTTCTATTCTTTTCTCTCTCTCTTTTTTTCTTTTTTTTTGATTTCTTTGACTATATACGTACACCCAGTTATCCGACGTATTATTTTCTATCGTAAAAACTGATCTGCGGCAGGAAGCCGCAAGAACATGAGGAAGAACCACGGGGGTACGGTCTTACGTGCGAGAGCGATGCAAGGAAGTCTTTTTTAAACCGGCTGTCAACCTCTCGTGTGCGCGTATATCTCACGGTACTTCGCGCTAGCGCAGCTGCGTTGTGCGTTTGTGCTTTTTACGTGTACGTATAATACACGTAAGTTATAGAGCCGGGGGCCGAAGTAGGAGTATAACCCAGCCTGGCGAACCCGACCCCGAGAAATTCTCACTCTTCGATGAATATCTAGGCCATGATTTTACTGACTTTGGGTATAAAATACCATAATGCCTTGGCCACTGGGTAGGTACGCGAGTCCTTGTTAATATACCTGGTGCACCGTATGTACAGGATATTACACAGCGATGACCGTCATCCTCGAGGATTTGTACGCGGAATTTTATACCCAGCTCATGCATCACTCGCGGGATGATATCGTGAGAATATGTGAAGTAGCTCGGTCACCAGGTGCTCGCGGTATCTACGTAACAGGAAGTCGTTCCGCAGGTGGAATTTAGGAGAAATTTGAAACACAAGAAGCCCAGCGTGCAGAGGACCCCGCGTCTATAACTTCTTAATATGAAATACTATTTTTCTTTTTTTTTTTATTCTTTTTACTTTACCCCCTTATTCCTCTACCTTACTTGTAATATACCCATAACTACTCCTCGGCAGCAGGTATATATATATTCATAAACTTTGACCATATGCGGAAATTAGGATGCACAATGTACAGAAGGATACGGATATGAAAATATTACATATATTGTTATTTTTTTTCTTTTTTTTTTTCTTATTCCATTACAGTTAGATTATAAATGAACGATATTATATCTACTATGTATACAGTAGAGGCGAAATATAAGAAAGGCGTACGGAAACAGCAGTGGGCCGTTAAATAAAAAACTAAAAAAGAAGAGAAAATGTGGTGAATATGTTAATCAGATGGGTATTTCTAATTAGTGGGAGCCCGGCCAACCCTTTTGGTACTTTATATATTAAACTCCTATCCTGTGTGCATATATATATACCGACGCGTATAACTATGGTGTATATTGGTGCGTGTACCTACATGTTACGAAACCATTATAAAGATTGTATCGAAAAGTTTCTATGCCGTAGGTATATATCTATGATACGTAGCTGACCGCGTCCATCTGCTTCTTGTAGCAAGCAAATCAAAAAAAAAGAAAAAAAAAAGAAAGAAATAGTATATTACCGAGTATATGTATATAAATGTATAAAGAGGAATTATCGATGATTTATAATGAATTTAAAATAAGAAGGGTATAGAAATGTAGGTTTGTAAAAGTATTTTTCTTTCCTTATTCCTCAGGTGTTACGTTCAAGGCGCACAGGTTGATACTGGCGGCATGTAGCAAACATTTTCAAGAATTATTTGAGGGTATGCCCTCGTCACCCGCAGGTTTAATTGTGATCCTAGACGGGACTAGCGCCCACAACATGGCAGCACTATTGGAATTCATGTATCGCGGTGAGGTCCACGTGTCACAAGAGTCATTGAGCTCGTTTTTGAAGGCTGCCGAATGTCTACAAGTGCGTATTGTCATTAGAATTACATATATATATATATATATGTATGTATGAAGAGGTGTGAAAAATAGATATTGGAAAAAAAAAAAAAAAAAAAAGGAAAAAGTAAAATGGTATGAAATTACTGCGGGATAGCGGAATACCGAGAGAATTATACAAATATACACCTCCTATATCAATACCTATGCGTGTGCGTCTGTCTCTATAATTACAGGTCAAAGGTCTATCCATAGAACACGAAAAGCTTGCAGTAGCACAGAGGCACGCTGCCGAAACGGGAAATAATTCGTCTGAGGGTAGCGCGGCGGGATCGACAGCCCCTGGTACCATAAGAAAGAAGTCGCCGACCCCAGCTCCTGCCCAATCCACAGCCCAAACTTACACCGTACCCACGTCCCACGCGAATACCCAACCCTTCTACGACAGTCCTCGAAAAAGGCTGATGAGGTATATTAATCAATCAAGCTATAATATACTTACCATCGAATTTTGCATTTTATATCGACAATTAATTTTCATCCGATGATGATGATGATGATGATCATGTGATGATGATGATCTTGATGATGATGATGATGATGATGATGGATCATGATGATGATGATGATGATTACGATGATGATGATGATTGATCATTATGATGATGATGATGAACGAATGCTCAGATCGCCCAGCGACGTCGATGCCCTGGGACGAGCTAGCGTATTGAGAGACGGTCCAGCCTTTCGTCCAGCCTCGGCACCTCACCCTCTTTTACTCGAGAATTCTCTACACTCACATTTCTCACATCCAACGGATCAACCTCAGCATCCAAACACAGCGCCACACACACCTACGGAACTTGAACGAGAATTAGAACGCGATAGGTCCGAGGAAAGAGGGAATGGCGAACACAGAGATAACGGAGCTGAAGGTATACATATTCTAATTACCCCAAAAACACATATTTCATTTTTTTTTTTACACACAATTTTGCAACATTTGACTCGATAATTTCTATCAGATTTTCATCGTGCGTATAATATTATAATTTCTTGTTTCGTCTCGTCGCGATAATCACGATCTACGAAATTTACTTGCCCTCTAGATCTTCGAATAAAACAGGAACCCGGTTTGCTAACGGATCGCGAAAGGGCCGAAAGGCTCGCGGAACGTTCATCGGGTGAATCTTACGGCGGTGGAGGAGGAGGGGGAGGAGGGGGTGGCGGAGGAGGAGGCGGTGGTGAATCGACGGCTTATAGTACGTCGGGAGATCACCTTGGCCAACATCAAGGCTGCGGTGGTCTTGCATCTATGCCACCCGCTCATCCTCCCACACCAGATCTTAGCCCGGCACCTACTACACCCGCGATGTGGAATTCGAAGATTAACAAGGCAGGAACGGTCACGACGCCTGACGGTGAGTCGAAATTTGCCATTATATTCTTTCTTCGCATTTTTTTAAACCCTCATTTTTTCGTGCGACGGAACGAATTTTCTTCGAATTAATGGAGGAAAAAGAATTTTTATAGTCAAAACCCCGAGCGGCTATCTCGACTCTCTCGGTTTCTCCCCCCCAAAAATTTTCGGATTTTTATGCATATATACGTATGTGTAGATATTGTTTTCCTCGTGTGTTTAGTTTTTAAAGGAAACTGACAGAAATTTTCGACCATGTATGTATGTGAAATCGCATCGTATATTATTACGAAAGTCAAGTGTTCGCGCGTTTTGTGTATAGTTTCAACGCTGCGATAAGAGGAAGAAAAAAAGAGCTTTTATCAGTTCGCTTATCGCGTCTTATATGTACGGTAATACCTTCAAGTAACACGTGTATTACGCGAACGTCTATTGTATGTATAGGTGTTTTCTTTCTTGTCCTTTTTTTTCCATCGTATCGAGAATATATTTTATCCAAAAGAGAAGAAGAGAGAGGGAAAGCGATTAACAATGAAAGAATGTTTTCAGAGAATATGGAACGAGAGACTGAAATCATGTCTAAATTAGCGTTAATTATAAAACGACTGATTAATTATAGCGAGTAAAAATTTGTATATAAATAACGCGAGAATGAATTTATATAGTTTTCAAGTATAAAATACGTGAGATAATGATATAATCACGCGCATAAATATATATATATATATATACATGATCGTTGTATAATGAGATGGTCGATTTACAAAAATCTCGAATTGCGGTTGAACTTGAGTTGGTTTTTTTATAATAAGAATTAAGGATATACGTGTGCATATATTTCTATGTATATACGATAGTGTATATTATAACGATAAACGGACCGCGAGTTCATTGACTTTGATAAACGCACGTGCGATTCAGTTCAATGCCATAATGTGCAATATAGTATGTGTGTGTGAGAAAATAAGAAAAAGGAAAAAAAAAAAAAAAAATTTAGACGAGGAAAAAAAAAAGAAGTAAACGACAAAGATACAGTCAGGATATCGCGTAATCAGTTTAGAAACCAGTCGAGACATTCGCACCGCGCTCTCCTCCTCTATAGATATATATACTCGCCGCTTTATGCGCTAAAAGATCCAAACGCCAATTACATACGAGTCGTGTCACCATATATGCCGCGGCTACCGCGAGGTCGTGGATATACCGACTAGCGTTCAACGGTGTAATGTAAACTCTATAGGTTATTTAATAATTGTTGAGACACGCGAAAAGAAGATGAAGATTAAGGCGAAGCGAAGTATATATACCTATTCGCTAATTTTAACCAAAGCGATTCTATAACGATGTTTAAATCTTTTCTATTTTTTTTTATTTATTTTTTATTATACACACGTACGCAGTCTCGATTGTATTTCATTATGGTAGTTCTATAGGTTCGTTGACAAGGTGTAATAAATTAATAAACGATATACACCTGCCGCGGCGATTAGAAATTCCCTCCATATAGGAAATAGAGAGAGAGAGAGAGGGAGAAAAAAAAAAAAACGCTCTATGCCTAATTCATCGATGTTTATTCATTCCTAGATTTTTATATACAGTATCTACCTTGAAAAGATGATGAAAAAAATAAAGAAATAAAAAACACATAGATACGGAGCGGGTTATAAACTTATAGCTGTAACTTTTCGCGAAGATATATTATGCTTATCGGTTAAGTATAATGTGGCTATTATGCGTACCTGCATAGAGTTTCGGGCGAAAAGAAAGAAACGAATGGTGTTTAACGTTATTGTATAAAATAGTGAAATTATATATTTTTATTTTATTTTTTTCCTTATAATACAATCTGATATTTATATAATACGAATTCTAAATTTGCGAAAGAAAAAAAATTAGGAAAAGATAAGAAAATTTTTATATTCATCGATTTATTGATTGAATACTTTTTTAACGACACATTGGGTATATCGCACTTCGCATCTATATTTGTATAGGAGGTACAGTGACCGTACTATCGATTATCATTAACGAAAGCAGCTGATAATATTTGCAGGCACTAAGTACTACGAATCGCTAACGTTTGTAACCCACATATATACGTGCCATTAGATATCGCGATGCGACCGTGAGGCGCCACGACGTTTATGTATATCATGTATATCATGTATATATGCATGTGTATAGGTATAGCTAAAAACGTATACGTATGTACGTATTTCTCATTTCTTTTCGAACGTAGAACCCGCATACGCGTACATCATTTTTCTGACGTCGAAAGTTCTGAAAAAAAAAAAAGTTTAGTCGAAAAGAAAGGAAATTAAAAATTGCAAAAAAAAAAAAAAAAAGAAAAGAAAAACGAACGACTTTATAAACTCGCCTGTACCCGTTGTATATAGTGGCGCATAACTGCTATTCATATTATTATCTGTGATTAGAATTGTTGAAAAACAAATTTTATCACCGTTAGATATCGATCAGTCGTCGTTCCGCGACCAATGTGTCTACGTTTTAGGTACATTTTTTATAGGAAGCAGGGAAAATAAGAAGAAGAAAGAAAGACAGACATGATTATTCGAAAGATTGAATAACGATTTTTGATACAGTGTAATGAGTCGCTTATTCGAATGATAAAATGAACGAACAAAATAGACATTTTCCAACGTTACACTGTGCTGCTGCTCCTGCTGGTGCATTTGTTAAGTCAGATCTAGTCGATTCGATACGCCAGATGGTAGATGTATATAAACTCGTTTTATCTATCGTTAAACAGTTACAAAAATGCACGCGTAGTAGAATATAGTTGCATCACGCATAACACACCGCGCGCAGTTGCACGCCGGATAGTCTATTCGGTGTTGCAACTAGCTCTCCCTTCCTCTTACATCTCTATTCAGTTTTCCCCTCGGCTCTCTCCTATTAGTTATGTACTATACCTTTATATATCATCGTCAGTTCTACTATATCCGTACGTTTTTTTTTTTTTTTTTCAATTCGCGTTCACAAGTCAAAGTTTCTGGAAGAGGCTAATTAATATTCATTAAACCTGAGATATTTCTGCGATGTAATATTCTCGCGTCTTTAATTTCGTATGATTTTAGAATTTTATTATTTTTTTTTGTTGCGAATTTGTATCGCCGTATTTTCAACATTTGCTATATATTCACGGTGTATATATATAGGGGCGTGTAATAGGCATATGCAACATCGTTGAGAGCAGCTTTGCCACGTCACCGAACCGTCTATATTCCGTCATTTATCCAGGCCAAGTTCGTGCTGCTTTCTAACGACGGCCCTGCATATCGGGACTTGGTTTAGTTTCTTTCAATTCTTGTTTTTTTTCTTTTTTTCTTTTTTTTCATTTGCCAACTTAATTGGTGGGGGCGGATTTTTTTAACGTGGACAAATGTTTTTTTTTTGTTTTGTTTCGATGGAGAAATAAAAAATTATAAAAATTGACAAACAAATATTATACACATGCATGTATGCGATTACTGTAACGCTGCAGTAATGAGGGGCAAGTTGCGCCAGAACGATGTACATTCGGTTAAGCATAGGCTGTTATACCCGAGAGTAGACTTTCTCCAAACTTTCAGATCCAGGTTCACACGATCTTAAATCTGAGAATCTATCTTCTAGCTAGAGCTGTGCAGAGAGGTCTTCGTTATACCCCTCTCATCTCTCCTCTCCTCTTCTCTTATTCCATTCCTTTCTTATTCTTATTCTTTAGTCTTTTCTCCCACCCCCGCACGATCGGTTATACACCTATACGTTTATATATATACGTACACGCGTTTATATATATAGGTGTATAGGTATATACACGCGCATATAGTGCAGTTGTGGAATCTTTTTACCGTTTGAATTATACGGTCAAAGGAATTATATGGGGGACTCGGATGAAATCAGATCCCCGCAGTGCAACGGCCGCGCTTCAAAAAAAAAAATAAAAAATAAAAAATAAAAAACTGGAGAAATAATAAAAAGAAGAAATTACTACACAATATATATATATATATAATAATTTCGTAAGAAAGAGCTATATTATGTATAGAGCCGAAGAATATCATGGGGAACAGTCTGATTTTTTTTCTTTCACATAGGATAAAGAAATGTAGAATTGAACGATAATAAATTGCATCTATTTACGGTTTTCGAAGTTGTTATTAATTTGGAAAAAAAAAAGAATCATCGAATAATTAGACTTAAGTTTTACTTAAGAAAGAGTGAGAGAAAAAAAAAGAGAAGAAATTAGTTAAACTATATACACTAGTGCAGCATGTACATATATGCTCAGCACCTGGAGTCGATAGGGACACCTGGTGAAGATCTTTCCGACGCACTTAGAGGACTGCACTCCTCGGGGACACCTGCGGAAGTTTGAACGAACACCAGCCGTCAACCCCATAACCCTTTGTTACTTCGTGGTATAGAGAGGGATAGAATTTGACGGAACCAGTCCTTTTCCCTGTATATCTAGATTTCGGGGCTACAATACATATATATACGCTTAATTCGGTCAACAGTTTTTTTCGGCTTTCTTTCTCTGAAATATTTCATTTTTTATTTTTTCTCATCGGTCTGTTTCGTACGATTAGTATCTGTCTTTGTGTTAGTTAGAGGCTAATCGCTCGCGAGGAAATGAATAAGACAGAAAATCGCGGAAGCGAGTAGGAAAATGTATACCTATTGCATATGTATACATATATGCATGAGATATTGGTAAATTCTATATGTGTGAAATATAATCAACTATATATACGTCGTTTGATCGTGAAATCGAAGGTTTGAGGCAATGTTATGTATATTATATATACATAATTCCCATGATGAATAAATATAAAAAAAAAAAAAGAAAAAACTTGTGGCTTGTTTGTTTAGATGGTTTCAAAATTCTTTTTCATTAATACTTAGGTATATTTAATATATATATATATATATTCCTACACCTATATTCGTATACTCACCTTGACTCATATATACAACCGATATTTAAGCCTATAGGAGATTATATGCAATAAAATTAATTGACTCGCAGAAATTTCTATATATATATATTCGATAAAATTCTTCGATATACCTATACATACACCTATCTACACTTACACAACATAACGAACGGCCTACAAATGTCTAAATATTTGCACAATATCGTGTTCCTAAAATATACCATGTTTTTTTTTTCTTTCCATAATTTTTCTCCATATATAACGTAATTTACGAAAATCTGCACCTCGTTCATTTATTTTTATTCTCTCTCTCTCTCTCTCTATCTTTCTATTTACTCCAGATGTGGAAAATTTGTGTTCTAATTGCATTACCTACCCTGTTTATATAACACCTATGTATATATATGCACACCTACGTGTGCATCAGTACACGTACGATCCTTCGACGGACTTGAGATAACACGCGGCCCCGTCACTTAATCTTACTATAGCCGCGAAGCGTTTGTGTCTAATGCCAAACGCGAGGTTTTTTTTTTTTTTCTTCTTTTTTCTTCTTGTTTTATGTTCTTCTTTTTTTTTTTCGTTTTTTTTTTTTTTCAAGTGGGTCAGGGCTATCGAGCCTCTCTCGCCTACTAACGCGCGTTTAATAGCCTCACATGTGATTCTCGGCTTTTTAGACTACGAGCTGCTGGGGGGGAAAACGAAATGAAACGAAACGAAACGAAACTAGATGAGACGAAAATTTTTCGAATTCGGTATTCGCTGTTCGCGGTCTTGAATTTCAAAATCTTATATTCAAAATCTTATTACATCTATTTGCCTAAATTATCGACGAAAGAGAAACGAAGAAATAAAAAATACATACACGGAAAATTGCGTAACCACTTCGTACTCCATATATACGTATAAGTTAAAAAAAACAAAAATCCGTAAATATCAGTTCGTAATATATACGGCAATAATAAGATCACTTGTTGCGCTGTCAAAGTACCTGCAGACCTGCACCAGATATAATTATATAGGTACTTTTTAAAAAAAAAATTTTATCATTAATTATCTGTCTATATATTTATTATGTACATAAAAACATATGGAGGCGTGTTGAGGCTAGACAATTAGAAAATTTGAAGAGTTTTTTTTTTTTTTTTCCCTCCCGTTTGTTTCTTAGCGATTTAAAAATATCCGCGAGTTTCTGTTATCTATAAATAAATTTTATACACATGCATGTACGCGCTGTTTCCCCTATACTATAACGCTGAGTTTTACTGTAGCTACTCGGCTGAGTTTCGGTTTCTTCTTCTTCTTTTTCTTGTTCTAGAAATGAAATGAAAGCGAATCGCGAATTTCTCTAATGCGAAATGCGAAATGCGAAAAACTCGAAGCTGAAAGAGTAGAGTATAGAGAAGAGGCGAAGGGTGGATATAGGGTTTTCGCGTACAAGAGAGAGAGATAGATAGATAGATAGAAATTTCTTTATTATGCCGGAGCCCGAACAGGGCCAATGGGCAAGGTATAACATACGCATGTAACAAAATAAACTAAATTAGGCTGACAAAATAAACTAAATTAGGTTGACAAAATTAAAGCATTAACAAAAGTAACGTAGCAAACAATGGCATGGACTAAAAATAGAAGAGAAGAGAATAGAGAGAGAGAGAGAGAGAGAGAGGGTAAAGAGTAAAGAGTAAAGAGGGTGGTTCTATCCCTCGCGGAGTAAGCGCGCCCTGGTGATATTCGGCTAGGCGAATACAGCCTACAGGGGAAGGTATATGAGGCGCAGGTAGGAGGCAAGAGGCAGAAGAGGTTGGCGGGTGGCCGTAGGCTGGGTAGCTTGCCTGGCTGGGTCTAATTCTGGTGACTGCGTTCGCCCAGCGATCAATACCTACGTTGCCCGCGTTCGCCTATGCACGTCATTGCGCCACCCATCCGGCTCTAATACCTACCTACAGGCTTCACTTTCCTATATACACGCATAGATAGATAGATAGATAAATACATATATATATACATACACATACATATGTATGTCGAGTAGCATGCGCCAAATTATCGTGCTAAATATACATTTAGCCTAAATAACAAAAAGAAAAGAAAAAAAAAAACGTAAAAACGAAAACAAGAAAAATAACGTAAATCTCTTTGTTTCCTATACTTATTTTCGTATCGATAAAATAATACCTGCACAAGTTGTTGGTCTACCCAAGTTCGAGGTGAAAGAAAAAAAAAAAAAAGAAATGAAAATTTCCCACCTTCGCAGATTATGATATATAATTTATTCATTATATTTTTTCGCGAGACGCTTTTTGTCTCTTCTTTTTTTCTTCTTCTTCTTTCTCATATTATATTCTTCACGTTCAACGCGTGTGATCTTTCTATGTGTATCTATTCGGCGAAAATAATTGTGCGGCGGTTATAATAGACCGGTCATAAATTAATCAATCGTTAACTCTGACTGGTATCCGCGAGTATGGAATCTAGTATTATACTAGGTATACGTCATATGCGTACGCGGTACTATACAAGCGGTGAAGCGGCTTGTCGATACATTATGAATTATTTTACTGACCTAAATTCGTCATTGGCTTAAGGTTCTGCCTCGGTGTACATGTGTCATCGTGGACAGGTGTCTTATATACATACAAAACAAAAAAATAATACAAAAAACGAGAAAAAAAAAAAACTGTCACATCTCTTTAGACAGAAATTTACAGAAATTTTCTATGAAACAAAAAACAAAAAAAATATATATATTGATCAACGTTACGCGCGTATTAAATTCGCAGCCATATACAGCATGGGTTTAGATTACTTATCGTGTACTTGGTTATACACGCGCTGCATCAAGCAGAGTTTATCACGTGATCGTACGAATAACGATCTCTGACCTGTACCTTTTTCGCTTTTTCTCATATTTTCCAAGTTTGATAATTGTCCAGGCTTGCAGGTGTATGGGAAAATATCGATTGACTCATTACTCGTTTATGTTTATTTCTTATTTATTTCTTTTTTTAGGAATCTGTAGATTTATAGGATGTATATATATATTCGTTTACATATATATATATATATACCGATCTTTAAGTACGGCCCTGTAACGCACAATGCGTAACTCTATATCCTGAGAGTCTCCGTGTATATATACTGGTTCCCCTTTCCCGTGCGCGGGGCATCTCTTCCTTATGCCTCGGGTACCGGGACAAAGGCTCTCAGAACAGCTATGGCATAAGGGGCGCAAGTACACCTAGACATACGCATATAACCACCGCGTTTCTATGTACAAATTTCTATGTGTCGGGGGTATATGCTGCATTGTACGTGTCCTCTTCGTATATAAGAATTACATTACACTCGCGAAGCTTTTCACCGCCTCCACCAGAGGCACCACTTCCTTGTTAACGCGAAAACGGAATCGATATACCCGGATGCGTTAGTTCGCGGATTTCTTCGCATGTAATATGCCTGCAGGTTTAGATTATCGGCGTCGAGTCATCAGGGATTTCGTTATTTCATTTTTCGATGCGAAATCTATTATACCTATGGACATAGGGAAACGAGGAAACTTTTCTTATTATATTCGCTGATTAAATCGTGTGCAGGAAAAACAGAGGGGAAAAAAAAAATATTCATTGCATATTATAGGTATAAGGACGAGATGTGAATTTCTTTTCCTCGTCTCTTTTTTTTTTCCTGACCCAATTAAAACGCAACGTATGTTGGTAGTCTAGTTTATGCGGTTTGCTGATATACCTACACACTGCATAACCTAGATTGTGAAATTGTACTCGGTTATTTTTACATCCGGTATTTCTTCATTTATTTTCTCAATGCAAAACTATGGGAGTCTCTTTGATAAAGTAGGAAAAAAAGAAATTAAACTAATTGCCCAGAGTTATGAAGTTGGAACGGGGTTGATTAATCCAAGGAACGATATTGAATTTATTATTATTTTTTCATTCTTTCTGTACACGAGTACTCGTTCCCGATAAACTCAATAATTTGCATTATTTTCGACGAACGTAAGGGTACCCTATATCCCTAAATTCTACTTGGGGTAGGTTCCCACATCCCTCATACGTCATATCTCATCCCTCACCTTCTCCTGCTTCTTCTTCTTTTTCTTCTACACAACATCATCACTCTTGATCACTGCAATACCGCTCCGTGGGTAGGAAGAGGAAGAGGAAGAGGAAGAGGAAGAAGGTGGGAGGAACGGATTTGTTTGGGAGTTTGACGTCTGTTGTGGGGTACTTGGACCAGGAGCGAGAAGGGACCGTTGCGCAGGTTATGGTCACGCGGGGGTGGGTGGATGGGTGAGAATCGGGGTGTCGGTGTGGCTGGTGAAAGATTACCCTTGTATTTTTTTTTTTTTTTTTTCTTCCCACCAGTTCTTTTACATGAAAATTAATCTCTTCCAATTTTATCCTTACATATTCTCCTCCTCATATACTTCGCGCTGTATATACCTAAATATATCTCTCGTTGCAAAAAAAAATAAAGAAAATACAATGTTTTCTCACTCTATTTTACATCAACGATGAATTTCTGTACTATCAGTGTCACGCAGTGAAAATGGGTCAAGGTTCTGTATACCATACGGAGGTCGTAGCTCACATCACGTTTCTCTATTACACCTGGAGGTAAAAGACCGCGGATAGGTGTAACCCGAAAGCTAAAATGAATTTTATTTTTTTGTATTTTGCGAATTTTACCACGACGATAAAGAGAGTCGGGAATTTTAGAGCACCTATTTTTCAAATGCGTGAAATCAAGGCGAAAGCTAATAACGCCTAATTCCACTCGTATAGATGTATGGAAATTGAAAAGTTGGGGTAGGGTAGCGTGCATAGGTACAACACTACGAATCGGTCTTACTTTTTATTATACATCTTCCTTTCGTGGATTGGTATAGGGGTGGGTATATATAACGGGGAAGAAGGTGCTTGCAGTTAGGAGGGTGAAGAAGATCTTGCGATTGTACATCGAGATAATATAAAGGGGAAAAATGGGGAAAAAAGGGGCAAAACCCGCTGACGCGTTGGATAAGTAGACGCAGTAGGGCGAGATGGAGAGAGGGAGGACGCAGACCTTGGTAGCTGTTTCGTAAGTTGACCTTCTTCCGCGTCGTCGGGGCTCCCTCTTTTTCCCTCTTACCTCTTCCCTATTTTCCCTCTTCCCTCTCCAAGCCGCACATCTTATCGTTGGTGTTCGAGGCTGACTCCCGCTCGACTATACTACTAAAGCCCTTCGCAACGCAGCGGCTAGGCTAATGCGTCAAAGGGCCCTGGACTGTAGTGACGTAAGCCTACATAGTAATACGCTCGCGTCTATATCAACTAGGCGACCTTCGCCGAGAGTTTCATCCTGTTTTTCGCCCATATCATCGCATCGCCGCGATTATCACTATGATCAGAAATTTTTCTCTATTTTTCTTTTTTTTCTTCTTTTTTCTTTTTTCTTTATTCCTCTCTTTATTCGAAATATAAGACGTTTACGCGCGGTGGATCATACCATCGCGCGAAATTTGAAACTCGAAATTCACATAGGTATATAAGATACATAGAACTGTGATTACGTATATAGTTTTATTTTATTTTTATTTTTATTTTTTATTTTTTCATCACGATTTCAAGCTTCGTACGAATCATATGAAAAAATCCTACGTTTTTTTTTTTCAACTATTACGATCTATAACTATAAACTATAAAAGTGCAGAAGAATATGAATGTATATATATATATAAACGCGGACCTTTGGTCGGTGATCTAATCGCGTTAGAAGGAAGTGAATTAGTTAGCGTATTTTTTTATATATATATATATATATATATACACATATATAGATATAGATATATAGAGATATATATATATATATATTTATATACGTATAGTTTATAGTATTTAGTATTAGTTGGCCTTGCACGCGCCGTGAAGCCATTGGCCTGCCAACCGAGGCTGCAACAAGGGCCTAGCCTGGTCTAAGATGAAAAAAATCGAATGAAAAAACGACATGTATATAGATATAGATTTTTGTACAGGTTTTATTATAGCAATTAATGAATTAATGATATTGATATATATTATATTATGTATAAATGTGAAGTATTGTAAAAAATGTATTGATTGGATTATAATTATTTTGAAATGATTTTTCAGGTAAGAAGCTTAAATGTCCATTTTGCGAACGGCTTTACGGTTACGAAACGAATCTGAGAGCACATATAAGGCAACGTCATCAGGGTATAAGAGTACCTTGTCCATTTTGTTCGAGGACATTCACCAGGAATAATACAGTGCGTCGTCACATCGC